>SJYA01002813.1:1518476-1571701 GCA_006410615.1 Neotragus moschatus
AAAAAAAAAAAACAAAAACCAAAAAAAAAAAAAAAAAAAAAAAAAAAAAAAAAAAAACCTCACTGAATTTTAAAGCCCAAAGTATGAGATAGTAGCAAACAAGATACTTTTGGGGATGGGAGAGAAGGAGTTTCTGTGTTTTGGGAAATGCTATTTATTTATTTATTCATTACTTCATGATTGGATAATGATTCATCTAAGAAAACCTTTTTCCAGTCAATTCAAGTAAAGTAGTATCAGCACACATAGAAGATTTGGTCACAATGATCAGCAGAGAAAGAGAGTAAACATCTGCGACAGCAAGATGTCTGTAAGTGGAAAAAGGGGAACCTTTCAACAGTAAGCTCTGGTAAGTCTTTGTCATTGGTTTTGTGGACTCCGATAATGGTTATTTAAAATGTCTTGGTCCCAGGGATTCAAATTTACATGTATTCAGATGATGCCATAAACATTGAAATACATATTTATGTAGTTTAGTTTTTCATTGTTGGGAGCTCCCCCTTTTCCAGAGCCATTTTAATTGATCCCAATTGATTTCAGAAACAAAGTTTTGACTTAAAAAAAGATGAATTCCAGCTGTCCACAAATACTTAGAAACTGAGGTCTCTCATTAAGGAAACAATAGTCTCTATAAGGTAACAAAAATCATCACAGCCCACATGTAAAGCCATCTCAGAGAATTTCACGTGTGAGTCACCGAGGTGTATAAATTTAAACTGATAAATCATATAAAAATGTTACCATTATTAGGCAGGGTTGGGGGGCACTGTAGCAGTACATGCATGGGGTCTTTTGAAGGAGGTCACCATTATCTTCATTACCTCCACCATAGTTCAGTCCCACTCAACATGCCAGCAAATTTGGAAAACTCAGCAGTGGCCACAGGACTGGAAAAGGTCAGTTTTCATTTCAATCTCAAAAAAAGGTAATGGCAAAGAACACTCAAACTACCTCACAATTGCACTCATCTCACATGCTAGTACCCCACTCCAGTACTCTTGCCTGGAAAATCCCATGGACGGAGAAGCCTGGTAGGCTNTGAGGAACTCTTGGAAAGCATTTCCTGCCTCCTGTGATTGTGGAAGCATTTTCCCTGCAAAAAGTTGTCCAGATGCTTGAATAAGTGGTAGCTGGTTGGCAAGAGGTCAGGTGAGTATGGAGGATGAGGCAAAACTCTGTAGACCAATTCATTCAACTTTTGGAGTGTTGGCTGTGTGACACGTGGTCGGGTGCTGTCACGGAGAAGAATCGGGCCCTTCCTGTTGACCAGTGCTGGCTCGAGGCACTGCAGTTTCTGATGCATCTCACTGATTCGCTGAGCATGCTTCTCAGATGTAACGGTTTCACCAGGATTCAGAAAGCTATACTGGATCAGACAAGCAGCAGACCACCAGTGACTAGGACCACTTTTTGGTGCAAGTTTGGCTATGGTAAGTGCTTTGAAACTTCTTAGTCCAACCACTGAGCTGGTTATCACAGGCTGTCTTATAAAATCCACTTTTCACCGCATGTCACAGCCCGACGTGCATGTGACATCGCACGTCTCAATTCTACGCTTCATTGTTGTTGCACTGTTGTTTTTTTGAGGCAGAGGCTTCCCTCCTGGCTCGGTGGTAAAGAATCCACCTGCCATGCAGTAGCCACAGGAGATGCAGGTTCAGTCTCTGGGTGGGGAAGATCCCTTGGAGGAGGGCATGGCAACCCACTCCAGTATTCTTGACTGGAGGTCCACATAGGATCGCAAAGAGTCAGACACAACTGAAGCAATTTAGCACATGCAGCTCGCAAGGCACCCACTTATCAGGCTTTTTCACCTTTCCAATTCGCTTCGAATGTCAAATGGTTCTGAGTTCATCAGCAACTTCTCCTTTAGTTGTAAGAGGGTCAGCTTTGATGATGGCTCTCAATAGGTCATTGTCAGCTTCCGACAGACAGCCATTATGTTCCTCGTCTTCAAGGCTCCAGTCTCCTTTGCAAAACTTTCTTGAACCACCACTGCACTGTATTAGCAGTTCCTGGGACAAATTGTTGTTGATGCTGTGAGTTCTCTCTGCTGCTTTGCAACTCATTTTGAACTTAAATAAGAAAATCACTCGTATTTGCTTTTCGTCGAACATCATTTCCCTAGTTTAAAATAAATATAAACAGCAAGTAGTAAGTCACTAGCAAAAAAATAAATAAAGCAAAAAATGTGCATTAAAATGATGGTCAGCATAACCACAGTTACTTAAGAATATACCACAGTATCAAACAGCAAATTCAACCACACAAAAACTGCAATTACTTTTGCACCAACCTAATATTTGCATATGGCAACCCTGGAGGAATACATTAGTCTCTGGAAATGATTGTCCCCTAGAAAGACTGCAAAGGGTCACTGGTAGGAGAAGACTTAATTTTCATTGCATGTCCATATGCACTATTTGATTTATTTACCAAGTTTGTGGGGGCTTCCCTAGTGGATCTGTGGTAAAGAATCTGCATGCCAATGCAGGAGACATGGGTTCAATCCCTGGGTTGGGAAGATACACTGGAGGAAGAAATGGCAACCCACGCCAGTATTCTTGCCGGAAAAATCTCATGGATAGAGGAGCCTGGAGGGCTATAGTTCTAGGGGGTTGCAAGAGAGTTAGACGGAGCCTGGTGGGCTGCTGTCTATGGAGTCGCACAGAGTCGGACACGACTGAAGTGACTTAGCAGCCACAGCAACTAAACAACTACCAAGTTTGTGTATGATACTTTGTATCATTATTTATTTCATTAATAGTGATTTTTAAATTATCAGATATGGAGAAGAAACACTGATGGAGAGAAAGATTCCTAAAAGGATCACAGGGCTTTGAATCTGGCATCAGCAGCTCCTTCTCCGTGGGACCTTGGAAAGGACTCTCCTTACTCTGGACCACCTTCTCTTTCCCTAAGGAGTATCACAGAGTTCACTTTTCACTCGTGGGAATCTGAGTTTCTAGTTGTTTTCAAAACACATACTTGCTTTCAAATATCACACAAAATAACAGGTGTCTCGGCTACCAGAATTACAAACATCCTCTCCCCTGTCGCTCACACTTGACAAGGCTATTCGCTTGGGAAACTATCTCAAGCAACAATTTTCTGAGCACTGGTTTAAACACAAGGCTAGGTTAAGTACTAGAAATATAAGAGTATAAGACATCCCAGTTATTGAATGCCAACTAAATGCCAGGTACTGGATGAGGTGTTTTTTATAATTGTATCTTGTGATGTTCACATCAACCCAGTACCCTGTAGGCATTATTAGTATCTTCATTTTTACAAACGAGCAAGTGGCAACTAAAAGGGGTAAGTTACTTGCTGGCAAAGGTCACCCAATTAAGAAGCGATCCCATTGAGAGCCAAAACCCAGTCTACACAACACCAGGCCTGAGCTATTTTTCACCATAATTCCAGACCATGGCACCTAATTTGCTGGGAGAGGAAGACAAACAGATGCTTGACCAGTAATGGGGTAAGTACTGTGAGAGAACCTCCAAGTAGGTCTGATGGAGATTTGCATGAAGCTGGCACTCAGGAAGCAGATTGCTCTTTTCCAGCAGGATGTTTGTAGACTTCTTCTCATAGGTCAAGTGAATGGTGAAACTGCCAGTTTTCAAAGCAAACCTTGACCATGAGATGAACTCAGACTGAAACGTGGCTACACAAGTGACTTGGTACTGTGACAGACAGCCATTCAACTGGATGCCACAGGAATTTTCTCTGAGGTTTCAGAATCAGGGAGACCTTGACTCAACTCACATCTGGTACTCAGTAGCTTTGTAACACCAGTCTGGAGACTTAACTCCTCTGAGCCTCACCTTCCTACTTGGTGAAATGCATATGAAATGAAAAAATGGAAAGAAAAATAATGTGGAAAAATGCACATGAAGCTCCTGTCATAAAGTAGGCATTCAATAAACAGTCATCATATTCTCATATAGGCTTGGATCTATCAAAATAATCCAAGATTGCAAGGGCGAGTACTTCACTAGAAATGGAATCATTGCAAATGCATAATTTGCTTCCTGAAAGTCAGTGTATCAGTGTTTTGTTTGAGAAACATCTGATATAATGCTTATAGCCTGAGAATTTCTCCCACTTCCTTCAGACTTTGATCATTTATACCTCCAATAATTATGGATCATGAGTGATTCTTAGCCTTATCTTGTACCCTCTCCACCCATTTTTCTTTCAAATGCACAAAGATGGCAGGGGATGCTGTGTTTGCTAAGGTTCTTGGGTGACCTCCTCTTAGGCATGAAAATTGTATCAAGGTGAATGCCTTTCTTCACCTTATGTCGCCAAGGGGTCTTGTCAGAATCATAAGCAATCCTAAAACGAGGGGAGTGGAGGTCACCTGAGGAAAAAGAGAAAATCCAAGTCCCAAAGAAAAGTTGATAATTAAAAAACAAATTTCCTTCTTGAGTGTACAATATGTCTCTTGAAAATGTGATTTGTGTCTAGAAGTTTTATGTCTACATTCAATAAGCTGCATTTCAAGCAGCATTTCTTCTTCGATCCTTTGAGCTCCTTTAATACATCAGATGGGTTTTTAATACCCACAGGAATATATAAACTCTTTCCAAGCTAAACAAATGGAGGGCAAGCTGGAGAGTTAATAAACACACATCTATAGGGTTTTGGCAACTTGCTAAGCCACTTCAGGTGCAGCACTGGGAAGCCCAAGGGAGGAACACAGACAGCCCTTTGAGGCAGGGGAGGTGGGTGTCACAGCACAAACAGCCATCAGGATGGAGACAATGCACCGCAGAAAGGCCGCTCGCAAACGTCAACAGTGTGGACACAGCTCTGCACTCCTCCATTCCGCATGCAAATAAACATTCTAAAAATATTCTTTGGCTCTACTGGTCTCCTACCCTCCGGCATGGAAGAGGAAAGCCTCACTGTGCTCTGAGCCCAGACAAACTTACATGTGCTCCCACCCAGCTTTCCCACACATTAAGAAACGTACAAATGGGAAATTGTTGTGAGACTAATTCATGTCAGGTAGAGACCTGCCTAGTCATTACAGACATGTGCCCCTCTCATTTTGCATCATGGACTCTTGAGGGAAAACAGTAATTTACAACATTTCCTGTACTAAAACCTCTCCAAACATGGCTTATCAAAGGGCAAGTAAAGATAGTAACATCTACACAACAATGGCCGTTCTATCTGGAACCTCTAAAGTTGTAATCATCATTGCTTTTGGAAAGAGGGCACTTTTCCCTCTTTAAGTATTTGAGAAACAGAATCAGAAGTCCTGTCTCCAGTAAAGTGATTTACTGAATTGAGACTCAGAGGAATTGGTACAAAAATCAATCAGAGGTTTTAATCCCAATTATTCTAATGTTTTGGGACCACATTTTCATCTTCTGGCAATATTTCAACAATTCAAAATAATGCTATCAAGATAAGCATTTACTTCTCCCTCCTCCCTTTAAAATTTTAAAGCTAAGATGTATTTAGCAGCCAAAAACATCCAGCACTAAATAGGTTGTTCACTCTAAGAGCTAATATTAAATGATTCAAGCCTAGCTCCATACCATAATATGAAAAGAAGGTAGCTCTTTATTAAAGGATGAGTGGCAGGTCATCAACATTACATGACACACTGGTGAAAACCTTAGACTTGATAGGGTCCTATTTTAAGTATTTGGTGATGGAAAGAATCACATCCTTTTAGAATCCAGGAGTTATTTCAATATACCACCTTCTGAGATGCATGGACTTGACACTGTAAAACTCAAAGACAGAGGAACTATTTTGATTTTGGTGATATACGCTCTGCACATTGCCAGCCAACATGGTGAGATCTAAGTGAGTAAATGACACCAAGAGAAAACCTGGAGAAAAATGAAGTGCATAACCCTGTCTTCAAAGGAAAGAACTTGACCCTTGGTGTTAATTTCACTGTAGAGTAGGAAAGTTGTCTTGTTTGGAACTGAATTAAAGCCTGCTTAAAAGGCTGATGATTATTTCATGGGAAATTGAATCACATTTATTTACACATTTAAAACAAGATTGAGTACAGTAGTTTGGCAAGAATCTATAAAGCAGGAGATACAAAAATATTTCAACAAATTAGCGTATGCTTACAAATTAAGTGGTTAAAAACTGTTACATTTTAACGCCTACAAATTATATTATTCATGACACTAATGTACTCCCACTGGCAAAGTCTGTATCTAATTTGTGTAGTGAAGTATCTGATCACTATTGAATATGTGTAGTCCCTAATTCAGAATTCCAAATTTTTTATGAACCAAGAGCTCAAGTAGATCCAAGAAGTGGCAAAATTCCAAGATCTACTTTATCTAGGACTGTCTCATTGGAGCAAAAAAAAAAAAAACCTCACCAACTACTTTTCCTGATTGAAACTATTAGTTTTACCTTCCAGGCTAAGAAATCTGGAAGAGGGGACTGACTGGAGTTCTGTGGCTTTCCTACAATGCTGTCAACACAGATGGGTATGCTATAAAAATATCTCCTATTTATGAAGCATTTACTCTGGGCTGGGCACTGTGATAAATATGGGGGCTACAATTTTTTCTCTTTTCATCCCACATACAGATACTGTGAGGCAGGTATCACAGCCCTTTCAGAGATGAGCAGACTGAAACCTCCGATACTTACTGGTCAAAATCTTTGCATGCTTAAGTGCCGCAGCCCAGATGATAGCCCAGTCCCAGAATCTATTGTCTCAGTCTTCACTCCAGCAAGACACCATGTCCCCCTTGTGCAGTGGGTGTGTTTTACAGGTTGTTTCCAGAAGACTGGTAACAACACCTGCAGGGCATTCGCTGAGAACAGTCTGAAGAATTTGTGGTAAATCGCCCACCCAGCCCAAGACCTCAACAGGAAATTGGATTCGTTTGTAGGAAAATGGAATCCCTGAACTATGGTTCTCTGAACTGTAGCCCATGAAACATGTCAACACAACTTCGAGACCAATTACTTTCTTTCAGTTTAGCAGATAAATGAAAGGCGCATGGGGAGAAGTGATGAGAGGAGAAAAGTGTAGCCACAGCTTTTGGGGCTTCCAGGAAGATGAGCAAAACTTGTGTGCAGATCTGAAAGTGAAACTGACGGCAACGTAATTCTTATGAAAAGCAGTGAGTAATACTACCCCAAAAAAAGGACAGACACACACAGAGACACACAAAACAACAATACAAAAGTCTAGTTTGCCTTAGAAAGTAATTTCTTGCCAGCACTGAAATGTGACAAGAGTTTTAAAGCTCTGGCATTAAATATGTGACACACGTTTAATTTCATTCTGATTATTTTTTAAATTGTTAAAATATTTAACTCGGCAATTGATTCCCATTCCAAGGGAACCTTTGTGGATCCCTTGCTCATCAAAGGATGAGGGGGTATCAAGAAAAACAGCAATGTACTGGAAAATAGTTAAAACATCACATTCTTTTAGATATTCAATTTTGTTAAGCTTGTTGACAGTCACAAATGGCCAGAAAATATGGGTTGAGTTGTTTTAGATTGCTGTTTGAATAACAGATTAATTTAATAATCAGTGGGATATTGAATGACGAAAATTATTGGTTAAAGTAGCCAAACCACCAACCCTAATGACATTCTTATGTAAATTCTTATTTTCTTTTAGGCTCCTGCATTCTTAATAAACCCTATATTTTTGAAAATCCTTTTTTAAACACTGCATACTGTCCCTCTGTTAAAATATATCTGTCTATGCTATAGACAGATAAATGTCCACTTTTGGAGTTGCCAATGTGACGGTTTCTATTTAGAGCAACTGAGTCACCTCTTGATGGTTTTTCCATATAAAACCAACAAGGGCTTCTGGAAACAGGACACAGAGACTGAGCTGGGAGCAGCCAGTCTTCAAAGACTGTTGGAGACCAAAAAGAGTTTTGTAATATGGCTAGACCCACCTGACATGGTTTCCTGAGTTTTACCAAGATGTGTAGACACCAGGGTTATCTGATGCCTGACAATCTGAAGATTGTTAGTGCCAGCCGCCAGCAGACTGCTGCATGAAGCGCGTTCCCGTGGGAAGCGCACACTGCTCTGGTTGCTCTATGGTTTGCCGTTGCTTGTGGAGGAAAGTAATCGCTGCCTTGAAAATGGTTTGTAATGGACACAGCTTTGTATGTTCCACTGCGGGAGGCGAGATGTTTTTCTTTGGAAAAGATCTTAGTGAGTAATTTTTGAAATACTGTAATTTTCACCAAACTCAGTTTCCAACTTACTCGTCGCCAAATGCTGTAGAATTGTGTTATTTTTGAATGTCACTGCCGCTGACCTGAAGTTACCTACGAAGCTAGTCAAAAATTAGTAACTATTTTAGAGAACTCGTCCTGCAAAAGCTCATTCTTTCCAAGGCAAAAGTTGACAAATTTCTACACACATACAATGTAAAGCAGATAGGCAAATTCAGCTACCTGTTGGCCACCAAACCTATTGTACTGAAAAGTCTACTTGCTGTCACAAAGGGACTGTCAACAAAAGCCAAGTAACAGTGTTTCCATCATTGACATACTACGTTTCAAGAATACAAAGCTCATAGAAAATGCAAAATGCTATCTTCATTCTTTAATAAATACATACATCTTCTAATAAATTTTACTTCATAAAATGGAACAAGGAAAGACAGAGAGAATGAGACATGTGAAGACAAAAATAAAAGATTTAATCCTTCAAAAGCTGTCAGTGAGACTATTTTCTATGGATCTATTTTGATGTGATAAGAGCATCATATCAAAAATTTGTAACAAAGCCTCACAAAAATTTCTGGATTAGGAAAGGAAACCAAACCAGCCATGAGTTGACTTTTCATTCAACAAGTCACCCCAGCCAACTTGTTAATTTCTAATCCCTAAAAAGAGGAGGAGGAGAATGAAGAGGAAGAAACAGCTGAGGTTGCTCGATGGGGACAGGCTGTGTGTGTGTGTGCGCTGGGGGGCCACATTCAGAGGTGCAGCAAATGGCCTGTCTGGATCAGAAATTTCTGCTTCAAAGGTTGGCCTAACGTCACCGTTATTGTCATTTCTCCCATCATCTGAAATCTGATCATTTTTCCTCCCCTCCTTAAAACTTCTGTGTTAGTCCACACTGGTGTCAGGGTAGCAGCTTAAGTCCTTAAAGGACTAGTACTCTGTGACAGGGGCAAAGGGGCCACATGATTTGGGCCTTACTTGCCTCCTCTCTCCTCTACCTCTGTGTCCCAGCTTCCCTTGTAAAAATCTGTTGAACAAACCACAATTTTTCTTGTCTCCACGAGTCTCTTCCATCTGTCTGGATACTCCTACTTGCTAACTCCTCCGCACTTGGTGTTCTTACATTAGATGCTACTTTTATCCAGGAAGCCTCTTTCTCTCTCTCTTTTTAATTCTATGCTTTCTTCAGGTAGCTCTCTTTTAAAACAACGTGTATTTATTTGGCTCCGCTGGGGCCTTAGCTATGGCACATGCGATCTTTCTGTTGCAGCGCATGGATCGTCTAGTTGTGGCGCTTGGGCTTAGTTGTTCTGTGGCATATGGGATCTTTCTTCTTTTACCAGGGATCAAACTTGCATCCAACGCACTGCAAGGCAGATTGCTAACCACTGGACCATGAGGGAAGTCCCAGGGAAGCCTCTATTGACCACCCCAAGCCTCCCTTCCACGCTGCTGTGTGAAATTGACTCTCTAATCTCGGCATGAAGCGTGGACGGCTGACACTGCCTAGTTACTTCTCTGTAAACTCCATGAGGAAGGAATCATGTGTGCCTCATTCACTGCTAACTCCCCACAGTGTAGCCCAGTATCTAGGATATAACACACAGTCAAGAAATGTTCATTGAAGTTCTAAGCTAGTTTTAATTTTTTTTCCTAAGGTCCTATTCCGCTCCCCTCCCTTCCCTGCCCCCAGGCAAATTTCTGAGAAACCTCCTTTAAGGTAATTTATCTATCAGCTCTCATATTTTCAAAACTAAATTGTCATTTCACAAATTAGAGAGTCCTCTTGATGGCAAGATCAAACCAGTCAATCCTAAAGGAAATCAACCCTGAATATTCACTGGAAGGGCTGATGCTGAAGCTGAAGCTTCAGTCCTTTCACCACCTGATGTAAAGAGCCGACTCACTGGAATAGACCCGATGGTGGGGAAGATTGAAGGCAGGAGGAGAAGGGGAAGACAGAGGATGAGATGGTTGGACGGCATCACTAGCTCAATGGACACGAGTCTGACCAAGCTCCAGGAGACGGTGAAGGACAGGGAAGCCTGTATGCTGCACTCCATGGGGTTACAAAGAGTCGGACATGACTGAGCGACTGAATAATGATAACAAACTAGACATTAGAAACAGGCAAAACCAATCTACGATGTTAGAAATCCAGAAAGACGTTATCATATGGTAAGTGGAGGCTGTGCTCAGAAAGGGAGAGGTGGAGGACCTCCTGTGAGGCTGGTAATGTTCTTTCACTTCTTAGCCTGAGTGCTGGTTACGTACATGTGTCCTCTTTGTGAGAAAACTAATTATCTGGCAAACGTATGGTTTGTACACTTCTCTGTATTTGCTCTGTTAATAAAATTTTTAGTTAAAAAGAAAGAAAAGGGACTTCCTTGGTTAGCCAGTGGCTAAGACACCCAATACAGGGTGCCTAGGTTCCATCCCTGGCTGGGAAACTAGCTCCCACATGGCCCGACTCAGTCCACACACCCCAACTATTAATAAAAGATCCCCATGCTGCAGTGAATGCCGAAGCTCCCGAGTGCGGCAACTAAGAATTCTGCTGCAGTCAAATACACAGAGCTTCTGGGCAGTGGCCTTGAAATAAAGCTTTGAAAGCAGAATCTTATCTTTTCCCTGCTGCCAGCACATGGTACATGGCCTTCTCAACTCCCAACCTCCTGTGAGTTTTCAACCCACACTCCTGCAAGTGTGGAATCTACACTGTGAAACAGACTAGCCATGGGAGGTGTCAATACCTCAGCATCTACTTCATTATCTTATCCATCCCTGACTTCCCTAAAGCACCCTCCACAGATTCCAGGAGGCAGCAAGAACACATTTACCTCCCAGTGAATGAAAGGAGGTCTTCTGTTTAGTTTGAAATCTTTATTTTCATCAAGCAGCATTCATTCTCTTCGGTTTCTAACTGCCAGTCAACAAGGAAAAATACTGATTGCCCTAGCAGTTGTCCATCTTGGTTCTGTTTGTTTTCTCACTTAGAATGGAGATGAGAAAGTTACCTTATTCCACTAAGTATGATCATCTATCTTCTGCTAAGAGATACTGGCCACCTCATGGAGTTTGTGCTCATGATGACTGGAGAGATGAGACCGCTCTGCTCAAAAGGTTTCATGAGTATTATAAAACCAGTAGAGTCACTTGACAGGGCCATGAGCCACGAATAGTCAACAGCGCTTAAGTTATACATGAACTGGTCATCTGAGAGACCTCTTTTTCCAGGGAATTCTATACAAGTGAATTGATGGTAGACTATGAAAAGGCACATTCACATTTCAACAGAATGGTTTCTGGAGGTGAAAAATTTTTTATACTAAGTTGGTATGGTACTATACTTGTGTTAAGTGTGGCCATGGGCATCCCTGGTATCAGCTGGTACAGAATCCGTCTCAATGCAGGAGACTCCGGTTCGATTCCTGGGTTGTGAAGATCTGCTGGAAAAGGGATAGGCTACCCATTTCAGTGTTCTGGCCTGGAGAATTCCAGGGACTGTACAGACCATGGGGTCGCAAAGAGTCAGACATGACTGAGTGACTTTTACTTTCAGTTAAGTGTGGCCGTATATTGATTACTTACTCTTTTCCAAGCATTATGTAAATTCACAGCATAAATTTTCCCACTTACATCTTACAAAAAGCCAATGCTATGCTCACCATTATTATCCCCCAAATTACCCAGGAAGAAGCTGAGTTTCAGAGAGTTTTGGTTTTTACTCAAGGTCACACAATTTGCAGTTCATGACATTAGGACTCACACTCTGAACCCTCTGATTCCATAGGGCCTGCACTAAACCACTGTACTTCAGTGCTTTCCTGTGATGGTTCTAAAGTCCTCAGCTGCTACAGTGGACTATAAGATGGTGCACTGGGCAAAGACAGAAGCTGTTGTGTTCTAAACACTTAGAGATGCTGGATGAAATAATAAAACAAAATAAGTGTGTTTAAATGCAAAAGAACTTGCACATTTATAGGCTAAGTGTAAAATCCTGGTAATCTGCTGCTGCCCAGGACTCTGCATGGGATAAAGAATATTAATGTGAGAAAACTTTAAGCCTAAACTACATGCTACTTAGGAAAAATATTTATTCTAGTTATACAATGCAGGGACTCCTAAATACAAAAACTTACATAACAATTATCCCCAGGCAGTCAATACCAATAGGACACACAATCGAAGCCCAAGTGTAAGTCTAATATGAGAAGAAACCCAGGTTCTAATCTCTTCCCACAAAAATAATAAATAGTAAAGATCAGTTCACAGCCAAAAATGATAAAACACATGAGAAATGATCAACCAGGAAACAAAGCAGACACAAGAAACAATAGGATTGGTACCCTCCGAAAGTTAACTATTAAAATAATCTTAAAAGGCCTTTACTATTGTGTGTAGAGACTTAAGATTAAGGCTCTATGTAAAAAAACACAGATTTTAGTAAAAGCAAATAAAACTTCTAGAAACAAACAAACAAACAAAAAACTTTATTAAGGTCGCAATGGATTCTCTGCACACCTGAAAATGATATAAAATTGTAAATCAACTATACTTGATTTTTTTCAAAAATGCAATACTTAAAAAAAATCTCAGTGGGCCCTTTAAGCAGCAGACTAGACACAGTCAAAAGGAAATTAGTGAACTGTAATATGTTTAAGGAAATTATATAGAATAAAGTACACAAACAGAAATACATTTAAATCTAAATACACTTCAGTGATACACTAGAACATTAAAGAGACACACTTTAAAAACCATCAGAGAGGAATGAAAAGCCAGACTACTTATAAAGATGCAAAACTAGAAGTCATAAGACAATGGAATAGGATTTTTAAAATATCAGTTTAGATAGTATGAAACTATCACTATAGAGTACACATAAAATAAGAATTCAAATAAAGAATGACATAATTTGTCACTCCCAGATCATTCCTGAAAATTTCTAATATACCGCAGAACCAAAAACAATGGTTTTAAAGGCAGTGGTAAGTAAACGAAGTAGTAAGTGTCTCATTTACTATAGGCAGCAATAATAAAATAATATATTTGGTCGGTTAAGAACACAGTAGAACTAAAATGTTAGGAAATACTACATGAAAGAGATGAGATATAATCCAAGCCAAAGGTCCTAAGGCCTTGTTTGTTCTGGAGGAACAGATCTTTCTGGAAGGAAGAGATCCTTACCAACTGAAACAGAATGTATACTTTACTGGAATACACTAGTATACTAATAAGGGGGAAAAGGGAATGGAGAAAACAGAATGGATATAATAGGTGGCAAAAAAGAAAGAAAAAAGAAAAGAAAAAAACACGGGGAAGAAAAATACATAGAATGATAATAGAAATGCATCCAAACTTACTGGTAAGCACAGTAAATTTTAAGATTAAATCTGTTAATAATAGAGATAATAAAATTTTAAATCCAGCTACATTCTATTTATAATTGTAATGGATCATGAGAGAAAAGTCGAAAATGTGTGTGGGGGGGATAAATGTGCCTAGGAAATATTATCTAAAGAAGAAGTCCTAATCCTATGCTATTAGCAAACAAAAGAGGCATTAAAGCATAAAGCACTTCCATATAAAGAGGGTTATTACACAAAAGATAAAAGGAATGGTTTATTAGGAAGCTATACCACTCTTGAACAGAAATTTTCATGGTAACATAGCTTTGTAATATATAAAGCAAAACAAAGTGAATGACATGAAAAACTGGAAAAATACATAAGCCTGGTGAGAGCTTGACATCTAAAATAGACCAAGAAAAGAAGTTTGAAACACAATAAACACACCTGATCCAATGGATACATATTAATCTCTACACTCAGCTTTTAGAGAATAAAACTTGCTTTTAAAACCACAGAGACAAATACTAGAATACAAAGCAAATCTCCACACATATTAAAACACATTTGTTATATAGACAACGCTGTCATTTAGTTAGATATCAATAATAAAAAAGCCTCAAAACCCATAGATTAGGAAATCTTAAAACACTATTTTAAAATTTACAGATCAAAAAAAGTGAAAGTTAGAAAACTGTTAGAGCTGAATAACAATGAAACTTCATTAAATTTACAAAGATAAGCTGGAATGTAGAGAGAAATCATATATATATATATAGTATATATACACATATATATGTATGTTTACATACAAATGAAGCTGAAAAAGTTAAGCATCAAACACAAAATGGTAAAAAAATTTAAAAAAAAGAATAAGTCCCCCAAACATAGAAGATAACGATACATTGAAGAAGCAAAATGAATGAAACAGAAAGTCAAAGAAACAGAGAGAGTGAAGTGAACTCAATGATGACTCCTTGGAAGGAAAAACAAAACAGACATGTCTGTGCCAGTGTGGAGAGGGAGAGAGAGGAGAGGAGAAAACACAGGAGGGACTGAGGGAGGAGACAGGGGGAGGATGAGAGTGACTTAAAGGGGGAAAATCACAAATAAGGTAACACGTGTAATAAAAAGACACTATTTAGAAGTGCATGCAATAAACTCTAAGAGTAAGATGCAAGAGGCGATTTTCTGAGAAATAGAATCACCAAAATCATCTAAAAAAGAAATGGAAATTCCAAAGAGATATCATGTAACCATTAGAGAAACTAATAGAGTAACTGAAGATGTACTCACACAAAAACACACAAATAAGCAAAACCCCGTCAATCACTGACAGTTTTATGGGTTTTACTAAATCTACAACAGGCAGATAGTTTAATCTTGCAAAAAATGTTAAAGATATTAGAGGAAGAAGACAGACTCTTCAAGTAAATTTGTGACAATCAAATGACCTTGATAGCAAAGTCAAATGAAGGAAGGAAAAGTTCAGACCACTCTTCTTTATGAACACAGATGCAAATGTTCACAATATAGTATGAGCAGATGAATCAAGTACTATGAAGTCTGTCCTCTGCTTTTTGTAATCGAACAATGAAAGTCAATCCTGCAAAAGCAAGTATGTTTCATATTATATAACCCATCTACTATTAAAGACATTTATCATATATAATGATATAGCTCATGGTTTACATTTTTAAAAAGTTATACTGGTGAAACACACATTAACAAAATTATTTTAGTGATGATGCAAAAAATTTTTTTTCATACGTTTTATCATCCACTCAAGTTTCACACAGTAACAACCAGAGCAACAAGTACACTTGAAGAGGTTTTCTTGAACCTAATAAATGGTTACCAAAAACTCATAGCAATTTAGAAGATGGGTAATAATTAAGGTTGCACAATACTGGGAATGTACTTGATGCCCTTGAATTATATACTCAAAATAGCTACAATGGTAAATTTTATATTATTTATATTTTCCTACAACTTAAAAGCCCAATAGCAAACATCATACTTAACATGGAATTATCAGAAGTGATTCTTTTAATTAGAAACAATACACAGTTGTCTACTCTCATGGCTTCTATTCAACAAATGTATCAGAAGTCCAGCACAATAAAACAATAATTAAGTGTGGAGATTAGAAAGGAAAAAATTTTACAAATGATATTAATATGTATGAGAAAAAGTCCAAAAGACCCCATACACAAACTATTAGATCTAAAAGGGCAGTTAGCAGCTGGGTGCAGGATATATAATGTATATAAATCAGTGAGAGTCTCATATGTTAGCAATTACCAATCAGATAATATAGTATTAAATATATGCCATTTCTGAAAGCAAAATCTCATAAGCTGTTTAGGTATAAATCTAACATAACATTACAAAACTGTATTGAGAAGCATGTAAATAAACAAAGATATTTAGCTTATAAGTGGGAAGGTCTAATATCATAAAAATAGCAGTTATCTACAAATTAATTTATAACATAGTGATTGTAATAAAAACTCTAGCATAATTTATCAAAATTAATTAGCTGGCTCTGAAATTGATATAGAAGAGTAAAGAGGCAAAAATAGTTAGGCTGACTTAAAAGAAGAATAAGAGAAAGAGATGTTTTTCCTCCCGGCTATCAAGTCACATTACAAAGCTATAATAATTAAAGAGATATGGTGTTGACACATAAGCCATAAAATCTACAAGCAGAGCTGCACATAGATGGGAACCCAGCCTATAACACAGGTGTCATAACAAATCTATTGGAAAATAAAAAAATACCGAGTAAAAAGTGCTGGCTAACAGGCCAACTATATGGAAAAGGATGAAATTAGACCTCTAAATCATGAAACTCATACAAATAAATTTCAGAGGCATTAAGGTTCTAAGTGTGAAAGGCAACTTTTTAATGTGTTCAGAATAAAAATATATGAGAATATATGTATTGCATTAGGGTAGAGACTAGTTTCTGAAACAAGGCACAAAATGCACAAATCAAAGAAGAAAATAATAAATTTGACCACATGAAAATAAAAGCAAAAGAAAACTTACATGCATCTAAAGATGTAGATAAAAAGTGAAAAGACAGACCAAGGAATAAGAAGACACATACAAAGCACAGAACTGCAAAGAAATCATTTCTGAAACACAAAAAGAATGTCCTAGTCAGTAAGAATAGACCCACCACCCAAGACAGAACTGCTAACAGGAAAGAAGAAGCCAGAGATTCCAAATGATCAATAAAACCAATGAGAGAGGTCTAACTTCGTTAATAATCAGGGACACTCATATTAAGCCACCAAGAAATAATTCTCAATATGTCAGATCTGGGTGAATCCTGAAGGCTTGGTGCCTTCCATAAAAACATCTGAGAAATTTCCCCCAATTGGTGAAATAAATTGCCAACTGTTAACTGGGATAAAAAACCAATTAGCACTTCTTCCAACCAACTACAAACTGGGCTAAAAATCTCTCATATTCTAGGACGTATTTTCATACATTTGAATGCTTCCCAAACTCTAAACGATCCCTCTAACAAAGCCAAGTGGTGCTCCTTCCAAGCTGATGAAAATAGCTCCTCACACAAGAGGGCAGCCATGTTTCCAGCTCTCATTGTAATCCTGGGCATGGCGGCCACACCAGCCCATCTGGGAAAGGTCTCTACCAAAAACAGAAAGAGGCGGGGGGTAAGGGGAGGGGTGCTTACTTGGAGCAGTCTTCACAAGCAATGTTCCCTGAAGTTTCCTTGATGGTGCGCTCAGAGACGAATGCTGGATATTCAGTGTCACAAGGCTCCAGGGTCTGTTTCAATTTCTGGGCTGTAGGGATAAGGGAAAAAAAAAAAAAAAATAAAGAATACAAGGCACTGGCTTTGTTGTGACTGGCAGCCCACAGTAACTCAGAACGCAGTTCCGCTCCTGCTGCTCTGTGATTTTTCTAGGCACAGCATAATGCATTATTTTCTAATTAGTCAAGTGATTTCATCTGCCAAGCAACTCTATAAGCTATAATTCCTCAAGCAGTTCTGTTGGCGTGATCAACTATCATTTATCCATCTCAAGAATTGTACTTTCTGGTACAACATCACTCACTGGGTCTCTGGCCTCAGACTTACGTGACCTTAGCAACAAAAACACACACACATATACGTCCAAATAAATGTATAAAATATAAGCTACACATACGTCCGAATAAATGTATAAAATATAAGCTACACCATATTATTTAGGGTGAGATAAAGGTCATAATGCAATTGCACGGTTTTATTACAGAAACAAAATTGAAACATGGAATAGTAAAATACGTAATGTCTATGAAACACAGCCATGAACCTAATCCTACTATTGTGAAGTTCCTTGTATAGAAAGATAGTACTAAATAATAGTACTGGTACATAGTAGGTACTTGGTAAGGGCTTGGTGGTCTATTAAATAATTTAAACAAGTTATGTCCAGTAGGCAAATTTCAAAACCTAATATTTTAAATTTACAAATTGGGCACGATATAGTTCTTCTATTAGAGGTTGATGTGAGAACTCAATTAAATAATATATGCTGAGTACTTAGTGCAATACATTTGTTTAAAAAACAAAAATAAAGCCAGTATTCTCATGAAGCCATTAGTGATGATGACAATGATGATAGATATCATTAGCATAGTAGTTAAAGGTAAAGTCAGAGGAGTTTGGAGTACAAATTCCTCCTTCACTACTTTTAGCCAATCCTCAGTATTCTCATCTGTAAAATGGAGATGCTAGCAGTGCAGATACTCTTCACAAGAGGTTTACTCATGAACATTTTTCCAGTAGAACATTTGCTTATAGTTTCCCCAAACTCAAACTTCCTATGAAGTTTCTGACTGATGTTAACGTGGATATAAACATATATTTGTAACAATCTCTCCAGGTATATTCCAAATGGTTTGGATGTCAGAACCACCGTTAGATGTTTCATAGAATGTCCATCTGGGAGGCTGCCAGGGCTAAGAGAGGCGTCACAGAGTTACTGAATGCAAAATAACTGGTAACAACCAGGTAATTGTTGGCTGATCAGAAAGCCGTGTTTTAAGTGTTTATATCCTTATGTGATTCTTTTATATACGGGCCTTTTTAGTGAGCTCTAATTATTCTGAGGAAATTGATTGGGGGTTTGGAGTTGAAGCATAATACATTGTAGTTTTTCTTACTCAAAACAAAAGGAAGTAGACTCAATCAGCTTTTCGTGCAAATTGTGATGTTAGGAACTGGTCGCTGACATTAAGCGGTGACTCACATACTAACTCACAGGGTTGTTCTGAGGAATGAATAGACTAATGCATGCATAACTCTGAACAGAGTGACACACAGCATCTTTTCATATGTGAAAAGATTTTTGCCCCTCTCTCCCTACCTTCATGTTACCACCTACACACCATCCTCATGTTACTCTACATGCTAACTGCAGAGTAGCTAACAGCACAAACTCTGGGTGTTGTTAATTCTGCTGCTGCTGTGTGACATTAAGTGGGTTTTTAATTTCTCCACACTGTAATGCTTTCTGCAAAATGGGAAGAACAGAACCAACTCCAAAGGGTCATTTGAAGATGAAACAACTTCTGCTGAAAGTGGCTGGTACACTGCCAGTGCTACTTAAGTGTACACGCTTACAGCCACCACCACTTCTACTGTGAACGCTACTTCATCGAGTCCTCAACTGTCAGCCTTATTGGGCCACCACTGTTTGGTTGGAATGGCAAACAGACAGCTGCCCTCCTGATCCTGACAGCACTAAGGGTACCATGCTGTACCCATCGCTCCTGCAAAGGGCCAAGTTCCAGACACCACCTATCCCCTGAGCCTGCGGTGCTAGATCTCAGGAAGTGTCCTTACATGCTTGCTGAGCAAATGAATAATTCTTTTGAATGGTGTTTTTCAGGCAAATAAAACAGACAAAGGAAATAGGAGATTCTCAGTCCCTGATGGCAAATGGCCTGCCTTGAGTGGAAGGCCAGGGGATTTCAGGTGGCTCAGGTTCAACAGTAACGACACAGAGGCACTTGGTCGGACCATCATTCTCTCCCCATTTCTTTACCAATGTCCTTGATTCTCGTCAGGAAGACGATTCTGTTTGATGCTAGGAAGGTTTTGCCTTTTTTTCCTTTCATTTGTTCTTTTTCTCTTTTATTCTAGGGAGACCAAACATGAAGCTCTGAGGAGCTAACTATAATATGACAATACAGTTTATTTTCAGGGTTATTATTTTTACAATTGATTAGGCAATGGCAACCCACTCCAGTGTTCTTGCCTGGAGAATCCCAGGGACGGGGGAGCCTGGTGGGTTGCCGTCTCTGGGGTTGCACAGAGTCGGACACGACTGAAGTGACTTAGCAGCAGCAGCAGCATACAGCAAACAGGACTAACTTTTCATTTGGGAAGCTTCATTTTAATATTTAATTTTCAAAAAGTCGGCTTACTGAAATAAAGATTAAATAAATAAAAGCAAAGATTATAAGTTAATACGGTGCAAGCATGCAGGATGGCATATAATGGTGGTAACTGCTAAATTTATTAAGAAATTACCATATGCCAGATGTCATTCCACTTTACACGTATTTATCTAGTACTACATTACAAAATCTGAACAAATCAAACTATGAGATAGGAGAAAGTGTTCATTCTGTTTTGTAAATTAGTGAATGGAGGAGAGGATGAAGTGAACTGCCTAAATTTATCCAGTGAGTATGTGGCAGGGCCAAAATTTGAACTTGGGCTGTCTGGTTCCCACACAAATATATTTAACTGCAGTATGAAGTTTGGCCAGTGAGAGAAAGGAAGAAAGATCTTTGGGGGGCAGGCTGAGATAGGCAGCACACGTGATTTAAATAACCCTGATAACTGCACCATCTCTAATTGTCTGGGCCCAGTTACAATGGAAAGAGTCCAAATCTCTCAGTGGAGAGACTCATTTGGCTCTGATCCTTTCTGGAGATAAATTCTTATTCCTTTCACAACTCTAGGTCACCCACACTGATGTGGTAATAAGCCCTTGAGTTTATTTGAAGTAAGACTATAGATTGGCTGGAAGTTGCTTGGTGCTTTTGGGAAACACATGAATTATCATATAAAACCATAGCCACATTTAATCTAAATAGTATGGTTTATTATGAAGATGTTTCTTTGTCTGGAGTGCTACAGGAAAACATCACATATATTTGCCAGTTGTTACTGTTTATTTATGGAATTTCAAACCAATAACTAAGGCTGCCAATCATCTGATGGGTACTGTTTTCACTCTCAGGCATTCAAAACTCATCATCTCACAAAGGTGTTGATACATAAGGATCATGGAGCTCAGCTAGACTGATTCTTTTTTTTTTTCCCCAGAAGAGAAAACGGAAGTTCAGGAAGTAGACACAGCCTGCCTTGAGCCCCACAGAAAGTGACTTCTCATGATCATCATTTACCTAAACAGCAAAACCACCTCTGCAGCCGACACTCACTAAGTGCCTGCATGCATGCACGCATGGGTGCGTGCTAAGTGGCTTCAGCCATGTCCAGCAACTCGTTGTGACCCCATGGATGGTAGCCCGCCAGGCTCCCCTGTCCGAGGGATTCTCTAGAAAAGAATACTAGAGTGGGTTGCCACTAGTTTCCTCCTCCAGGGGATCTTCCCAACTCAGGGATCGAACCCATGTCTCTTACATCTCCTGCATTGGCAGGAGGGTTCTTTACCACTAGCACCACATGGGAAGCCCCACTAAGTGCCTACTACAAGCCAAACACCACACTAGATCCTTTGATGGACTGACTTCTCACCCCCTCACGGTGAGCACGGCCCTGCTGCTCTCCCGTTTTACAGATGAAGAGACTAAAACTCAGAGAAATGAAGTTAACTGCTTGCCTGTCACACCACTGTGTGTGCTGAAATCCAATGCATACGCACGTCCTCGCCACATCCTGGAGCCTTCGCTCTCGGCCATCGCCCCGTCTGCTTCTCACCCCAATTACACTGGACGTCTCAGGCTGAAGCCGCCAGGACCTATCACTCACTTACAACGAGGCACGCAGTGGAGCATCACACAATTGGATTTCTTTAATTTCCCTTAGCAACAAATGTCCCTGATGAGAATAACTGACTTGGGTTCACGGTAATTATGTGCAGACAATCAGGAATGAACAGAGTTGCCATCTGAAAAGCTTTCCTCTTCTTTTGTCTCTGCGAATGCACCCTCATTCATAACCGGGTGCCAGCAAGCTCCATTCTCTTTGTGCAACTTCGCCAAAATGATACCTTTGTGATAATCAAGCAGAAATGGCCTTCCACAGTCCCCTTCATTAAGGAAATGAAGCAGATAAACAGTATAATTATGGATTCCATTTTTAGCTAAACAAAGATGTATGTCTCAGCTCAGGGTCTTTATCCAGTGAGAGAAGGGTAAATTTAGAATGCAGAAATCTCGCAAGGCAATATTGTTACGGTGCTTGGAAACTTTCCCGGCTTATACTGGGTCTGAGATTCACATTCACATCTAACAAAGATTCAGATGATAGCAGCTCTGTGGCTGAGAGCATTCACCATCGGAATCAGTTTCTTTATCTATGAAATGGAAAAAGTCACAGCCATGCCCAGCAGAGGGCTGCAGGTCCGAATGAGACAATCAGTCCACGTGAGGCAGCCTGCTCCACACAGGACTCACAGCGGGCCAGCTGCGCCTCCCGCCGCCCTCCAGCGGAGGTGGCCAGTTTTGGTGTGCGGGTTGAGCTTATTTTCTTCTGGCTGCCTTACTCGGGTGCCTCGGAGAGACTCAACGACACATTCCAGCAGCCCCCACCTCTCAGGCATGCTGAAGGGACCTGAAGAGAGCCCCTGCTGGCACTCTGGAGGGAAAAAGTGCTACATACGGGCACAGCACTTGCAGATGATTTAACCATTTGACAAGGTCTTTGTGCAGTCTGTCAACGGAGTGAGACAATTTGGAATTACCTATTAAGAGTTGTTTTAAAAGTTTCTAAGACAGAAAACACAGACCTGAAGCATCACATCCTTCCTCTTAGCTAAAAGTTTAGCTAAGCTGGAGGAGGAAGCAGGGAGAAGAAAGGTGAGATTTCAGAATGAGAACCTCCACGAGTTTCTGAGTGCAAAGACTGTGCCCCTCTTTGTAATTCACCTCTCCTACCCTACAGCCCTCAGTCTACATCAGGACTGCGCAGTAGTGGCACTACTGACATTCTGAGTCAGATGATTCTCTGTTGTGAGGGGCTGTCCCAAGTGTTATAGTGTTTTATGGGCATCTCTGACCTCTACCCACTGGATGCCAGTAGCTCTCTCCCATCCCCAGTTGTGACCAAAACTGTCTCAACATTGCAATGACCCCTGGGAGGCAAAATCACCCCTATGCTGAAAGTTACTGAAAGGTCTAAGCAGATATCCTAGTTCACAGAGACTGGCACTCAGAAGTAACTCAACAACAGACTGTCCATGTCTAGGACCAGCACGGGAGTGAGGGCAGATGCCTGTAGCAGCGGGGAAGGGAAGCGTGGGGTTAGTGGCAAAGAAGGCTGGCACTCTCTACAAAAGCCCGGGGGGCAGAGTGGGCAGGCCATGTGGGTATGAGTAGGAAAGAGAGGAATGCCAGAAAGTGAAGCGCCGAAGACCTCCAGCCTGCTGCCCCAGCACTGAGCACACTCCTCGGAAGAAGCCAGACATTTAAGCCAAAAGAGACACCAGCTCCCCAAACGGGAGCCCCACCTACCACGCATGGTGACTTGCCCTGTGCCACACCTTGCATGTGGGCCTTGTATCACACATGGTTGAACCCATTGCTCACAGCCGTATCACATCTTATCTCTGTTGACAAGCAAGGAAACCAAAGCTCATAATGACCAAGCAACTTGTCCAGAACTGCACAGCCAGCAAGTGGCAGAGGAAGGCTGCCTGACTCAGAAGTTAGGTGCTTCAGCTCTAGGTGAAACAGGGCTCCGAGCATGACTGGGAAGGATTGAGATCTGTCCCAAGGCCTTGGTGTCACAGAAACAGCAGCCACCTGACTGACTACCATCCACTCGCTTGGCCTCCACCGATCATTTTCCTTCCTTTTCTCTCATTTAATCTCATGTACCTTTTTTTTCACCCCTAAGAGTAAAAATCTGGACATGCTACCCCAGTAAGGAAAGTGACTAGAAAAAGATGACAAGTACCCATTAGATAAGTTCCTTCTCATCTTCCTTTTCCAAACCATCTTCAATTTTAAACAAAAGCAGGTTCATGTTATACGTAAAATTTTCTTTGGGGTATCTGAGGGTCTTCTCTTCCTAATTCATATTTTGGTCCCTGTTTATTGACTCCCCAGTGGCCTGACTGCTTATCCAAGTCAATTCTACATCCTCCTTCTGCCCAGTCATTGGGGGTTTGGGGGGCATATACAATTTTGCATATTGTTTTTCTTGCTAAATATTACTAAATTTTATAATTATTTCCTATGGCTTTCAGTGAATGGGCTGTCATTTTTTGGTAACTGTAAGTTTGTTTCCTATTTTCTGTTTCTGTTTTGTATATAGACTCATTTGTATTAATTTTAGACTCCACATATAAGTGATGTCGTACAGTATTTGTCTTTGTCTGTCTTACTTTACTAAATATATTCTCTAGTTCCATCCATACTGCTGCAAATGGCAATATTTCACTCTTTTTACAAGTCAACATCATTCTCACCATTATCATAAATTAATTACAGCTCCCTTNGTGGGTTGCCACTAGTTTCCTCCTCCAGGGGATCTTCCCAACTCAGGGATCGAACCCATGTCTCTTACATCTCCTGCATTGGCAGGAGGGTTCTTTACCACTAGCACCACATGGGAAGCCCCACTAAGTGCCTACTACAAGCCAAACACCACACTAGATCCTTTGATGGACTGACTTCTCACCCCCTCACGGTGAGCACGGCCCTGCTGCTCTCCCGTTTTACAGATGAAGAGACTAAAACTCAGAGAAATGAAGTTAACTGCTTGCCTGTCACACCACTGTGTGTGCTGAAATCCAATGCATACGCACGTCCTCGCCACATCCTGGAGCCTTCGCTCTCGGCCATCGCCCCGTCTGCTTCTCACCCCAATTACACTGGACGTCTCAGGCTGAAGCCGCCAGGACCTATCACTCACTTACAACGAGGCACGCAGTGGAGCATCACACAATTGGATTTCTTTAATTTCCCTTAGCAACAAATGTCCCTGATGAGAATAACTGACTTGGGTTCACGGTAATTATGTGCAGACAATCAGGAATGAACAGAGTTGCCATCTGAAAAGCTTTCCTCTTCTTTTGTCTCTGCGAATGCACCCTCATTCATAACCGGGTGCCAGCAAGCTCCATTCTCTTTGTGCAACTTCACCAAAATGATACCTTTGTGATAATCAAGCAGAAATGGCCTTCCACAGTCCCCTTCATTAAGGAAATGAAGCAGATAAACAGTATAATTATGGATTCCATTTTTAGCTAAACAAAGATGTATGTCTCAGCTCAGGGTCTTTATCCAGTGAGAGAAGGGTAAATTTAGAATGCAGAAATCTCGCAAGGCAATATTGTTACGGTGCTTGGAAACTTTCCCGGCTTATACTGGGTCTGAGATTCACATTCACATCTAACAAAGATTCAGATGATAGCCGCTCTGTGGCTGAGAGCATTCACCATTGGAATCAGTTTCTTTATCTATGAAATGGAAAAAGTCACAGCCATGCCCAGCAGAGGGCTGCAGGTCCGAATGAGACAATCAGTCCACGTGAGGCAGCCTGCTCCACACAGGACTCACAGCGGGCCAGCTGCGCCTCCCGCCGCCCTCCAGCGGAGGTGGCCAGTTTTGGTGTGCGGGTTGAGCTTATTTTCTTCTGGCTGCCTTACTCGGGTGCCTCGGAGAGACTCAACGACACATTCCAGCAGCCCCCACCTCTCAGGCATGCTGAAGGGACCTGAAGAGAGCCCCTGCTGGCACTCTGGAGGGAAAAAGTGCTACATACGGGCACAGCACTTGCAGATGATTTAACCATTTGACAAGGTCTTTGTGCAGTCTGTCAACGGAGTGAGACAATTTGGAATTACCTATTAAGAGTTGTTTTAAAAGTTTCTAAGACAGAAAACACAGACCTGAAGCATCACATCCTTCCTCTTAGCTAAAAGTTTAGCTAAGCTGGAGGAGGAAGAAGGGAGAAGAAAGGTGAGATTTCAGAATGAGAACCTCCACGAGTTTCTGAGTGCAAAGACTGTGCCCCTCTTTGTAATTCACCTCTCCTACCCTACAGCCCTCAGTCTACATCAGGATTGCGCAGTAGTGGCACTACTGACATTCTGAGTCAGATGATTCTCTGTTGTGAGGGGCTGTCCCAAGTGTTATAGTGTTTTATGGGCATCTCTGACCTCTACCCACTGGATGCCAGTAGCTCTCTCCCATCCCCAGTTGTGACCAAAACTGTCTCAACATTGCAATGACCCCTGGGAGGCAAAATCACCCCTATGCTGAAAGTTACTGAAAGGTCTAAGCAGATATCCTAGTTCACAGAGACTGGCACTCAGAAGTAACTCAACAACAGACTGTCCATGTCTAGGACCAGCACGGGAGTGAGGGCAGATGCCTGTAGCAGCGGGGAAGGGAAGCGTGGGGTTAGTGGCAAAGAAGGCTGGCACTCTCTACAAAAGCCCGGGGGGCAGAGTGGGCAGGCCATGTGGGTATGAGTAGGAAAGAGAGGAATGCCAGAAAGTGAAGCGCCGAAGACCTCCAGCCTGCTGCCCCAGCACTGAGCACACTCCTCGGAAGAAGCCAGACATTTAAGCCAAAAGAGACACCAGCTCCCCAAACGGGAGCCCCACCTACCACGCATGGTGACTTGCCCTGTGCCACACCTTGCATGTGGGCCTTGTATCACACATGGTTGAACCCATTGCTCACAGCCGTATCACATGTTATCTCTGTTGACAAGCAAGGAAACCAAAGCTCATAATGACCAAGCAACTTGTCCAGAACTGCACAGCCAGCAAGTGGCAGAGGAAGGCTGCCTGACTCAGAAGTTAGGTGCTTCAGCTCTAGGTGAAACAGGGCTCCGAGCCCTTCCCATGACTGGGAAGGATTGAGATCTGTCCCAAGGCCTTGGTGTCACAGAAACAGCAGCCACCTGACTGACTACCATCCACTCGCTTGGCCTCCACCGATCATTTTCCTTCCTTTTCTCTCATTTAATCTCATGTACCTTTTTTTTCACCCCTAAGAGTAAAAATCTGGACATGATACCCCAGTAAGGAAAGTGACTAGAAAAAGATGACAAGTACCCATTAGATAAGTTCCTTCTCATCTTCCTTTTCCAAACCATCTTCAATTTTAAACAAAAGCAGGTTCATGTTATACGTAAAATTTTCTTTGGGGTATCTGAGGGTCTTCTCTTCCTAATTCATATTTTGGTCCCTGTTTATTGACTCCCCAGTGGCCTGACTGCTTATCCAAGTCAATTCTACATCCTCCTTCTGCCCAGTCATTGGGGGTTTGGGGGGCATATACAATTTTGCATATTGTTTTTCTTGCTAAATATTACTAAATTTTATAATTATTTCCTATGGCTTTCAGTGAATGGGCTGTCATTTTTTGGTAACTGTAAGTTTGTTTCCTATTTTCTGTTTCTGTTTTGTATATAGACTCATTTGTATTAATTTTAGACTCCACATATAAGTGATGTCGTACAGTATTTGTCTTTGTCTGTCTTACTTTACTAAATATATTCTCTAGTTCCATCCATACTGCTGCAAATGGCAATATTTCACTCTTTTTACAAGTCAACATCATTCTCACCATTATCATAAATTAATTACAGCTCCCTTTTTGAGGGCTTACTATATTCTAGTCCTACACTCGGTATACACCATGATTTATCTTACCATTAAATGCACACATACACACAAACAATAAGAGATAAATATTATTCATTATTTTCTTTATTTAGCTTACTGTATGGAAACTGAGCCTTGAAGAGATCAGCTAACTTGACAAAGGCCAACCTCAGAGCCAGAACTTATATCCATATGAATCTAACTCTAAACTCAGGCCTCTAATAGTTTCTACTAATTAATGATCGAATCATTGACGGCTTTTTCAGCAATGAAAATAATATGATCAGATTTATATTTTATGAAAGATAATAGTACAAAGGTAATGATTATTCATTCATTCAGCCTGATAAAGGTGATGTGTCTGTGACCTTTAGATTTCAGTACTGCCCACTAGCTTCTGAAGAATCCACCTGTGCAGTGTATGACCTCAAAGCCTTAGTTAAGGGAACAGGTCAAAGTATACATTCAACATGAGCTGTGGAATTTCTGTGAGACTGAACGGCACTGCCCTCAGCACAAAGGATGCCTTCTGCTAACAGAAAGGAGAAATCATCACTTTGTCCTGGGTAGTTTTATGGGAGCACATCCCTGGTGAAAAGTAGCTGGTGAATCCCATGTTCATCACTCTGAGCAAGGAAAACGAAGACAGCTGCTCCTTACCTTTAGCTGTCATATCTGAGTGCCACCAACTGCAAAGGTTAAATTCCACCAGAAACCTAAGCAGGGAATGGAAAAGCCCAATGTTACTTGGTCACCCACACCCTGAACAGAAGAGTGACATTCTGTGTTATTCAACATCGCTCACCTCATTTGAAAGAATAACATCATCTGATATCTGGATATATCAACATTGTTGGTTCAGTTACCACTGAATTTTCACTAGGTTTTGTCCTACTTGTGAAAGACTGTTTTATCACCAATGCCAGCCAATCCCCGAAATCAGGTTCACTTAAGACTCAGGGATTCTTTTGAGAAATATCATGCTTTATAGGGAAAACTTTTTTTCTTGTTATAGTCTGAGTCCACAGTAAAAAGTCCACATTCAAAGGGCTTCTCCTACCTCGGTTCAGAAATACAAACAGAATAGTCTCTACTTAGTAGACTATGATCTGCAGGATAAAAGATGCTTTCAAAATTTACACTGTAACACAAATGTATTTGAGTGTGTCTGTGTGTGTGTGTGGGGGGTCTGTGTGTAGGGCAAGGAGGCGGGGACAATTGCAATAAACTCCTTTTGAGGAAATTATGTCCCAATGCAACTTCACAAAAATCATAATTTCTCAACTGCTAGTAAAGAATGCCAGTGAAAGTGAAAGTTGCTCAGTTGTGTCTGACTCTTTACAATCCCATGGACTACACAGTCCACGGAATTCTTCACGGCAAAATACTGGAGTGGGTTGCCATTTCCTTCTCCAGGGGATCTTCCCAACCGAGGGATCAAACCCAGGTCTCCCACACTGTAGACAGATTCTTTGCCAGCTGAGCCACCAGGTAAAACCAAATGAAAGGAAACAGATCAAAATCTAGTCATTTCCTTCTCAGGCTCATGGCTGCTATCACTCGCAGCTCACAATGAAAATCCCACGATTACCTGTATTTTCTGTCTCTTATATACACAAAGAACTTACTCCCTACGTGAAGTTACACTTAATGTAGGTCACATTAAAGCATAAATAAGACACTGTCTGTTCATGAAGTAACAGGAAATCTGCCTTAAGCACACAGAAGTGGAAATTCAATGGGGAAACTAAGAATGAGAGTCGGGTGCAGCTTGAATGACCTGGCTCCCATGCTGGTCCATGGAATCCCTTCCTTCTGTGTGACACAGTGTTTCTGTAATGTGTCCAACATCTCATCTGGAAGTCAAGCCTTTCATCTTTCTGCCATTTCAAGTTTGACCTAAGTCACAGATGCATCCAGCAGGACTGTAATTTGACAAGGTAAACAATTAAATCACACCTGAGAAAGGCCCTGACCCATGACTGCACGGGCCCCCTCGCCTGCACATGCCAAGACATCCAAAGCAGCGCAGGGGACAGCCCTGGCAATTTGTTCTTCTGACCACAGCCCACCCAGGCTGCATTAAAAGCAGCCAGACATCGATGTTAAATTTAACAGTAACCACAATAAATAAATTTGGTTTGTGTACTGCAAGCTGTTAGTCTGCTAAACAGTGACATAAGGGCATAAGCAGCGACCACGATTCACCTATTAAAAGATGATCTTTTGGACTCTGCATTCAATATTTCGAGATGTTCAGTGAGTTTATCGCAGAGTGTGAGGAATCATCTAATGTTTATTGGAAGCATGAAGCCCAATCTCTCAATTCACTTTAGAACACAGAAAAGTAATGGTTTTTAAAAACAGCAAATTGTACTTACAAGACAAGTTCTGTCATTATCCATTTTACAGCGGCAAGGAAGGCATTATAAGGCTGCAGAGAAGAATTCAGTTCATTAAAAACAATGTATCACACACAATTTGTAGTTTAACCTAAGGCTTTACATAAAGACAATGTTATTCTTCTAGAGAGATTCATATCATGTCAAGAAACAGTGAAGCTCTCCCTTAAAGAGGAAAATGGTTGGATACTATATCCCAAAACTAACATTTTAAAACTTTGAACTCCCCTGTGGTAAGATGTGATTTACAAGTCAAATAAACATGATCTAATACAGAGGTTATCTCTGGAAGGAAAAAGGAAGTTCAGCAAACGATGCTTAAACCTTTACCCTCTGGGGGCTAATATTTTGCAGCCTAATGCTGAGCGGCAGGAATCATATAACTAATTTCAAATGGTAATTCTCAGGGCTGCCTTTTGGAAAGGTGATTCCCTGTTCTCCATCACTGTATGTCATTCATTGAAATAAGCAAAAATTGCACATACTTGATTTTAATGCCGCCCATGAATTATGTAGGATTTAAGCTGCCTTTTCTCACACTCACATATTCAGACTTGAAAAAAAATGATAACCATATAAACATGTGATTTTATCCTTGCAGAAAATCCCCTTCACTCTATAAAAGAAGGCATTGACAGGCTAATCTTTATTTCAGAATATTTTAATTAAAAAAAGCAGTTGGATTGTTTACCCTGTGATATTTCCTATGTGGATAATTCAATTTCCTGAATTCTGGAAAATACCAGGTCTCCCCCTCAGTCAGTTCTTTGTACCTAGGTATGCCAGATATGTGAGCAGTGGGTGGACTTGAGAGACAGGCAATGACATTGGCAAAGCCCGGGCCCCAAGCTGCAGGTCCAGAAAAGCCTCAGAACCTTTTGTGGTTTCCTTTAGGTAGCAGGGAAATGAAATGCCTAATCCTGGTTTCTGATGTGATGGCTGCTTAATCCTACTTTCAAAGCATTTTGCTGATAAGGACTACAACTAGGAATGGGAGGATTATCCAGTTTCAAATAAAACAAGAACAAATTTGTATACCCCTGAACATTTTTAAAAACATCCCTATTCAAGCCAATAAGCAAATGCACAGAACAACAGTCTGTGGGGGTCACTCCCAGCCCACCCAGATGGCAGACTGAATCTCTGACTCTGAGTGAGTGTGTCTCCCTGAACCACAGGCTTTCAGGATTGGGGTCATCTAAGGATGGGAATTATTAACTATGTCCTAAAACCAAATGCAGCCATGCAGTCCTGCGGTCCTGCCATTACACTTCTTACAGCTTGAAAAATAACCATCTCTCTTTCAGACCATAGGACACTTCTGGGTTTTTGTACTCACTGGGATGGGTAGTGACATTTCAGTGCGGGAGGAGAGAATGAATAAAGGGATTAGGGAAGTTTTGGAAGTGAGGAAAGGGAGGCACAGGGGCAGGATACTCAAGGATTCTCTGTCAGATGCCGGCTCAACGCAGGGTAAACAAAGGGATTATATAAATATGGGATTAAAATTTTAAATGCACATTAACATTCAGAAGGGCAAAGCCATTGAGCTTTTAAGCCTAATGATAAAAACATATCTTGGGAACATTTTAAGTCTGGAAATACTTATGCTAAGGTTACGGAAACTGGGTTAGGAAATATGTGTTGATTCTCATTCTAAAAAGTGGTATTTTTTCAAATCGTCCCATTTTTAGTTCCAAGTTGCCTCTCAGAAATGTCCCAGCTCGAATCATTTCTTGCTCCTTTAGTCTAGGAGAACCGTGTTAAATATTTGGTTTTTAAATAATCCCCTTGCAAGATCTTACATCTGCAAATGAGAAGGTGTGTATTTATATTTTAAAACCAAAATGGTTCTTAAATTTTGTGTTTCAAACCAAATTTTAGGTTGATTTTTGGAGTTTCCAAAATGATAACATGTAAGGGTTATACTTATACCTATATGCCAGACTATGTAGAAGTATCTATGTCTGCTTTTTCTGTGTTTTCAAGTTATTGGTGGCCAAACTTACATTGCTTGCACATTGTAAATTATATTTTTAAACCAAGGGTAAATTTTAAGTTAATTTCTGGTGATCTGAAAGCCAGTTCCTAATGATACAAAGTTATGTTGATGGATCCTCAACTGTGACACCATGGATGGGTCAGCTCCAGGGAAAATAATGTTAAAAGCAGCAGCACAATTAGAGTGGAGAATCTGATCAAAATGTGGATTTGTTCACAGGCTTGCAGCTCTATTATTACCAAAAAGAAGGTTTCTATTGAACCAAACCAAAGTCTCTTTTATTTGAGAGTGAGAGAATAGACAAAACTTCTCCCCTTTTCTACCCATCGAAAGGGGGGTTGCTGCATTAATCCATCAGAGACTTTAGGTCTGTTTGTCATTCCAGAACTCACTGGATTTGGATTTAACAGAAATTACTTTTCTTAATCAATGAAATCAGGAAACACATTTAAATATTCATTATTTTGAAACAGATAAACTTGATGGGTCCAAGGAAAACTATATGCACACAAAGAGAGACAGGAAAAAACACACAGCCGTCTTCTGAGTGACTGCACTGTACTTACGTCCAGAAGACGAGGGGCGCCATCGCTGCTCTCCTTGTTGGCCCGGCACATGGCCTGATAGTCATAAAGGGTGATTCTATAGAAGAGAAGGGAAAGGAGCTTCACTAACTGGGAAAATGGAGAACCACATGGTGCTGTGGACCAACCAGCAGGGGAAGAGTCACTAACCACCAGCCAGGGCAACAGCGACAAACACGAATCAAGGGAGGCCTAACAAGGGTGATGCTTCCCAGACGGCTCCGTGGCAAAGAATCCACCTGCCAATACAGAAGACGTGGGTTTGATCCCTGGGTTGGGAAGATCCCTTGGAGAAGGAAATGACAACCCACTCCAGTATTCTCGCCTGGAGAATCCCATGGAGAGAGGAGCCTCGAGGGGCTACAGTCTACGGGGTCACGAAAGAGTCGGACAAGACTTAGTGACTAAACAACAACAAGAGTGACAAGCACGGGACAGAGCAAAGCCCAGGACTACAGACACAGTCATGTCACACTTGGGACTTAAAGAGCCAAGAGAACAAGGGCTATCAGTGGGACGGAAAAAGGGGAGCAGAGCCCTCCTCCCCAAAATGCATGATAAAATAGTTATTTTGGCTTGAACAAGGATGACTTGCATGGACAAGGATACTCCAAAGGAATACGCTGTTTTAAACTGAATCCTGGGCCTCTGCTGGAACCCACATGGACTGTCTCCAAAGTTGAGAAGAGCTGGGAAGGGTCACTTTGGGTTAAGAAATGGCAGGATTCACTGTCTCTTTTAGGCACTAAGAAATAGGCTCAGACCAAGAGAAGGCCAGCTCCTTAACTATTTGTTGAAAACCAGCTGACTCCTTGGTTGGAACCCTGCACCCCTTTCATTACCACCATCATAGTAGTGAGTATACCCTTATTGCTGAAAACAGTGCAGTTTATTAAACAAGAAAATGGATGTTTTTTCCTGCCTTGGTGCTAAAAATATAGCTCTTATTTCAGTGATGACCTTTATTCAGCTGCAACGATATTTTACTTTCAATTTTTTTCCCAGACATTTTAGTTTCTTATTAACACCTTTACAAAGTAAAAAAGAATGGCAATTTCCAGTAGCCAGTTAGGAGCTTTAAGATGGAGCAAATACTTTATCCCACACACGCATTTCATCCTTCCCCCCAGTTCCTCTTCCCACTATTCCTGGCATCCCAAAGGAGAGACACTTAAAGTCCAACCTGAGTTATGTAACAGTTGCCAGATGACACGTTAACACTGTAATACATGAACTTCTAAATGACTGGAAGGAATTCTCCCTCCAGGAATCCCTTTCTGAAATCAAGCAGTGCTTAATGTGAAGCATACTTAATGTTGGGCTAGGAATGTAGGCTAGAATAAAAGTTCCATACTACAGGACTGAGGTTGGCTCTGTTTCACACCTAGCACAGCACCCAGCATGGAGAAGGTATTAATATTCTGACTCAAAAGGTAGAAGGCATGAATGATCATCTGATTGTCTGAATCTTGAATAGTCGATGACATAACTGAGATTGAAGAGATCAGCTGCAAAATGTGTGATGTGAAGCCTTCCTCCTTTAGAAATAAATTAGAGAGATTCCACACCCAGATTAACCAAAGAGCACCTGTGGGCACCCAGAAGAATATCGGCCACTCTGACCACAGTGAGATGGAAACCAGTTCCTGACGAGCACCACACAGGCATCCTTAGGCGGCAGACCCAAAGTGGGTACCTGGCAAGTCCTCCAAAGCCCCTTCCTCTTCAGGACATTTTTAGTCTTGCTGACTGTCCTCTGGCTTTCTCCCTCTCAGCAGATTCAAGCAGAACCAGTGTGTATTGAGAAAGAGTGAAGCCTATGGACCGTCCAAGCATCTGGCTTGGGGACTCCCTGAATAAACTTCTCACAGAAACACTCATCACTAATGCAGCCCTGACACTAATCCAGCCACAGAATAAACCACAGGCCACAATGCTACTGCTGCTGCTAAGTCACTTCAGTCGTGTCCGACTCTGTGCAACCCCAGAGATGGCAGCTCACCAGGCTCCCCCGTCCCTGGGATTCTCCAGGCAAGAACACTGGAGTGGGTTGCCATTTCCTTCTCCAATGCATGAAAGTGAAAAGTGAAAGTGAAGTCACTCAGTCATGTCTGACTCCTAGCAACCCCATGGACTGTAGCCCACCAGGCTCCTCCGTCCATGGGATTTGCCCAGCAAGAGTACTGGAGTGGGGTGCTATTGCCTTCTCCGATAGGCCACAATGGACAATGCTAATTGGCCCCTGACTGGCCCACCACACCAGTCTGCATCCTCAACAGGGGATTTCTGCAGGTGACCCTGGAACGGTTTTCTAGGATTTGACCAGAACTATTATTAGCTTTATCCTTTTCCTACTACCCAACTCTGTCTCTGCAGCTGGACTCTGGATCAGAGCTGGTGAAAGGCAGCATGGGCTGAGTGGAACATGGCTGTGCTTGGTGTCTTATAGACATGGATGAAGTATGGCCTTGGCTTAAAAGGTCAATTCTGCCATTTATCCAAGGTGCAATCATAGCAGGTTGCTCACATTCTACTGAGGCTTTATTTTTTCACTTATAAATAAACTTCCAGAGATGTTCTGAGTTTAAATAATCAGGCATGTGGAAGGATATTCAAATACACTGTGCATCATGCTAGTCTCATTATGAGTCTTACAATAGAAGACCTAATTTTGTTCTTTGTTGGATCTTGGACTCTTAAAGCTACACTATTCCCAGAGTCCCAAGTAACTGGTAGTGTAACTTAATGATTAACAATCTACCTTTGAAGCCAGTGACCTAAACTCAAATCATAACTCATCTACATATTACAATGCTGTTTTTATTTAACCCTCATTATGCCTCAGTTTTCTCATCTGTAAAATAGTGAGAGCAATGGCTTCCTTGTAGGGTGGCCATTTAAATGAGGTTATACACATGTACTGCCTTTAGCACAGTGCCTAGTACAGAGGAGGCATTCAGCAGAAGGCAGGGCTGCAGCTGCTGTTGTAATTTATTAGTCTGGTTTTCATTGCCATTATTAATTAATGGGGGTGGTGTTAAACGCATTGGGAATTGACTCAGGCTTTATCCAGCTGGCTGGATAGGCCTCCTGGTTTTCTTAGCTCACTGGCATGTATGATGCAGTGTAAAATTCACACTTGTTACTGCAGTAACAGACACCTTCAGAAGCCATGCTGGGGTGATCAAGGGATCATGATCAAGGGATCATGTGGCAGCTTCTGTCGATGAGTTTTATAGCTGAAGACCAGGGTAACAATAGCTGCTGTTTACTGAAGTTTATTTAGCAACTGTCAGCAAGGTACTCTTCTAAGGATGTCCCTGCGAGAGTCTAATCATCCCCATTTCACAGAGGGGCAAACCAAGTCTCGGCCAGCCTAAAAATGTGCCCAAGGTCACATATCTAACAGGTGCAGAGCCAGAATTATATGGGGGCCACACTGAATCCACCTCTCTCTGCCTTCTGCTCAGCAGCAGGTTCCGACAGATCCTAGGAAATACTTAGAATTCAGCCCTGTGCCCCACTCCAGAGTCTTACTGGAATGTCACAGGAAAAGCTACCCAAGATAATGTCTCATAATCAATATCCAGAATCAACTTTCAACCCAAGCTGAGGGGCTCTTATGGGGTCACCAGGCCAGGCTGGATCAACTGCCCGGGCTAGTGAGACCCCTTTTCCCTGGTAACTGCCCTGTCAGACAGATGGCTGGAANAGAGTACTGGAGTGGGGTGCTATTGCCTTCTCCGATAGGCCACAATGGACAATGCTAATTGGCCCCTGACTGGCCCACCACACCAGTCTGCATCCTCAACAGGGGATTTCTGCAGGTGACCCTGGAACGGTTTTCTAGGATTTGACCAGAACTATTATTAGCTTTATCCTTTTCCTACTACCCAACTCTGTCTCTGCAGCTGGACTCTGGATCAGAGCTGGTGAAAGGCAGCATGGGCTGAGTGGAACATGGCTGTGCTTGGTGTCTTATAGACATGGATGAAGTATGGCCTTGGCTTAAAAGGTCAATTCTGCCATTTATCCAAGGTGCAATCATAGCAGGTTGCTCACATTCTACTGAGGCTTTATTTTTTCACTTATAAATAAACTTCCAGAGATGTTCTGAGTTTAAATAATCAGGCATGTGGAAGGATATTCAAATACACTGTGCATCATGCTAGTCTCATTATGAGTCTTACAATAGAAGACCTAATTTTGTTCTTTGTTGGATCTTGGACTCTTAAAGCTACACTATTCCCAGAGTCCCAAGTAACTGGTAGTGTAACTTAATGATTAACAATCTACCTTTGAAGCCAGTGACCTAAACTCAAATCATAACTCATCTACATATTACAATGCTGTTTTTATTTAACCCTCATTATGCCTCAGTTTTCTCATCTGTAAAATAGTGAGAGCAATGGCTTCCTTGTAGGGTGGCCATTTAAATGAGGTTATACACATGTACTGCCTTTAGCACAGTGCCTAGTACAGAGGAGGCATTCAGCAGAAGGCAGGGCTGCAGCTGCTGTTGTAATTTATTAGTCTGGTTTTCATTGCCATTATTAATTAATGGGGGTGGTGTTAAACGCATTGGGAATTGACTCAGGCTTTATCCAGCTGGCTGGATAGGCCTCCTGGTTTTCTTAGCTCACTGGCATGTATGATGCAGTGTAAAATTCACACTTGTTACTGCAGTAACAGACACCTTCAGAAGCCATGCTGGGGTGATCAAGGGATCATGATCAAGGGATCATGTGGCAGCTTCTGTCGATGAGTTTTATAGCTGAAGACCAGGGTAACAATAGCTGCTGTTTACTGAAGTTTATTTAGCAACTGTCAGCAAGGTACTCTTCTAAGGATGTCCCTGCGAGAGTCTAATCATCCCCATTTCACAGAGGGGCAAACCAAGTCTCGGCCAGCCTAAAAATGTGCCCAAGGTCACATATCTAACAGGTGCAGAGCCAGAATTATATGGGGGCCACACTGAATCCACCTCTCTCTGCCTTCTGCTCAGCAGCAGGTTCCGACAGATCCTAGGAAATACTTAGAATTCAGCCCTGTGCCCCACTCCAGAGTCTTACTGGAATGTCACAGGAAAAGCTACCCAAGATAATGTCTCATAATCAATATCCAGAATCAACTTTCAACCCAAGCTGAGGGGCTCTTATGGGGTCACCAGGCCAGGCTGGATCAACTGCCCGGGCTAGTGAGACCCCTTTTCCCTGGTAACTGCCCTGTCAGACAGATGGCTGGAAGCTCAGGACTCTATTGGAATCATTTTCAAAGGCTCCAGTCTACAAGTTGGGGTCAAACTCAACTGCTCTGGGGGCAGCCTCCGGGTCACGGTCCCTGCCTTTCATTTCATAAGGAAGCTTTCCATAAGGAAGATTGCCATGGAGGAGGTTACAAAACAAACCTGCTCTGTCTTCTCCACACTTAAGATAGCTTTAACTAGATGTTGCAGAGAGACTTCCAGATTGTTGCCCTTTCTGAAGTGATTTTGTTACTGTTTTAAATAACTCTATTTTGTGGCTACCTGTATCCTGTTCAGCTGATTATAGTTAAAGAACTTGATAACTGCCTGCTTTCATTTGGCTCTAAAAGAAGCCCTGAGCGTCCTGCCCAGTCCAAGATTGGTGCTGCACTGCTGCACTCAGCAGCAGGGGTTTATTCTTATTACAGATAACATGCCTTAATCTCCATGACATCACCACCAGGCCACAGCAACCGCGGGCCGCTGGGGAGACCTTATCATTGGCATCTCTGTGCTCCCCAGATGGGTCTCTTTGAAACTGTGGCGGAAGGCAGATACAGTCTCTGAGGAAGAAACTCAAAGGAATGCAAACCAAGCATGGACAGCCCTACGTGTCCTGTACTGGGTGCCCCGCTCGCGACATTAGGATTTACTTAAAGCTGTTTCCCTGATTCTGCCCTTTTCCAACTAGACAAAAATTATGACCAAGAACAAGATTTCTCCTAAAGAAACAAGGCTGAATTTCAAAGACATGAGTGCAGCTAATTCAAGGTCGTTACTAATGGTGGGCACCAGCATTTATTAAACACCTACTCTGTGACCGTGAGACCAGGTACTTTACCTGCAATGACTCTAACTCACTTTGACTAAAAATATGCCCCCAAACCAGTCTTGAAACAGCTTAATGTTTGCAAATATGACCCTAAAACCATAAAGACCCACTGAGGGTCATATTTAAGCAATTTTCAATCAAAAAGTAGGAAAAGCAAAGTGAATCACTAGGGCAGCATGTAAAAAACATGTATTCTTTGCTGGGCTATAGAATGTGTTTTCTGGAGCAGTTTTCAACTTCCAAGTGTCAGGGGCATGGAGCAGGAACATAGGAAATTCTAAACAAAGGGACTGTCACCATGGGAAGCCTTACTCTTTTCTTACACCTTGACAGCCAGGAGCGTGGAAAGCTCCATCTATTGATCTGAATGCTAATAGAAGATCCAAAAGGAGCTTTTCCTTCTCTCCTTTCTGCCAAGTTGGCCAACTCATCCCATAGGCTCTTCTTACAGAGACTGTACTATTCTTTAAGATCAACAGAGCACAGCTAACACAGCAGAGGTGGTGAGTTGAAGCTGCCTTTGAACCCTCTGATGGAAAATCACTGAAACCTACCAAGTTAATGAGCACCCATCATTAGAAGAGAATAACTGTCACAAGGCTGCACCAGCCAGAAGCCCAGTGCACCAGGTATCGGGGCCCCTTGGGGTCGAGTACAGAGCCCTGAGGGTGAGCCTCACGCTTTTATAGATTAAGCAGAGGGTTGATCAGCCTCAAGTGCTTTTCATCAACTGGTGCTGAGACTATAAAAAGAAACAAAGTCACAGACACTGGTCACATCAGCATCTCACCCAGGTAATAAAAACAATAATAATAAGAAATAATCAATTACTTTGCACCATCCAAGTATTATCTTGGATGTTGAGGCACGGAGAGGAAACTAACGCTGAAGAGGCGAAGTCCCTGTGGCTCTGGGAAGCAGCCACACCTGCCTCAATCCTGGGGCACAGGGTTGCCCTGTGCCTAGTAGGTCCACCTAGCCAGTTGCTTCTTTGCTCATTCAACTGGCCCATGAAAATTAGCCTTCCTTGAAACTGAAGGGGGAAAACGCAATCATGATTAATCCCATGTAGAAAAGGTAAAATTTATTTTATTTCTTTGAGTAAGAAATAGAAGGAAATAGTTGAATTTTGTGTGTGGAATGAGTAAAGGCCAAGCCCATTTGAGGCAGGAAACCTGGATGCTAGAGGAGCACCCTTGGGCCCAGCCAGGTTCCTGGGGCCGTGTGCACATCTCCCAGCAAGGGCACCACGGTAATGCCTGGGCTGTTCTTGGCACGTCATGGGGCACATGACTGAGGGTCAGGATGTCAGAACCTAAGGATACTGATGTTGCCAGTGTCCTTGATATTAGTCACACCCAACATGTGTTATTGAGTGCTCCTGCTTTCATTGCCTGGGGTCAGACACCGTGGACAGACGTGCTACATGGTGGCTATGACCACGTGTGTTTAGGACTGCACTGGGCATGTGGGATATGGAGAAAACTGGGAGTCAGGAATACAGCTTCATCTCTGGAAGGGCTTCAAAGTGAATATCGCAGGAAGTAGGATTCAATATTTAGAGGTCTTCTGTATCTTTAACCCTTTGATCTTTCGGAACTTCCTATTATTTCTAGTACAACCAACTAACCAATACATTGGACTCTAACACTGAAAGACTTCTTTTACTTTCTCTTGAAACAAAACAAGCATGAAGATGAACAAATATCTTTCCAGAAAATACTTTAGTTTTCTCCAACTATGGGAAAAGATGAGTGGTGACTAGGAAGACACGGTCTGGAATTTCAGAGACAAGAGTTCAAATTCCATCTCCCGACTCACAACTGTGAGCTGACTGTGGCTCAGATCATGAACTACTTATTGCAAAATTCAGACTTAAATTGAAGAAAATATGGAAAATCACTAGACCATTCAGGTATGAATTAAATCAAATCCCTTACAATTATACAGTAGAAGTGACAAATAGATTCAAAGGATTAGATCTAACAGATAGAGTGCATGAAGAACTATGCACAAAGGTTCATAACACTATAAAGGAGGCAGTGATCAAAACCATCTCCAAGAAGAAGAAATGCAAAAAGGCAAAATGGTTGTCTGATGAGGCCTTACAAATAGCTGAGAAGAAAAGCAAAAGGCAAATGAGAAAAGGAAAGATATATCCATCTGAATTCAGAGTTCCAAAGAATAGCAAGGGGAGATAAGAAAGTCATCCAGCGTGAATAAAGTGAAGAAACAGAGGAAAACAACAGAATGGGAAACACTAGCAATATCTTCAAGAAAAGCAGAGATACCAAAGGAACATTTCATGCAAAGATGGGCATAATAAAGGACAAAAATGGCATGGACATAACAGAAGCAGAAGATATTAAGAAGAGATGGCAAGAACACAGAGAAGGACTATACAAAAAAGATCTCCATGACCCAGATAACCACAATGGTGTGATCACTCACCTAGACTCAGACATCTTGGAGTGCTGAAGTCAAGTGGGTCTTAGAAGCATCACTACAATCAAAGCGAGTGGAGGTGATGGAATTCCAGCTGAGCTATTTCAAATCCTAAAATATGATGCTGAGAAAGTGCTGCACTCAATATGTCAGCAAATTTGGAAAACTCAACAGTGGATACTGGACTGGAAAAGGTCAGTTTTCACCCCAATCCCAAAGAAAAACAATGCCAAAGAATGTTCAAACTACTGCACAATTGCACTCATCTCACATACTAGCAAAGTAATACTCAAAATTCTCCACGTGAGGCTTCAATAGTACATGAACTGAGAACTTTCAGATGTTCAAGCTGGATTTAGAAAAGGCAGAGGAAATAGTGACTGAATTGCTAACATCCATTGGATCATAGAAAAGCAAGAAAATTCCAGGAAAGCATCTACTTCTGCTTCATTAACTACGCTGAAGCCTTTGACTGTGTGGATCACAACAAACTGTGGAAAATTCTTCAAGAGATAGGAATACCAGACCACCTGACCTTCCTCCTGAGAAATCTGTAGGCAGGTCAAGAAGCAACAGTTAGAACTGGACATGGAACAACAGACTGGTTCCAAATTGGGAAAGGAGTATGTCAAGGCCGTATATTGTCACCCTGCTTATTTATAATTTATATGCAGACTACATCATGTGAAATGCTGGGCTAGATGAAGTACAGGCTGGAATCAAGATTGCTAGGAGAAATATCAATAACCTCAGATATGCAGATGACACTACCCTTATGACAGAAGACAAAGAGGAACTAAAGAGTCTCTTGATGAAGGTGAAAGAGAAGAGTAAAAAGCTGGGTAAAAGCTCAGCATTCAAAAAACAAACATCATGGCATCCAGTCCGATCACTTCGTAGCAAATAGATGGGGAAACAAAAGAAACAGTGACAGACTTTATTTTCTTGGGCTCCAAAATTACTGCAGATGGTGACTGCAGCCATGAAATTAAGATGCTTGTTCTTTGGAAGAAAAGCTATGACCAAGCTAGACAGCGTATTAAAAAGCAGAGACATTACTCTGACAATAAAGGCCCGTACAGTCAAAGCTATGGTTTTTCCAGTAGTTACGTATGGATGTGAGAGTTGGACCATAAAGAAGGCTGAATACTGAAGAACTGATGCTTTTGAACTGTGGTGTTGGAGAAGACTCTTGAGGGTCTCTTGGACTGCAAGGAAATCAGTCCTGAATATTCATTGGAAGGACTGATACTAAAGCTGACGCTCCCAATCCTTTGGCCACCTGATGTGAAAAGCTGACTCATTAGAAAAGACCCTGGTATCAGCTGGGAAAGATTGAAGGCAGGAGGAGAAGGGGACGAAAGAGGACAAAATGGTTGGATGGCATCACTGACTCAATGGACACGAGTTTGAGCAAGCTCCAAGAGATGGTGAAGGACAGGGAAGCCTGGCGTGCTGCAGTCCATGGGATCGCCAAGAGTGGGACGTGACTGAGTGACTGAACAACGGCAATGCACTACTGTGGGTGAACTTGAGCAAATTACTAAAACACTTAAAGCCTCCACATCCAGGTCCTCTCTCATCAAATGACAATAGCTATTTCATGAATCTATCACGAGGCTTAATTACAGTCATGCATGTAAACTATTTGGAATGCCTCGTCTGTATAGTCGACCCTTGAACCATATAAGGGCTGGGAAGCTGATCCTCTCTGCAGTTGAAAATCAGAGTATAGCTTGCCCTGTGTATACAGTTTCTCCATAACCGCAGTTCCATATCCATGGATTCAACCAACCACAGGCTGTGTAGTACCTAACACTGACTATTAAAAAAAAACCCCATGTATAAGCAGACCTGCACAGTTCAAACCCATGTTGTTCAAGGGCCAAATGCAGTTAGTAGTCAACAAACAAGATATGCTGCTGTTTGGGTGAAGATGAGGGGCTACTGTAATTGCTGTAACTGGGGATCCTCAAGCAGCAGCTTTAAGATTTTCAAGAGCAGTTTATTGGAATCTCCATGTCTCTGCATTCCAGAAAATTTGGCCCAGAAACACACTTGCCCAAGCCACGGTGACTTCTTGTTCCTTTCAACGCCACCTCTGACAAACCACTTCTGTGTACATGGTCAGGCCAACAGGAAGCCAAGGAGCCACTGCATTCCTTACATGAGCTATTGAGCATCAAGACATCGGTGGGGCAGTCGGCGCTGGGGAGCAGGCATCCAAACATAACAGACTTCTCCTCTAACACTCTCTGGATTCTGGGGCCAGGGCATTCGCTGAAATGTAATGCAGTCACCAAAGACAAACTGAAAGTGCCAGTCACCCACCATGGAGCCCAGTGCAGTTTCATCATTTAGAGACGGGGTAGAAACAGTACAAGTCTTCAATCTACCTGGTGAATCACCTTTTTAGAAAGGCAATTTAGAAAAAGCCACCAGAGTGAATTCTATACAAGTCAACTATGTTAATGAATGTGTGTGTATGGTGGCAAGGGCCGGGGCGAGGTGAGGAGGACATTCACCGGGCTCTACAAGGAAAAGTTAAACATGGTCTTGGAGAGGTGAAATCTCAAGCGTGCTGTACCACACACATAAAAAAAAAACAAACAAAAAACAGAACAAAACAGAAAAGACACAACTAAGAGACTCTCAGTAGACTCAGTAGTTCCCAAGGCAAAAACAAACTATTAGTGCTCTGTGCTGAGCCGCTTCAGTCGTGCCTGACTCTTTGCAACCCTGCAGACTGTAGCCCTCCAGGCTCCTCTGTCCGCGGGATTCTCCAGGCAGGAAAGCTGCAGTGGGTTGCCATGCCCTCCTGCAGGGTGTCTTCCCCACCCAGGGAACCTGTGTCTTCTGTCTCCTGCACTGGTAGGCAGGTTCTTTACCACTAGAGCCAACTTCATCTCTCTGCAAGCCAAGGGCCAGGTGTGCCCACTGGTCTTCCCTTTCTTGAGGTCCCTCTAATACACAGAGAACAAAGGAAGACCCTTTGGCAGAAAACACAGGATCTTTGGTACAAGCATGCGTTATTCCATTTAACTCTCACTGCAGGTATAAAAATCATTCTTTTGATTTCATTTTGCTGTTAAAAAAAAGAAGCCAAAATTATGGGGCTAAAGTTGCCAAGAGTCAGAAAGCTTCAAAGTAGGTAGCGCCTGGACTCGAACCCTGGTGCACTAAACTTAGTATTTCTTGATCCTGACAGTACCTGCAAATCGCATGGATGCTCCATCCCCAGACTAGTTTAATATGGATCTCGTGGGGGCACAGCTGGAGCAGAGGTGTGTTCTCAAAGCTCTCCAGGGATGGTGGTGGGGTTCACGCCCACAGACCCACCCCCAGTGCTGTGCTGTGGAGCCCACTGATGTGCAGTGACTACTTTGGGGATGGGGCATTATTAGTGATATTTAAATGGAGAGGAGAAAATTAGAAGAAAAAAAAATTTTGAGACATCTGGAGATCTTATCCGACAGCTAATCTTTTACCTCCTATGTGTAGTAGCTTTGCAATTTGCAAAGCATTTTTACTTCTCTTAATTGAATTGAGTCTCACAAAAGTCCCATCTCACTGAAATTCCTATTTTGCTGACGAATAAACTGAGGCTCAGAAAGTCTGAGGAATCCATCCAAGTTCACACAGTGGCCATTCTGAGGCTCAAACTGAAGTCTTCATGGTTCAAGTCCCCTGTATCAAAGAAACCCTATCAGAAACCTGGACTCTCCTATGATCGGCTATATATATTTTTTTCTCACTTTCCCCTAGATATTTGACATGGAGTTTGCATCACTGGGGGCAAGAAGGGGTGGGGAAATAAATGAATTCTAATAAAAATATTTTGAAAGCAGATATTCTTTTAGTAGTTTTGGAAAGGGAAATGTCACTGCCATGGAGTATGGCTTCTGAGAAATACGAATACAAGCTCTTACTGGACATGAACTTGAGTTAAAAGAAAGCAGCTAAAATGAAAAGCCCTAAATGAGTCAGGGCTACTTAGGGAGTTCATTTACTTTCCCTGATAAGAATAAAAAAATATTTTAAGTTCTCTGTTTGAAACACAAAAAACTGACCAGGAATATGGTATCTTATGAGAAAATATGTGAAGCCTGGGAACATGACTTGGTTAATGATTTATCAACTTCAGTTAAAAGAAATCTGGGTGATCTTATCATTCGGCTGGCCTCCCTTCCTGAAAGTTCTGCTCACCCAGATAAGTTACTGCTGAGCCAACATCCTCCTTGGCTATGCTTCACTTTGTCTCAGAGAAAACTGAAGGAAGCTCCACGCACTACACAATGTTACTGTATATAGAACCAGGTAAAAAGCAGAGCCTAGGAAATTTCCTGGTAGACCACAGTCCATGGGGTCGAAAAGAGTCAGACATGACCGAGCAACTAACACACACACACGTATACACACATAGATCCAGCTTCATGGGCATGTGGCCTGTGTAACTGCACAGAACCCTACCAGTTAAAAGGGCTGCATGCTTTGCTTACTGCTCTGCTCTTGCTGTTGTGAAATTCTCAGTAATTTTCGAGCAAAGTCCCCCATTTTCATTTTGCACTGGGCACTGCAGATTAGGCACTGGTCCTGTTTATACCTGTCTCTCGGGTTGCTGGAAAGGACTGCAAGAGTTAAGATCTGTTTGCAACCTAGGCCCAGTATGTGGTAGGTGCTCCTGGAAGATAGCTACTGCTACCTGCATTATTCTCGTATTGCTGAGGCCATGTATGTTATCTGGCCCTGACCACTATGTTTTCTATAAGCTGGGTAGATAGAGTAGAATCAAAGACTCAGCCTCAGCAACCAAGAGAGACCACTATCCCTCTTAGATTGCTTGCACGTGAAATTGAAGAACCTTCTCAAAGCTCCCTCAAGCTGGTTTGTTTGCACAAATCAGTGACTTCTCTTCCTCCCACATGGCACTGCAGACCATAAGCGGATGCTCTTTCCCTCCAATGGCACCACTAAGTAGACTAGCCATCAAGACACCTGATAAGTGGCCAAGCAACCAAAGAAAGAGTCCATGCCAAGTAGGCAAGCATCATCTTGCTTTAGAGAGAGAGGCAGTGACTATGGATCAGTGGGGAGAGATAAAAGGAGGCTGATAAGGGGAGATGTGGAGAAGGCACTGGCAGCCCACTCCAGTACTCTTGCCTGGAAAATCCCATTGGCAGAGGAGCCTGGTAGGCTACAGTCCATGGGGTCGCTAAGAGTCGGACACGACTGAGCCACTTCACTTTCACTTTTCACTTTCATGCATTGGAGAAGGAAATGGCAACCCACTCCAGTGTTCCTGCCTGGAGAATCCCAGGGACGGGGCAGCCTGGTGGGCTTCTGTCTATGGGATCGCAAGAGTCGGACATGACTGAAGCGACTTAGCAGCAGCAGTAGCAGCAGCAGCAAAGGGAGATGGCATTCATTCTTCATTTTGAGCTCTGCTGTTCTGAAGAAGATGGTATGCAGGGCTCTTGGGTATGAAAGGAGTTTCTTTAAGACTAGGTATGAGTAGACCAAATGAAGAAACTTTGTGCCAGGGTGCACTGTCCAAGATGCTGAGATGGCAGGTCAATTAGGTGAATGGACCGTGACCTTTACCAGGGCTCAGCCATGTCACCAAAGCAACTCAGCCTCCATGAACCCTGTGTTTGGGAGTGGGGTGCAGTTAAATATGGTGCCTGACATCACACCATTATTTTCAGCTACATCCTTTCAGGGCTTCTGAAATACAGACTTTTTCCTGATAAAAAGGACTGTCAACTTTACTCTCTGAGTAAACATGCTGGAAAAGGCAAGGACATGAATGCTTGAGTTCCAAAAGGATGGCAGTACCCCTATACCGGATGGAGAACTCATTGCCAGGTGTCATGGGAAGCCTGTTGTGAAATATGTGAATTAAAAAAACATCATCTGGTGCAAGGTAAAAAGGAAAATCAAAGATCCACAGCAACAAAAATCCTAGCAGCAGCTAGCAATTATGGAGCCTTTAATATATGCCAGGCACTGTGTCAGAACTTTATGTTTATTATGATCTCCTTAACTCTGACAGAAACCTTTGCAAGTAATTATTATTAGCATCTTCATTTTTCATGTAAGGAAACCCAAAGCTTGGGGTGGTAACATGACTCACTCTGAGCCATGCAGCTAGAAAACGTCAAGAGCCTGGATTTGAACCCAATCCATTTGACTTCAAATCTCAAACTCTAATTTCTGTCCTGGCCTCATGAGGGGGCTTTCAAAGAGGCCTAGGAGGTTTGTCAGGTAATTCCTGGATGACAGCACTTGCTGTTAAAATCGAAGAGAGAGTCCCAGCCTTCCCCTTTTCTCAGATGTTAGCCACTTTTGTAGAAGAAAGCTCTAAATTCAAGTCATTCATATTTCACCCACAGTAATGAGAAATCTAGGAACTTAAAATACTGCTTCAATCTTTCCTCTCTCCCACCAAACAGTTTGAAAGGAATATCCAAGAGGGAAGAGGGGGGAAAAAAAGTAATTTTGTTAAAAAAAAAAAAGTTGAAAAATATGCTTTCAAATGAGAAACACGTGTGTGATTATTCTCCCTCTTTTGTCTCTCCCTACCCCCACCAAGTTGAAAACAAGCTAACACAACACAAATGTACACATCCATGTAAAGACACAAGAAGCCAGGGGCGCCTCGGACAGCAGACAACCCAGCACAACAACCCCTGTCCAGCTCCATGCCCAATTTTCAAGCTTATGTACAATGATTCCTGGCAAAAAAAATGTACTTGAATTTTACAGAGGGAATCTAGTGGGGGTGAACACTCAGGCAGGGTGGAAAGCAAGCGCGTCAGAGGTTGCAGAAGTGCTGGCGTTATGCCATTTTAACATATCATTTCTTGTTTTCCTCTTTCTGGCACAAACAAGCTACAGAATCTCAAAAATTGGGTCATCATTTTCGAATTCCCTGCTTTCAGCACAGCGCTCAGTTGGTCTTATTGACTAGCTTAAAAGTCTGATTTCCTGAGCTAACACTTCCTGTCCATTCAGCTGCAGGGGAGTAATAAACTCGGGGACTGTCTTTCCCACTGGCAACCAATGTGCGATAGTTTTCACAGGAGAGCTGGGTTCCATCCTTGTATTTCCTGATATTATATATTTAACAGCACCAAATATGTCCACGAAAGTACCACTTTAGAGGCCACCACTCTCCCTGGGAGGCTGAGGCGAGGAAGAACTGACTCCTGGGGGGACATCACTGGCATCCTGGTCGCGCAGGGCGACGTCCTTTCCCATCAGCTCTGGTGTTCCCACAGGTATGGCTGGCCTGCCCACGAGGGACACAGGGCTGTGCGCTTCACTCAGAGTCAACAAGAGCCCTTGCAACTCAACTGAGTGGTCCCTACCACAAATTCTGAAACCTCTCGGCTGTGTTCTAGCAGCAGATTTAAACTTACCTCCATCTGGGAGCATATTTTGTGAATTTTTACTTGATTTTCTAAAATTATATCGAGTCTCTAAACATCACTTTCCATCTCTGAGTTCCAGATTTCTAGCAAGTTTCACCAGTTTGTCAGTGTGAGACAGACACTCTTTTCCTTTTTTGACCAGATGAAAATGTTTCCTACTTCTCTGCAATCACTTGCTTCAGACCAATATAATCTCCTTCTAGTCCAGGCCCTGACTTCAGGACCAGCCTCTAGTAAATGCTATGCCAGGGGAACAGGGAATGCATTGTGAGCTGAGTTTCTGAGACTCTTAACACTCATGCAAAAGGCATCAAATTTCAGGAGATCTTCTGGAACATGAACACAGCCATGGGGTCAAGTCTGGGCTTGCTTTATTTGACCTTGGTTTGTTTTATTTTATTTAGGCAACCTTTCTCGGGGGGTGGGGAGTGGGGGCAAGGAACCGTAAAATTCTTACCTTTTAAAGGAGCCCATTGTTAACAATTTGTTCATCACAGCTCCCTCCACCTCACCAAAAAAGTCTCCAGTCTGTGGGGAAGAAAAGACGACCCAAGAGGAAGTGTAGATAAATAATGCACCCAAACACCCGAGAAGAAATAAAAATGGACAGAGTTTGTGTCCTGGAGCTGACAAGGGCAAAAGGAGGTTTTCAGAACTACTGTGACATAAACACGGAAAAGGTCTTAATAGTCATGAGAAGTTATGGGATTACAGAGCGGACAAGTAAGCAGATGTGGACGTTTCCAATACATGGCGGGGGTGGGGGGTGGGGAAGAGCGGCATTGCATAACACATGCTAAGTGCCGGAAATACACACGTGCGCACGTGTGCACACGTGTGCACACACACACATGCAGCAGCACATGCACACACACACTCTTGGAAGGAGGCAGTAGGCATTAATCTGCTCTCAAATCCTTGGGAGTAAAACAATACTTCATACAGACAGAAACAGACTGTGAAAGGGCTTCCTAGGCAGTAAGAAAAAGAATTGTTTGTAATTCCTAAATGACCTGTTTAGGGATATACGCAGTCTTCTTCATCGGCTCTATAAATTTCCTACAGTGGAGAAAACATCCTTTCTCTAAGACACTTTCTGAGGAGCGCCTTCATTTTGTCCATAGGCAGCTGACATGCTGACCAAGAATAAAGCTGTCCAGATCTGGGAAGAGAAGGCTCGGCCAATCAGACTTCCAGTGGCTGACTCCAGCTCTGGGACTATCTTCAGGGCACTCCCCCAGTGCTAAGCTTCTGCTTCTGCGAGTCTAATTCTTGGTGCTGGCTGAGATTTGCAAACTCTGAATGGCGGAATGAAGGATTAACATCCTCAGGCATCCCTCCAGACTCCTGGAGCCAAGGGGGAAGATGTATCCAATATGGCAGAACACAGCTTGGACCAGCAGCCTTCCTCTGCCAACAGCCTGGAACGGGCCAGTGCAGACCCGTAGAGAATCCCCAGCTCTACTGTGGGTGCTCTCAGAATTTGTATCTTATGTGGCGGAGAGTAGAGGGCGTTACACTCAGAGCCCAGATCACGTAAATTCCGCGTGTGTGTCTATGCTAATTCATGTCCAGCTCTTTGCAGCCCCACAGACTGGCACTTTCCAGGCTCTCTGTCCGCGGGATTTTCCCAGCGAGAAGACTGGAGTGGGCTGCCGTTTCCTTCTCCAGGGCATCTTCCTGGCCGAGAGATTGAACCCGTGTCTCCGGCACTGGCAGGCAGATTCTTCACTGCTGAGCCGCTGGGGAAGCTCCTACACAAAGTCCATAGACTCTGTATTAACTACACCCTAATTTCCTTGTAATGGTGTGACCTCACGTAGGCTCTTAGGAGTTTTCGGGCAGAAAGGCACATACAGGCTTTGCCCAAAAGTCAGGAAAGAGGAGGAGAGAAGGAAATGGCGTTTCACTGACTGAAGACTGAGCACTGCCTTTTTCACTCCAGGGAAACCCGAACTTTGGGCAAACTCTNAGTCCATAGACTCTGTATTAACTACACCCTAATTTCCTTGTAATGGTGTGACCTCACGTAGGCTCTTAGGAGTTTTCGGGCAGAAAGGCACATACAGGCTTTGCCCAAAAGTCAGGAAAGAGGAGGAGAGAAGGAAATGGCGTTTCACTGACTGAAGACTGAGCACTGCCTTTTTCACTCCAGGGAAACCCGAACTTTGGGCAAACTCTGTGGGCATGTGCTGCTGTTGGGAGCAAGAAGGACGTGCATCTCCTGTGTGTAAATATGCCAGTGTCAATGGAGCTGGTTGTTAGATGAAGAAGAATTAACCTAATTGGGGCACAGGAACCAGACAGCAAACAAGCTGAGGCAGGGCGGGCTCCGTGGGCTATGCTACCCAGGAGTAAAGGAGGGAGCAGAGGCCACATGTAGTGGCTGTAGCTTAGGAGAGGCCACTATTCCAGTGGCCCATTGTGTTGGCTGGTCCAAGACGCACCACTTAAAGACATCTGCCGTGTCGCCCCCCCAGGATCAGGTTCTCATCTCAGCCCTCCACGATTGTGGCGGGACGACAGAGCTCGTCTTCACAGGGGATTAACTTGGGTCGTCGCTCCTCCCAGACACAGGGGTGCATTGCCATGGGCCTACGGCCATTCCTTCTCCCAAGAAACTGACCGCATCTCACGCGCTTATCCATCCACCTAATGCCCATCAGCTATCCAACATGCGGAGAGGCCCAGCATCTGAGGAGGCCATGTGTGAGCAGTCTGAGTCTCAGCTATGTGATTACCATCGACCAAAGGCACATTTAAAATCCCACACATTCTCACAGGTAGGAGGGAAAGCCGAAGCGCAGTTCCACGTGTTACCTGGAGCCAGAGTTCACAGACTAACAAGCTACTGAGCTCAGACCCTAAGGAGCCATACTTAAGGACAATTAACTAATTCATTAGGCATTAATGGGTCTGTCACACTGTTGGCTATTGAAACATTTTAAATGATGTCAATGAAACCTCATTATAAAATGCTAGCATCCTCAAGTATTAGAGTTAGAAGAAGACTTCTGTAGTCAGCCATCCTCCGTTCATAGCACCCACCAGGAGTCCCGGCGAGGTAAGGGATGCACCCAACTTCCCAAATCGAATTAAGGAAGAGAAGAGCTCACATCAGAAACCATCTGCCTCCGCCTCTGGTGTTTCTTTCCTATACCATATGGCTAAACTGATTTGGATTTGACTTTAACATGCTAATTTCATTAACTGCAGAGAAAGCTTTCAGGCACCAAGTTTTAAAGGAGAAACTCATGTTTCTCTATTACAATGCTATTGATTTTAACTCTTACTTTGATTTCCAAACGAAAGTGGAGCTTTCTTTGCTGAGCACCCTAGCTTGGTTTCTTTCCATCTCTCCCTCCTGCCCCCACACTGCACACGGCTGGATCAAATGAAAAATATTCTTCATCTGTATGTGGATTCTTGGCCCTCAGTGTTGAGAACCCAAGTTAATCCTTGGACTCAGATAACTGACTTTTAAAAAGGAAAAACCAGAAAGAAAGCCATAAAGAATAATTATGTTGACATACATACATACATATATTTGTGTGGATGTATAAATTATATATAAAGATAAAATACCAAAATATTAAAAGGAGGAAACCTCCTTAAAATTACCCGAACTCTTTCAGGCACCTCCACGCTTGAGGTAAAGAGTTCTATAAATTGAACATTTTATGTGTAAGAGAGCAGACCCTGGGCTCTGCACCCCTCCTCTCCTCCCTGGAGGTAAAATCTCTTTGGGGCCTGCTGAGAAGTAGGCTGTGACATTCTTAAAGGGGTGGAAATAATGTTTTATAATCTCCTGCTATTACCTCTTAAATACAGATCATTGTCTCAAAGTTTCAACACCATATTTCACTTCCCTTGATCCAAGCAAAGCCTGGGATCCTTACTGTAAGTAGGTAGAAATTCCTCACTCACCTGAGTGTAGTCTTCAGATACCAGAATAAATCCGTTATTGTCTATGAGGTAACAATTCACAGTCTAGAAAATAAAAACACCACAGTTTCAACTTTGGGTCCTCAGACTGCTTTTACATGCAATGATGTACTTCCAACCTGAGAGACACCTATTTTTAGGCTGTTTTGGGGGAACTGGAAATGCCAGCTGGCTCTTGGAGTTAAGGCCAAAGTTAAGCTGACCCCAGCACTTGTTTTGCAAAACTAACAAACTTAAAACACTAAGCAAGCCTTGAAAATCCCAGATCGGGATAAAAAGAAACTGTATTTACAAATTATTCATTACAGTTTGTCTTCCTTTTTAAAAATTTATATGACCTGAATAATATTTCCCAGGAAGAAAGTGTCCAGAGGCCTCTGAACCTGTATTAACAGTGGTTGGAGTGCAGGCTGTTTTGAAAGCGAAACGACAGCACAATGCCATTACTCTAATGATGTATTAATGAAAACACCGTGTCAGCTCAGAAGACCATCAGGGGACCAGGTAATATTTTTTAATTTGTTCATAGACTTAGGCAGGGGGGAAGGGGCAGACTTCTGTTAAAGGGGCCCCTCAGGCCTCCTAAAGGTTTTCAAACTGTGTTTTTAATTGGGAGCTGGATTTGGGGGCAGGGCTGTTACCTTTTGGTAGCTCAGACTTATAAATTGTAGCAAGGTAAGCCCAAACCTCTGCTTCCCCCACACTACTTTAATCTCAAGTGAATGATTTGCTACAGGCTAAGTTTTAATTACAGTGCTGTGGAGTTTAAATTTAAGGTTTAATTCCGTGCTTGATGTAACTCAGTTTCTATTTATTGCAGCTTTACATACCGACTGCAACATTTAATTTGTAACATATCTTTACCCTGAGCTAAAGTCCCCTAACTCCAGGCCACTGCAGGGCTGTTTTTTTTTTTTTTTTTTTTTTTTTTT
>SJYA01002813.1:1571847-1974641 GCA_006410615.1 Neotragus moschatus
TTTTTTTTTTTTTTTTTTTTTTTTTTTTTCTGGGACATTTACTTATCCATGGAGTTGATTCTAGTGAGACACAAAAGTACAGCAGTAAGCTAGTTAGAAAGAGGCATCCTTTATTAGCAGGCAATGGTGGAGATTCAGCAGGAAATTAAAAGCCTTGCTAGCACCTTTCAGAAAAGAACTGGCTCCGTTGGTAAGCAAGTTTCTCTCGGTTATTCAAAGGGGCCAGATGAAGGCCACCCTCTTGTTCTTCAAAGAAGCTCTCAGCTGCACGGACGCTACATTGGTCCAGCTGGGAGTCCTGACAAACATTCCCCTTCCGTAGGACACAGCACTCTCAGAGCCCAGCTGTCCAACATGGCAGCCACGAGGTATGTGCAGATTTAAATGTAATTTTAAGTTCATCGGATCATATGAGACAAATTGGAAATATAGACTTTGATGCAAGGGAGGTTAACCTCCATTCAATCAATAAAACTACCTGCTGAGCATAGGAGTGGCCTCCGTGTACTGACTCTCCAAATCCTTACAATTGTGTAGAGAATCCAAAGTCATCATAACTTACCCTCCATCCCTAACTATAAAATAAATTCCTACTCAAATATCCCTAGTCAATTGGTATTACTGCTATTAGACCTATAACTTTGTGGTCAGTCTTTCTCTGCAAATATTAGACAATACAAGACAAACCCAAGGCAACTGAAAATCTTGGGAAAGAAGCAATATTTCCTGAAGTCCATGAGGGAGATACTGGAGATCAGCTCCAATCACACATGAAAGCACTGGCACATAAGAGATAAAACACTCAGGAAAGATAAAACATCACCTCTCATAACATGAAAGATGCTTCCAGAGAGAATGATTTCAAAAGGAAGAGACTAAGAGAAGCTCCTGGGGAAACTGACTGAACTCCACTATATTTGACCTCTCTTGTGATCACTTTGAGAAAATCAAAAATAAAGTGAAGGATTAAATATTTTGATTTTTATAATTTTATCCAAAATATTATACTCCCCACTCCCAAACCAAACATGTTCTTTGTTAATAGAATTAAGATATGACTACGGTTATAACTTTATTAAGTTTAAATTTGTTAAGTGAAATAAATATAGCTCACCATTTCCACTCTAATATTTAGAGATGAAGCTTCAATAAAATGTTTCATAATTTGACATAAATATTTGGTTCTTTCCCCACCCTCATTTCTTGGAAATGATGACCTCGTGCCCCTTATAATAGACAGCACTGCATGGAATCACGTTGGACTGGGCATTAGGAGACTCATTTCTCAGGTATCAACCTCTGCTTCCACTCTCATCCGGTGTGGATGGAACAGGAGTGACAGCATGCAACAAATATTGTCAACCTTGCAAGGATGTTGTATCACTGAGGTAGAACTGGGTCCCTTATTCTGAAAGGTGTCATTTAATTTTCATTACAGGTAATATTGTTACATTAGGGATATTCAGTCACTGTGATGACTTCATAAACATCTCCCTGCCAACAACTACTTGGATTAAATTATTGGAAAGTACAGTGGAATGGAGTAAGGCCCCTGAAGTTAAGTGAGCAGAGTGCTGCGTTATGAAAGAATCAGAGTAGAATTAGCCAGATTCTAGTCTGGATAAATTGTTTTCTCTATGTCTCTTTATAGTAGTTAATTGCCTTCTCCATTCTCCCTCCTCCAGTAAAAGGAAATAGAAGAGATATTCTGTCGGCTTTCCCACTCTGTGCTACTTCTGCCTGAAATTAAGCCAGACTTCTCAGGAGTCTGCCCATCCCTTTGTGACAAGGGCAGAATGACAGGCTGAAGGGCTTGGGCAAACCAGGAACTCTTAAGTCTGACAGACATGGCAAGCATCCATTCCACAGCCACCTGTGACAAAACATCTAAAGATGAAGCTGTTTGAAAAATGCAGACATAGAGAGCTGGTGACAGTGGCCTTTTTTAAAAAAGGCAACTTTCTTCAACTATTTGTTGCCTCAGTATTGCTCAGAGAAGTCTGATTTCAGGTCACAAAGGCAGGTTAGGTAAGATACCTGAGGTTAGAGCCCCAAACCAGGCCATGATAATTGGGCCGTCACAGATAGTAAGGAAAACTGGGGAGGAAGAGTACTTGGAAGTGAGAAACATCAGCACTAAGCTTGTGTTACCTGGAAGGTGGTATTAGCTCTGAGGCTAAGATACTAGCTTGAGAATCAGAGACTTGGACACTTGCAACCAGTATGACTTTGAGAAAAGCCTTTTAACACTCCCAGTCTCAGTTTCCTTATCTGAATGATGGAGACAGCAACAACTATTTCACAGAGAAGATTAAGTAGGCCAGTGAGTGCAAATTGTTGAGCATAGTGCAAGGTGCGTTATGAGTCCCCAAAGAACCGTGTTTGTATCTATTCAGCACCTACTATATGCCCTCTTTATAAGTATCTTTACACTGCAAATTGACTTTTTTGGAGACAGAAGTTGTCACACAGTTTGTAGCAAGAGGTTGTGGAGGCAAGTCAGCTGATAAGCACGTGTGCTCATCTCCCCTTCTAACCAGTTAGCTCCTGGAGGACAGGGTCCATCTCCGACTCTGCACCCCATTGGCTCCTCGGGGGCGGGAGGTACCAGGGATGTCAGGAGGGCTCAGTAAATAAGTCCTGAAGGAAGGAGTCAGTGTGGGAGAGGCTGTCTCTCAGGTTCTGAAGTTAACAGTCCCCTTGGGTGGAATGAAGCTCCTTAAAGTCCTCAGTTAGGCCCATGGCCAGGCCCTCCATGAAGAGGTATCTATAAGCCTGGAAGACATTTGGCCAGACTGACTCCACCCAGCAGACCAGGACACTCAAGTCAAGGGCCTAGGGAGGCCACTGCAAGGCGAGACAGAGGGACTGGATCGGATCCGAGGCAAAGTGTGTCTGATAAGTGTGTGGGAGTTGTGCCAGGTCTTCAGTAGAGAAGAGAAGCCAGAAGCACGTGAACTTAATGAGCCCCCACAGCTGTTTTTAATGGGGACCTGATCACTTGAGGGCAGTTGGAGGAGTGGAAGGACATGGTCTCAAAGACTTAATTAAAAGCTATGAAAGGGAATGACACATGGAAAGAGTCTGCTGAAAGGATGGAAAGGGGCCTGGCTTTTCCTTTTAAAACTATGTCAAGTAGGTGCCTGAAGCCAGAACTTCAGAGTCAAAATGGGGAATGGATGATAGCTTTAAAGTGCAAAATGGGGATATTTGAGCATCAGATCAAGTTCAGCCACCCAGCTTATGCCACAGTTAATTTCCAAGGTATGAACCTTCAGAATGATATCTTAATGAGGCTCCATCCCCAAGGCTATTAAAGCAGATATCAGTAGTGAGGAAGGTATCCTACCTTGAGCTTACTATGCCCAAGGGACTCAAGGGTGCATGTGGCTGCCACCTGAGGTTTTAGGTTCAGTGAACCACTACTCTAAGGGAGGCATGTGTCTGCAGACATTTTCACGTGACAGCTAATGTTTATTGAGGGCTTACCATGGGACGAGAGCTGTGCTATCAAGGATCCACATATTATCTCACTCATCCTCACCATGACTCTGGGGGTGTTTCTATCCCCATTGTATAGCTGAGGAACCTGAGGCAAGGCTTATTACTTTCAGAGCCATAGCTGGAAGCTACTCTGCCTGCATAGCCTGGACCTTTAACCGCTAGGCTAGACCACCTGTGAAATCAGTGACAGAACAACTAACATATATTGCACTTTTCTAACTCTAAGTGGGGATCCATTTCCACTTATGTTTATGTATGAGGATGCACAGAGGCAGTGTTAGGCTGTAGGAAGATTACCACCTCTGACTTTGTTCACTAAATTGTTCAACCAACTATGTGTCCATCCAATCAATCAACCAGAAACCAGTCAGTCAGCCAACCAGCTATCCAGAACACCATCAAGCCCACCAGCCAACCAAGCATCCATTCAGTCACCCAACTAACCAACCAACTGTCCTCCATTCTTTTAACACAAATTGGAGTTAGTAGCTTAACACAGGGCCTCGTGACACTGATTAATCACTGCTACTGTTGAGCTGTGTTGTCTTGAACTGAGCATTACAATAAGACAAGTAATGCCTCAAAAACAGATAAGAGGTTTGAAGCCACTTGACTAGCCTATGAATGGCATTCCCAAACTTACTGAAAGGGTACTGCTCATAAAACACCACAGGGTACTCTTTCCTTTGGGAAAATTATTTTCGATCTAATGGCCAGGAAAAGTTGGGCTTTTGCTTTTACTCTTTGAATAGTAGTAACTCATACAGCTATTACGATTTTTTTTAACTGCCAGATATTTAAGGACTGAGTGTTTGCACTTTACCTTCACCCTATACTCCCTCTTTTATATTTCTTTACTTGCCTTTTGTTTGCCTTTTGGAAATATACTTCTAATCCATATTTTCTGTGTTGGAATTATGTTTGGTTAGGACTGACTTAATCCCTGTGGTAACTAAAAGGAATGTAAATGAATGCTCGTTTATAAGCTCCACTTTATGTATGGACTAATGATTTGGCTGACTCAGAGAGAGGAGGCTGCCTGAGCCAAGGTGGAATGCTACTTCACATGTGGTTGATCTAAGATGTGGGGCAGAAGGTACATGGGATTGGATGCTATAAAAACTTAAATCTGATGGTCAAACTTGGGACAGTGGTATATCTTTTTTATTCTACTGCTCATGTGTGGAATTCAAATTTGTCCTCCCAAGACTGAGGGAGTGAGATAAGGAGAAAGAAAGGAGGGAGGGAAAGGGAGGGGAGAAGGGAGGCAGTATGCTAGAATGCGACATGCTGAGTTTCCAACGCTCAGATTTTTAAGCTTCTTTATTACATGAAATTAAGCAAGACATTTAATTTACCTGATGCTCAGTTTCCCCCTTTGCAAAGTGGGACATATATTCCAATCCATTTCACTAGGTGGTTAAGAAGATGAAAAGAGGTACCACATTGGTAGAAAACTCTGAGAATGGGAGTGAGAGGTTCAAATGCCAGTAATTTGTATTGTGTTCTATAAAATGCCAAAATCCCAACAGTGCTGTTCATGGGACATTTAAGTCATACTTCCCCAGCTCTCCAAAACTATCTGATTAGGAGAAGAAAGAGAAAGAAACAAAGCACATGTCTTTGGGTTTTTGGAGACTGGTTCACAGCAATCTCTTAGATCTGGCTCTGTGAGACATTCCCCCGTGAGAAAGCACCCTCAGTCATTCAGCCACCGTCCCCCACCAGCCCCAACTTGATCAGAGCAGACACAGGCCCGGGAGACCATCATACCTCATCGTCACAGCTGATAGAGCATTTGCCATCCAGAGAGGCGCACTGTGAGGTGAGGCGGAAACAAAAGGGAACACGTCATTTGGAAACACCAGCATCTGCTAAGGCTGCCACCTGGTTACTGAAGGGCAGCCCGTCAAAGTCCTAGCCTGTTTCATCCAAAGGGAATGCTCCAGGATGAACCTGCCCATCCTCTCTAGGATGAGTACCAGCCCCAGACAGTAATATCAAAGCTAATTTGGGGGACTTCCTTGGCAGTCCAGTGGTTAAGACTTCGCCTTCCAATGTAGGGGTTGCGAGTTCAATCCCTGGGTGGGGAGCTAAAACCTCACATGCCTTGCAGCCAAAACAACAAAAACATAAAGCAGAGAAATACTGTAATAAATTCAATAAAGAATTTTCTTAAAAGACAACTTAAGAGTAACCTGGTTCTTTTTCATTTTAATTTATGTTGTCCGTGTTAATTTATGCTTTATTCAATAGTGATATCTTTGTAAGACCTCAGATCGTTCAGTAACAAGAAATATAATTATTTATTTAATTTTAAATTATTCCCAACTGACTTTTTAAAAACTTCTGTGTTCTTGATGCATAAATTCCTAAAGTATTTTCATTTGAGAAACTATATACCATCTCAACGTATAGACTTGGACAGATGGAAACATCTCATGTGTTGCCATTCCTGCTGCGTTACTCAACAAACACCACTGATATTACTTAGTGCAGAATATACAGTGCAAGTAAAGAATGTTCCCAGATTATCCAAGGCAGAGAAGCCCTCAGCCAAAGAAAGCAGACACATGCTTAGTATAACCCGGCTATGCAGAATCCTTCAAAAATGAAATAAAGAGATTCACAAATAATTGGGCATCATAAGATTTTTAAAAAGTCACTATGCGAATTCACAAAAGTCCCTGATATTTAGAAGAAAAATTCCTCTTTAAGGCGGTCACTATTTTGATCTCACAATTACAGCTGTTTTCAGGAGCAAATTCTCTGCTTTCTCAGCATGTGGTGTCTAACATGCTGTCAGCCCTTTATTCTGCACTGAAATGAAAGGTAACCTGAGCAGCCCAGCAGTTCATTTTACAAACATTCATCGGAAATCTGGCACTTTTAGTCTCTGGGTACTCAAATGTGAACACCTGTATAATAACAGTGTTGCTAATGCTTCAACATGCTGATTATAACTTACCTGTCTGCTGGCAGTCCAGAACTTCCTTTGGAAAAATTCAAGTTTCATCTGAATGCCTACAGCTGGGACAAATTATAAATAAAACAAGGCATTAGAGATCTCTTTACACAATTATTTAAGATTATCATAGAAAATTATCTGTCAAGGCAAGATGCTGATGTAAGCATATCAGATAAGAACACTTAAAAACTAAATTTACAGTGAAGCATACAACTAAGACATTTTATTGTTCAGGTAAGGAATTCTCAAGGTTACCTACACTCATATAACTTTTGACAGGATATACTGAGCACAATGCATATGGCTCTTTGGAGAGATGTTACTTGAGTGTTTCTAAAATTCCTACACTCGTGGTCAACACTCTCCCCAGCACAGCTGAAAACAGGAATAGAAATAAAAAGGATATTCAGAAGATCATGGTTTTTTCAGAGTTTCTGTTTCTGTCATTAATGCATAAACTTGTGTACCTAAATGTATATTCTGCAAGTGTTTTGAGATATGTAATTTGAAAAGTTACTCATGGGTTGATGTTTGGAAGTGAGTCACTTGGTCATGATGTGACTTAGTTTAACTGGCCCCCAGTATCCACATCTCAGTAATCTTCTCTGCCCAGGAACTCTGTGGAATTATATAGTTCTTTGCTTGTCTGTGAAAAGTTCCCTAAAGCAAGAGTGAAAGCTACTTCCAGTGACAGAAAGGTACAGAAATGGAAGAGGTTAAGAAAGTCCTTTGAAATTTTGGGAAGACGAATTCGAGGGAACCTCAGAACTATGCCATGAACAAGCTCACAATATTTCTCTCTATGAAGTCAAGACAAGAGTACTCTTGAAACCATTAGAAAAAGTACTCAAGTCACGGAAAAAAGCTCATCAGATGGCAAGAAAACTTTAGAGGAGATGGAAAGAAAAAATGAGATTGTGCTAGAAACACGATACTCCCCTCAAGGGGCACCATTTAGCCCTGGGCAGTTATGCAGACTTCAATCCATGCACATAATCTTCCCAATTTTTGCCATATCTGCATACCACCATGGCTTCCCTGGTGGTTCAGTCAGTAAAGAATCTGCTTGCAACACAGGACACCCGAGTTTGATTCCTGAGTCAGGAAAAACCCCTGGAGAAGGAAATGGCAACCCACTCCAGTACTCTTGCCTGAAAAATCCCCTGGACAGAAAAGCCCGATGGGTTATAGTCCATGGGGTCTCAAGAATTGGACATGACTTAGCCACTAAATCATCACCATCACAGTATTGTTATTTATCTTTCCGCACTGTTTTCTTTTGCTGAAACACCTACAGTAACTTCAATCCACATAATGATATCTAGTAAAAGAAATACATGATTACCAACCCCTCCTCCGCCAAAGTTTACTCATATACTTTTATCTTGCCACCATGTTAGATGCCCCCTAACACCTCCTACCTTGGGAAAACATTGCTGTGCTGGCTTCAGGAACTTGAAGATTCATGAAGACCTTGGGTTGTTACCCTTATTACTACCAAGTGCATTTCTACTTCCTAAACAAATCGTTGAAGCAAGACCTGAGAGTCACAGTTAACTATGACAGGTACACTTAGAGAGACTCATCTATCTTTGCACTTAGAATTTCAAGTTAAGCATAGCTGCAACACACATAATGGAATTCTCTGAAAGGTACCATGTCAGTAGTCTGGGTTCATCCTGCTTTGCCTTAAGTGACCACCATCTTCTGGATCATAAGCTCCCCAGGGACAGGGACACATTCTTGTTCCCCACTGGATCCTTACTTCCAGCAGGGACCAAGCACATAGATGGCCCATTGGTAAATGCTTGCCTTTTTAGAAAAACCGTTCAGGTGATAGCATAGTCAGTACCTAGCTAGCTAGCTAGCTAGAAGAGTAACATCAGTGTGAATTATAATCATACCCAAATAAAGGTGTTTCTGTGGCAGTTCTCAACATATTAGAACCATGTGGGGAACTTAAAGAAAATGCTCTGATGCCTGGTGCCCTCCCCCTCTACAGTGAAAAACAAAAAAGTGAAAGTGTAAGTCACTCAGTCGTGTCTGACTCTTTGCAAGCCTACGAATTGTAGCCCACTAGACTCCTCTGTCCATGGAATCCTCCAGGCAAGAATACAGGAGTGGGTTGCCATTCTTTTCTCCAGGAGATCACCCCGACCCAGGAATCAAACTCGGCTCTCTTGCACTGCAGGTGGATTCTCTAACACCTGAGCCACCAGGGAAGCAGCCCCCGCCCTCTGCCCCATACCACCCAGAGTAAAACCATTTAAATCAGAATTCCTGGGAGTGGAGTCTAGGCACAGCTATTCTAAAAAAGCACCTCAAGTGATTTGAATGTGCAGTCAAATTGAGCATGGTTACTCTACAGGTCTTGCTAAAAAGAGTAAGTTGTCCATGGAGGAACTACCACAATATGGGCCATTTGGTCAGACTACAGCAGAAGCTGCTCTTCCTAACTCTGGAGAAAATCTCAGAGAATACCTGTAGGAAGCTGATATTCCAGCCTGAAGATAGTCACTGCAGTTTCAAATGAATCTTGTCTTCCAAAATGCCTGACAAGCCATATCCCTATTGGAGATAAGCCAACTGAGGAAGCTGTAAATCAAGGTGCTGGCTGAGTTTCTGGTCAGATCCACCAGCAGGCAGGGGTGAGAGTGTGCCCTGGATTTAAGAAGGGGCTTGGACCAAGTATTTCTGGTTCTACTAAAGACAGGGAGGGATGGCAGAAGCCTGACTTCCATGCAGAAGGCCTCAGGACTGTTGAAACATTCAATGACTGGTACTTAATATTTTCGCAGGCCCAGGTCAGCAGTCACAGCAGGCTTTGAGACTCTACAGGATAAAAGCAGAGGCTTCCCCGAAAGAGTCACCGCATGGTGACCTTTCCATGATGTTTCTAGTCCGAGCAACCCCGAGCTGCCCCTGGCCCACCCATCGTCTACTGAGTTCCCCTGTCAGTCACCCGTGCCCTTTCTGAGCACCCTTCCCATTCTCTGAGGGAGGCCCCATTTTCACCTCTCTAATGAAGCGAGCTGCTCCCTCCTGGGTGTTTATCCATCTCACATACTTGCAGCCTGCTATCATCTGCCCCTTTCGGTCTGCACCCCAGCTCCTCAGAGTGCTTTAATCTTGCCTCATGAGTCAGTCCCTCCATCCCATTAATCATGTGTGCTGCTTCTCTCTGATCTCCCTCCAGCAGGCTGCATCCTCTCCCTGGTCCTGATGCCCTAAACTAGACACTGCTTCCCTCACTCCTCATTCACTCCCTGTCTGGGACATGAGGTCGATGCCAAAGGACTCCCAGGCAGTCCTGCCTACAATGCATCTGCACTCTTTTGCCCTGGCTGTGTTTTTGTTGCCCCGTCCAGCAACTCTGGCCCATGGTTTCCCACTTCTTAGCTTGTAGTTTGTTCACTTACAAGTTGATATATGTCTCTTGTATTAAGAGATGCACAAACCCATGGGTGGGCCAACTTCATGACCATTTGTTCAGTAGCCTTCACACCAAGATCTAAGCTGAGTAATAAGGGGAATGAGACCACACACTCCCTCAGAGTCTACCTGGGGAGTATTCACGTGGTAAAAGCAACATCAGAGGCTTACACAGAGAACTGTGGAGCATAGAGAATGGGGCAGACTTGGCCTGGAGGAGTTGACAAGAACTTTGTATCAGATAAAGCTTGGAAATCTGACTCATAGGGAAAAAAAAAAACGAGGAAAGATGAGACTTAAGAGCAGAAACAGCACAGGCAAAGGGTGGAGGCTTTTAAAAGACCATACTGTCTCCTGAGGCTTCAAAGAATGGGAGTGGGGAACTTGGTTATGCAGGCCGAGGTCAAACGGAAAATGTCCTTGAATGTCAGGCCAACAAACCTGAAGAGTACTCTGTAGGTCAGGAGTTGGCCCAAGGGCCAAATTCACCTCTTTTTGGCAATAAAGCTTTACTGAAACATAGACAGCCTTATTTGTTAATATACTGTCTAGTACAATGGCAGCATTGAGTGGTTGCAACAGGGGCTGAATAACCAACATAGCCTAAAATGCTTACTATTTGGTCATTTACAGAAAAAGTTTGCTGGCACCTGCTTTAAGGCCTGAAGAGCCATTAAAGATATCTCAGTAGGCAAGTGAAAGGACCTCAGATCCATATTTTAGAAAGTCCACAATGAAAGCCTTGAACAAGAAGTACTAGGGAAATGACCTGGACAGTGGAAGACGAGAGTGAGATGAGTTGAGTTACGCAGCCACCGCCACTGGGTGCATCCGGCTAGTTATTTAAGTACAAACTGATTTAAAGCAAAAAACAACAGGCAAACAAACACCAAAACACCCTTTAAAAACCAGAATAAAAATTCCCCATCACAAACAAAAATGCTTAAGGGCATCCCATGCCAATTTTATTCAGAAAAACAAATATAAGCTTTCACAAACATAAATTTAGCTTCTTCTCACTATTTTCATTCTTTGTTCTTTTCTTTTTTCCTTTTTTCAACTTTTAACAGAAAAATAAAAAAAAGAATCGTCATTATTTTAGCAAGTCCCCCCCCTCTTCCTCCACCCCCACACATCCTAACTGGAACCTGAGATATCTCTCATGCCCATCTATCCTGTTCTTTCAACATTTCAAGCCATAATGGTATATTCTGATTCAAGTCAATCTTGCTAATTTAATAAGAAAAACAAGGACTGAAACGGTTTTAGTGAAACCCAAGTTCCAAAGAGAATGCAGAAAATTAAAACACCATTCCTGGAGTTTGAAATTTTTTAGACAGTCCAGAAAATCATCAACATATTTTTCCTGGAATTCATGGTGCTCCTAACTTCCATCTGATTGCAAAGGCTCCATGGTTCCCTATCAGGAACTTTCAACACAAGGATGGAGACAGAGGTCCCTTTCCATAACAGCCAGAACAGACCTAGGAAAAAAGTGTTCCTTAAGATCCTTCCCAGCATCCTAATACTGTGTAAGTTTCCTAGGACAATGACCCTAAGATACTGGAATGGTCTTTGGAAATCAACAAAACAGCAAAGTCATTTTTACGAGAAATGCCACCCCAGAGCCCCAGAACCTTTCACGTGAAATACTCATGCACTGAGAGCACTGACGTTTCATGATTTGGCTTCAATTAGTCGGTTTCTATTCCTTAATGCACCTCAGTACTCTAAGAACACCTGAGTACTCATTTTCAGCTTAGCGATACAGACTACAGAGCTTCCATGTAACCTTTCCATTCAGTCTTCTTCTTTCCTCAACTTTCTAACATACTTTCTATCTATTTTTCCCCTCCCTCTCTTCCTTCCATGTTTTTCAGAAATCAGGTACGAGCTAGGTGGTCAATGGATTGAAATGAAGACACAAGCGATGCAACAGCCAGGGATGGAGGCCTGGGGAGGGCGGTCACATCACTGAAGAAAGGTTCACACTTCAGGATGTTCAGCGCTGACAGACAAGAGCACAGAGCATCATTCAAACACCCAAACGTACAGGCACTTCATTTGCAGAAGGTCAGTGATTGTTGTTCAATCACTAAGTCATATCTGGCTCTTTGCGACCCTATGCACTGCAGCACGCCAGGCTTCCCTGTCCTTCATGGTCTCTCCAAGTTTGATTAAATTCATGTCCATTGAGTCAGTGAAGTCATCCAACCATCTCATCCTCTGTTGCCTCCTTCTCCTCCTGCCTTCTGTTTCCCAGTATCAGAGTCTTTTCCAATGAGTTGGCTCTTCACATCAGGTGGCAAAGTATTGGAGTTTCAGCTTCAGCATCAGTTCTTCCAATATATATTCAGGGTTGATTTCCTTTAGGACTGACTGGTTTGATCTCCTTGCAGTCCCAGGGGCTCTCAAGAGTTTTCTCCAACACCACAGTTCAAAAGCGTTAATTCTTCAATGTTCAGCTTTCTTTATGGTCCAACTCTCACATCTGTACATGACTACTGGAAAAACTACAGCTTTGAATATACAGACCTTTGTTGGCAAAATGATTTCTCTGCTTTTTAATATGCTGTCTAGGTTTGTCATAGCTTTCTTTCCAAGGAAAAAGTGTCATTTAACTTCATGGTTGTGGTCATCATCCAGTGATTTTGGAGCCCAAGAAAATAAAAACTGTTAATGTTTCCACTTATTCCCCATCTATTTGCCATGAAGTGATGGGACTGGATGCCATGATCCTCACTTTTTGAATACTGAGTTTGAAGCCAGCGTTTTCACTCTCCTCTTTTACTCTAATCAAGAGGCTTTTTGGTCAGTGGTTAGTACACTGGAATTGGGACCAACAGCTGACCTCAAAGGCTCTAGTCCTACATTGTCCAAATTGGTGGCCACCAGCTACATGTAGCTATTTAAATAAAAATTAAATAAAATTAGTAATTTAGTTCCTAAGTTGTAGTAGTCATATTTTAAGTGCTAAATAGCCACGGGAGGCTAGTGGCTACTGTACTGGACCCAACAGACCCAAAACATATTCATCACCTCAGAGAGTTTAACTGGACAGTCATCACTGATAACAGGAACATAGTAGAGGAACTGAAGACTGGTGTCCCTTGAGAATTAAACATAACATTCCCCACAGATCTGTCCAAGCTACCCACTCCCTGGAGGTGGAAGAAATGAGGATGACTTAGGTATGAAGGATCCAGAGCAGACAGACCTGCCCATGTGAGAAGACCTGGATTTGCAAGGTGAAGCTGGTAATTAGTTTGAGAGAAGCCCAAAGAAATCAGTGCAGTACACTCAACGTGGCTACCACCCCCAAGATTTATTTATTTTGCTTTATAAAATTTGAGAATACAAATTACATTTCCAGTGCTATTATATTCAAATGCATTCAAGATGAAATCATGCCTGCATCTCGTATCAGGTTAACAGACATGCATTCAAGTGGAATCCGAGACCCACCAAAGAACAATGTTACATGTAAAATTAGAAATAAAATAACTTTTTCATATTGTATTCATTTAGAAATAATTTTCTGTGGGCTTGGCCTCAACTTGCAACATACTCCTAAGAGCACAAATCCGGTTTGTAAAACAGTGTTCACCACGCCTGGCACGCAAGCTCACATAAACACCCCTACCTCCATTTGCCCAGTTCCCCAGCCATGTGATATATTCACATACAAATCCAGGAGACAGAAAAATAATCCTACTGCCATCAACAAATTATAACCAGGAAAATATTTACCAAGAGCTCTGGTTGTGAACCCTGCTTCTAAGACAGCTAAGTACCCTTGGGTACATCACTTCACTTCTCTGTCTCTACAAAGAAAGTCACATGAACAGGACTTTTGTGGGATGGGGATAAATAATACAAAATAAGATTACGTGTATCAAAACTCTACAGGTTTGACAGTGTTGTCAACATTCATATGATGATTTAGTCCTAGTTTTAATCTTTATGTATGTATTTCATCAAGTACACGTTTCACCCTAATATATTGATACTCAATAGAAAATTCAACCACAATAATGCATATTGTGTCCACTACTACCAAGGTCCCTGAAGATGTAAAGTTAGGGGATAAACAGTCTACAAAATTATAATACATTTGTGGAGGGTGAAGGAGAGGGCCATGGAGCACTGACAAAAAGAAGCAAAAAACAGAAGGCAAGGATTCTTTTTCAGCTGAGCAAGCCTGAAATGAATATTTTCCCTTCAGGATTAGTGAAAGATGTACTCCACTCTTCAAATCCTGTCACTCCCCCTTTTTAGAATTGCAATTACTCGTGCATTCGCAGGACAAGGTTAGCTAGATCAGCATACAGAGTCCAAAAGAGTGATTGTCCCCGACACTGGCACTGTCCGCTCCATTTGCTCTTCAGCCAGGTTACCTGGTCACAGAGGTTCCCAAGTGAATTGCTGCTGCGGGCAGCATGGGGCCAGTCATTTCATCCCGGTGCTTAGGCAGAACATCAGGTTCCAGAGCTTTCCTGGGCGGGCTTGGCCCACACACAGGAGTGTTTTCTCCTAACCAATTCCAATCCATGGGTAGAGATATGGTAGAAAACTGCATTCTCATTAGAGAAAATAAAACTCGAATAAGTTAATAAATATGTACTAAGGATTTCCTCTGTATTTTGTCACTTGGGAGTGGAACAAGTTTTCTTAAAACCCAAATTCTACAAGTAAATACTGGCCATACATTCTCTCAACCAGAAAAAGAGCTCCTTACTGGTCGTATTCCTCAAGCAGGGTAGTGGCTCTTACACGTTGTCCTCAGCCCCCCTCTGACAGAGTCCCTGATTTCTCCTTCCTTTGTGCCCCACAGCAATGATTGCTAGCAGCGACAGTAACAAGGCATGGCACATTTGGATTAAAACTTGCCTTAATTAACGGTCAACTGTCATAGATGTTAGCCAAGCCATAGTTGTTTAAATGTTTTCTTCTGTTTGTTTTCAAAATAGTTAATTGCAAGTAGAACTGACAATGAATCTGAGTGTCGTTTTTTTGGAATATTTCATGATGAAGTGGAGGTTTGGAAGATGGCCACTGTCCCGCAGTGTTGAGGAAAAGAACCCTAACCTTGCTTACATCAAACACAAGCCCATTCCAGGGGTCTGCTAATGTCTAGGATAAATGACTTACCACATGAATAACCATTTAAAACTGTAATGTGAATTATGACATAACTCATCTGTTAAATATTTCATGTGAAGATTTTAATGAATTGCATGATGGAATGTTGGACAAAAAAGACAACTGAAATCCTGGGACTAATTTGGGCGAAACTGAGAACAGAGTATTCTCGTGGAAATGAGAGGGAAGAAAAGGCAGCTGCATTTATGTCCCCCTGGGTGTCAGACTGGCAAGCCCAAAGGGTTTTTTATAAGATTACAGGGAACCAAGAACGATCAGCAACAATCTTTTGAAAAATATTTAGATCAAAGCCATATTTGTTTATTATAATCTTGATAAAGCCCAAACATTAATCTCCAAGGTATGGTATTATTTCAGAAATTAGGGGGAAAAAAACATGCTCACAGCAGCAGACACACCTCACACTTTGGCCTATGCCAAGTGAAGAAACACAGTGATAAAAGGGGAGGAGGTATTTTAAACATGACCCCTAACCGACTGCATATTTCACTTCTGAAGTACACGCTGTGGTGCTGGGGTGGAGGGGGGTAATCTTTCTTATACATGCTTTTAAGTAACAAAGAGCTACACGTACATGATGTACGTCTGTGGTGAGAGAGAGGGAGGGGAAACAGGACTCATTATCACTCGACTGGGAACGCGAGAGCAGAGGACTGTCTTGGAAGACCCAGAGCTGCAGAGGCCTATTTTCATCTGGAACCGTCCCCACCCACTGCCCGTGACTGACTTCTGGGAACGTGTGTAGGGAGGCCTGATCCTTTGGCCTACACGTTTCTTTCGCAATCCCTTTGTTTTTGTCCTGTCAGAGCTTCTTGGGAGCAGTCACCTTCAGTAAAGTGTAATACAGGACAATTATGAGTGTTTCCTCCGTTTAGATTCTAATTGCTTGACAGAATCAACGTTGAGAAGAATTAGCAGGGCCGAGGAATGGAATAATAATTTTCTTTTCACCCCTGAGGTAATCTGGAAGCATTTTTCCAGACCTCATCTAAAGAAACCTATATTCCCTCAGCTTTCTAGGGCCACTGGAGCTGGCATCGAATAGTTTTTGTCAGATCATTTTATGCTCACAAAACTCTTTGAATAATATTATTTCAATAAGGTTTTCAAGCCAACACATTTTTAAAGTCAATTCTCATCCTTTCAAACTTTCAGAATGAAACATTTAAGCCTCAGGCTTCATTGTATTTTAATCAGGGTTACACAAATCAATGTCCATTAAGGAAATTATAAGTTTCCAAATTATAGCTCCCTAGTTAATCATTTCTTATTAGGTCACCACCTAATAACAGTTACCAAAGAGATTATAACAAAATCAGGGGTCAGATTTCCAAACATTTCAAAACCCATAATAGAATGGTCACAGATATTTGCCAAACACCTCTGACCTGGATGTTGATGACTGTATTTAACGCAAAGCAGCACTAAAACATCCATATGGGAATGTAAATTGGTGCAGCCACCATGGAGGCTCCTTAAAAAGCTAAAAATAGAGCTACCATATAATCCAGAAATTCTACTCCTGGGTATACATATGGACAAAAAAGAAGGCACTAATTTGAAAAGATACATGCATGCCAATGTTCATCACAGCACTATTTACAATAGTTAAGATGTAGAAACAATCCAGTCCCATCAACAGATGACTGGTTTAAGGAGATGTGGTGTGTGTGTATATACACACATACACACACACACACACATGCAATGGAATACTAGTCATAAAAAGAACGACACATTACCATTTGCAGCAACATGGATGGACCGAAAGAATATCATACTAACTGAAGGAAGTCAGACGGCAAAAGACAGACATTATATGATATCACTAATACTAGTTTTCTAGTAGAATCTAAAAAGGAATACAAATCTATATACAAAACAGAAACAGACTCACAGATATAGGAAATAACCTTATGATTACCAAAGAGGAAAGGGGAGACTGGGAGGGATAAAATAGGAGCATGGGATTAACAAACTACTAAATATAGATTAAATAAACAACAAGGATTTACTGTATAGCACAGGAATTACATTCAATATCTTGTAATAAACTACAATGGAAAATAATCTGAAAAAAAATATATACAACTTTGCTATTCACCTGAAATTGACACAATATTATAAATTAGTTAGATGACAATTAAAAAAAATCCACATGGATGGTTCATGGAGCTAGGGGGGAAGAGTCCAATTAATCAGATTCTCCAGCTCATGTTTTAGGGGACAGAGAAGCATAGCAAACTCATCTTAGGACGCTCAAGTCCATTCCAGACCCCCTAAAACTCAGATCCCTCCAGGAGTGGGTGGGAACTGTGGCGAATGAGCGCCCACCCTGTGCTGGTGTCAAAGGAGCAGCTCAACTCAGTTCAGCTAATGCCCTGTGGGAATATCTTCTGGATACTGCTAGTTATTCTAATGCTGCATGAGAAGCTGAGGATCTAAATATAATACATAGACAATTCACTGAAAAATTCACAGCACTCCGATAGGGTTACCAGATAAAATATTTCTGATTTGCTAAATCTGGCAACCCTACACTGAGGGTCACATGTCACATCCCAGGCAATGACCTGGGGTGGCCTCTCTTGCATGTTTGGACCTGAGAGCACTGAGATAGCTTGCCTTCTGCAGAGAAACATCAGGACCGGAAACCAAGGTTGCCTCCATCAACGAGACTTTCCTAATTTTACTATTTACTTCAGAAAATTCTTGACCAGAAAGATAAGGCTATAAACCAGTAAATCTACTTCATGATTTACTTGAGAACTTCCTCTAAATCAGCTCATCTCAACAACAGACTGATTAAGAAAAGGAGAGGGCTCAACTAGGGAAACTGCTTTCTTATTATCAAACAACTTTTTTGATTTATCAAGACTTCAGAGATACACCATTCTTAAATTAACCCAGTCCCAATCAGATCTCCACACTGAGAGGCCCACCCAGACTCCAGAACCCTATCACCTGCCCGACCTCCCTTTCTGGGATACCAGTAAGACCCTGTTAGAAAGGTGATCTTCCTGAAATAGGGAATAAGGCTGATGTAGCTTGGTCCATGGACTCTTCTGATGGTCTTCTTGTCAACAGTCAAACTGACTTTATTTTGGTCAAAGCACTAATATATATTTGACATTAAATTATATTATGTATTATTTATTGTGTTCTATTCCTAACTGGCTAGTGTTAAGCTCCTGGAGGGTAGAGATTGTTTGTTTACATCTTTAGTCTTTGTATCCAGAGAAGTACCCAGCCCAGGTAGGTACTTGGGATACAAGTCAAAGGTATGAACAGGCAGTTGGGTTGACGCTGTGCTGATGGTGACATCAACTATTTTCAGACATTTTTCTCTCCTAGGAGACCTACCTCTTCCATCCAGGTATCTTTGGCTCTGTTCTGAGGGAAATGAAGACCCATGAATAGCTTCTCATAAAAGGATGGACATGACGTGAAGAGATCTGAGTTTAGGACATATCTGCAGGTGAGGAAGGTGGGCTCTATGGGAGGTGGGCTCTGTGTAAGGGACTGGTTAGGAGTTGGTAGCATTCATCCAACCAGGTGAGAGATGATGGACTTCCACCCAGAAAGCAGCATCTGGGATCAGATGGTGAGGTGTACTCTTGTTTCTAATCTCTCCTGACTGAGTGAAGCCTGGAACCTTGAGTTTTTGCACTGTCACGTAAACTTCATCTGTGTCTTGCCAGATATCATCCACCTTTTCAATCTCAAGGGTCCATCATTTCAGCTTGGTAAATTTCAGCATGTTTTGATTTTGCATGTAAATGAATTATTTCATGAAACACATTTCTCTGCTCACTAGGCATGTCTTACAGAAGACAGTATTAGGGAAGTATTCAGAGAGAGAACCTACAGGGTGAAAATCTAGTGACCTGGTGAGGGTGGGGAAAGCATTTTAGGCCACATGCAAAGTTCCAAGCTGAGAATAAGCTTGAAGTGTCCGAGATCTTCATTTCCAGTGCAAGTGAAAACAGCACATTTCCTCTATCTTTATCAGATAACAACCAGGACCAAACAAGGAGGTTCAAACAAAATCTGGTGGTCATTCTGGGGACAGCTCCTCAGAAGCAGAACTGCCCTCTTGATAGTGGGTGGGTCAATAAGACCATTATCCCAATCACTGTCCAGTGGCTCTATTTCATTTGACATGGAAAAGACAGCAACAGAAATAGTCAAGGGAAAGACCATGTGCTTATGAGTGTGCTCATGCAGGAAGGCAGCCTGGAAAGGCAAGACCAGCACACCCCTGGGCCAGGTTCCCTCTCTCCATCCAGACACCCATTCCGAAGTCAAATATGTGTGTGGCGATGTGCTCAGCCATGGCCGACCTGGACAAGGTTCTCCCACAATAGCTGTACCCAAGGTGACTATGAGCAGGGAGGGAGAAGGGAAGGGGAAGTATTAATGAGCGGGTCGGACAGCATTTGGAGTAATTAAGCCTTTTCCCCCCACTCCGACCTCTAGGAATCTCAAGAGCTTGGAATATTTGGGAATTAGACATGGGGTTAAGGATACTAGTTTTGCCCCATAATTTAATCAGGCAGATGTTGAGGATGGAAAAACCACCATCTTCTGTCATTAAATGATTGCTCTCAAACACAGACTTGGCAATACTCGAGTCTCTTCTTTGGGTTCCTGAACTGGCTTTTCAGAACAGACTGCACTGGTCCTGTTGTGGTGCGGGGGCAGGGTGGGCCGTGGGGCAGGGTGGGTGCTTCCTTCTCTGGCTTGGCAGGAAGTTCAAATCTGTCTCAGCAGGGTAGATACCACTGCAGACAGAGGTCATAAGGGTGAGCCAAGCTGCCTGACCTCAGTACCCCTCTACTCGGGGATTTATCCCTTCTCCAAAGGTTCCTTGGCACCCAGTAGCTCTCAGTAAAGGCTGACTGGCTGACTGAATGACTGAACAAGCGAATGCGCTGTATTCCAGGCACTAGGCAGTTAATCAGTTGCCTCTCGTGCTTTCTTTGAGGGATAACACTTTGAAACACAGTTGTTACCAGCATTCCTCCCAGAGTTTCCTGGCACCCCCTGGCTCTTCTCCATTCCCTCAGCTAAAGCATTCCAGCTTAGGGCCTCAGGGAAGGGAGGTACAGAGGAACTCAGAGAACAAAGGAGTCAATTCTGGATTTCTGAGTCCCCAGAGCTGAGGCCTAGAGGAATCTCAGAGCTGAAAGGACAATATGGCAACTGCCTAGGCCAGTTCCTTCTCACCCTGCCTCCAGCCCCTAAACTGACTGCATGGGGAAGATGATCTGACTGGAAAGAGAAGAGACTCCAAGGGAAGCCAGAGTGCTTGGGGGCCCAGGGGAAAGACCTGTGCGGCGATGTCCTCACAGGGGTCAGCCTTTCCCACTGGTACCCCAGGACACTGGAACTCAGTCACCGCCACCCCTGCTACTGCCACCAGAGGCCACAGACAGAAAGCCCAGCCCGAGGCTCCCTGATGGCTTGTCAGTAAGGCCCAGAGTGCCACAGACTGACTCCAGGGCCATCCCAGGCGGCCATGAGGGGGCCATGCAGGGCGCTGACCTACCGCTGAATCTCCAAGACTGATACATTGCGCACCCCTCACCAGTCTATCTGCTAAGGAGCTGCCATCCCCTTTATCAGAGGCCCCAGATTAATNGCTACTGCCACCAGAGGCCACAGACAGAAAGCCCAGCCTGAGGCTCCCTGATGGCTTGTCAGTAAGGCCCAGAGTGCCACAGACTGACTCCAGGGCCATCCCAGGCGGCCATGAGGGGGCCATGCAGGGCGCTGACCTACCGCTGAATCTCCAAGACTGATACATTGCGCACCCCTCACCAGTCTATCTGCTAAGGAGCTGCCATCCCCTTTATCAGAGGCCCCAGATTAATTTCATTTTCTGGTCTGGACTCCTTACAGAATCCAAGTTACCTGCAAGGACCCTGGGCTTCAAAGCACTATAGAATGTTTCATCTTTTTTGATAAAAGTTAAAGCTGGACCTGATGTAATCTTAACTACCCAGAACACTCACAACTCCACTGAGAGTTTGTAAAATATGAGGATTTGATAAAGTCTATCACTATCACCTCTGTTTTAATTCTGAAGACATGAAGGTTTCTGCGTCGTTAACCTAGAGGACATGGTAAAAAAAAATTGTGATTTAGAAGACAGGAGGGACCCTGGGGGAATAAACTCTGAACCCAGATCTTCGTGACTTTAGAGAAGTTAAAAAAAAAAAAAAAAAAAACCTAAAACAAATGACTAAAGGGAACCTCAAAAATCACTCAAAAAGAGTATGTATTTAATGAGTCTACATGCATGCTAAGTCACTTCAGTCATGTCCGACTCTGTGACCCCGTGGACTGTAGCCCACCAGACTCCTCTGTCCATGGGATTCCCCAGTCAAGAACACTGGAGTGGGTTGCCATGCCCTCCTCCAGGGGATCTTCCCAACCCAGGGATCAAACCCGTATCTCTTATGTCTCCTGCACTGGCAGGTCAGTTCTTTACCACTAGCGCCACCTGGGAAGCCCTTAATGAGTCTATCCCCGTAGAAAAGATTACCATCTGCTTAACATGAGATTGGTAAAACTATATACTTTCTCATACATTTACGTCTATGTTTTGATTTTTCTTTCTATTTCCTGTGAACTGATCAGTTTCCTGCAGGTCAGAAAAGAGTTTCTCAGGGGCTCCTGGCAACTGTCAGCACCTCCAGGTCTTTGTGGTTGCTGCCTCCTTCTGAAGAAGGAAGACAGCAGAGGTGGCTCCTTGACAACAACACAGCGGCCAAAGGAAACTGCAGCATGGAGACCACAACCTTGTCTCTCAGGAGGCCGATGATAGGAGAAATGTCTCAGGACATGCAGGGCTGCAGGAGCTGGTCCCAGTAACAGAGGACACACACTATGAGCCAGGCACCCGACAGACATTATCCCACTTAACTTTTCAGCAATCTCAAGGAGAAGATTTTTTTTTTTTTTTTCCTTTTCAAAGACAAGCTGCAGGCGGTTCAGTGACTTAACTAGGGCCACACAACTGCTCGGACTTGATGGAACTGGGATTTGAGCCCACAAGCCTGACTCAGGAGCCTGCTGCCTGGTCTTCTCCATGGTTCTCCACAGGACTACATCACCCCCTAGGGGACTGTTTTGGAAGTTTGCAGTTTGATTGTCACAATAACTGGAAGGCCTACAATTCTGGAGACAGACCCCAACAAAAAATGGTTCCAAGCTCCTCAGACTTCAAGTGCTCTGCCTGATAAGGATGTGCTTGGAAAGCACGATCTGCAGCTGGGCCTTGAACTGAATTCTGTTCCACATCTAAACACAAAGTATGCTATTTTTACAAATGCAACCTCAGTCCTGCGAAAGAGGACTTGCCTGAAACTTGATTATTTCAGAGAATCCCATCACCAAGGAGGCACAGTTTGTAGTTAAGAGGGCCATAGAGCAGCCACTGCATTCACAGAGATTCCATGCAAGCTTCCAGCCTCTTCCTTCCGTCTCTTCTTACAGTTCTGCCCAAATATTAACACACTAAAATGTATCTTATCCTCTTAGGGACTACTTTTATTTCTTGATATTATAGTGGGAACATTATATAGATTATTTGGTGGGCAGCATGTAGGAAAACAGGTTATGTTTTCTATGTATCTCATTTAGGGACAGTAAAGGGAATATTCCAAACTATGATAAAGAGGAATCCTTGGGTGAGACAGAACTGATACTGTCCTGGCTTCAGTTTCTCCTCTGCTACTGAGTCTGGTGATCATTTCTCCTTTTCTCTGCGTATCTCCCCCGCTCCCAACCAGCCACACAAACTCTTCGCTTTTGTCTGTGGCCCTCCTCTCTTGTCTTGCCTTGAAAGCATGGATTTGGCTAGGCCAAACCTCACATATCACCACGGCTTCCTCTGTGCTTCCCTTCCCGTTTATTTTGGCCTCGATCAAGGTGCAAGATATTGGTATCTGAGGCTCAGCTCAGTGGATGGATCTCCCATCTTGGAGGCAGACGATAAAGGAACAGTTCCTTCTGTGGGTGAGGGAATCGAGGTCCTAGATAAGGAACTGCTGCTCTTGGGGTTGCTCTGCTTGAGCCTGGAGCTGGGCGAGTGGGCTCTGTTGCTGGTAGGCTTTCTTTTACCAAGCAGAACTGTCTCTGAATTCCAGGCAGGCTGTGCAAGGGAACGAAGCCGTGCAAACTGCTCTTTCTTGCACAAAGCATCTTAATTATAATTATTGTCAGCACTTATGGCATTGCCTTGGGAGATGAAGAGGGAAGGAGGGAATACACTGCAATTTCACAGCATACACCAGTTTTCCCTAGAATGAGGAGGAGGGTTTCAGAGAGTAAAAGAGCAAGGCACAGAGTTCCCAGTAGATTAAAAGAGGCCTTTGTAGTGGCTGCATCTGTACATTAAAATAAATCTCTCCTAGCACTAAAATAACATCTACATTCATTTGGGCCAGCGCCACGTTCAGCATTGAAGAAATTTGACAAAACACTGCTTGAGCATGTTGAAGTTTGCCAGCTCACAACAACACAAGAAAGCTACCTCAGCCGCATGGAAATACTTCTCTCAGTTCCCTACTTTCACTTATGACTCCCATTTTCCGGCTGCACTTAAAAGAGAAAGACTGCCCTTTTTTCAGGTGCCAACCACTTAACATGGCCCTGAAATGGGCAGCAAATTGCTGCTGGAGGTGGTAAACTTCAAGAGGAATCTTTTTCTTTTCCCCTAAAGGAAAATACTAGAGAGGCTTCATGCGTGATAAAGCCTTTAATAGCTAGAGAAACATTATTTGGGGTGGCCCTCAGGTAGACGAGACATGAATAAAGCCTCGTAAAAACAATTACTTCTACCCAGAGCACAGTACAACGGATGACCTTGGCAGGGGCCCTGTTTCTGAGAGAACTGCAGGCAAAAGAAATCTTCTATCTACGATCCATCCAACAGGATGGATTGTCTGAGGCAGAGACCACGGCTGCTTCTGTGAAGGGTGTCCCTTCAAAATCCATTCTGAATTTCTCTGAGACCCCGAACAAAACCACTGGGCCATTTTGTTCAGACTGCTTTTTGACGCTTTACAGCACAAGAAGGCCTATAGTAAGGGGCCTATCCATTTGTTGAGAATGTTGCTAATAGACCCTGATCCCAGTGCGGTGGCACAGATGGGAAGACTTGCAGAAATGTATAGCTGGAATGGTGGGGTGGACCATTGAACCCAACCTACTTATTACACAGATGAGTAACCGTAAGTCCAAAGAAGCTAGCAACTTGACTGAGATGACTCAGAGATGGCCCACACTGATTCTAACTCCAGCTGGGCTGGAATAACATAAAGTTGCTGCTTCTGCCAGCTGGAGATGTGTGTCCCTTTGGGGGTGAGGGGTTGCAGAGCCCCACTCCACTTACACACACCCACTCCTCTTTCCTTCAGGGACATGTCTTGCCTCCAGTTTTAGTCCATATGGTTTACATAGGGATTTCCCCCCACCCTACAGACACAGGAATGCATCCTCCTCCCGACCCCTGCCACAGTGAACAGCATCCATCCAAGCTTTTCCAGTGAGAGCTAGCCCCAAGACTTTAGACTAAAACTTTCAGGAAAGAGGGGCTTTTCTCCACCGAGCTTGCCAAGCTGATCAGATGTGTGCTGGAAGCACAAGGAGGGTCTTCTTGAGAACAATACTGACACAAGGACAAGTGAGACAAGAGACTAAGAACCCTGGTGACTCCATCTGAGCCCTGGATCCTACCGTACCTGAAGCCACAAGGACAAGTGAGACAAGAGACTAAGAACCCTGGTGACTCCATCTGAGCCCTGGATCCTACTGTACCTGAAGCCAAGTGTGTTAGCTGCTCAGTCATGTCTGACTCTTTGTGACTCCATGGACTGATGCCTGCCAGGATCCTCCTCTGTCCATGAGATTTCCCAAACAAGAATGCTGGAGTGGGCTGCCATTGCCTTCTCCAGGGGATGCAGCCAGATACAGCTTTCAGTTTTCAGTTAAAAAAACAATGAGTTTCCACCCATCCCAACCAATGAAATAATCAACTTCTTTTAATTTACTAACTTTGCTTAATGTGATACTGAGTTTGATTTTTGCTGCTTGCAATGGATGGCTGTCTGACAAATACAGCTGTAGTCTAGGTTGGTGTGTCCTTCTGATGGGAGATGGGCAACTCATCTTCATGTACAGAGATCCAGCAAATAAGCACCTCCATGTAGACAGATATACAATCACCAACATAGAGGGCAAATCTGTGACACCTCTGCTGCCATTCCTGACATCATCTCAAGAGTAACTGAAGAATCCTGGTACTCCTTCCTGTGGAACCTCACCATGCACCCAGTGAAGCTCCCCAGGCAACCATGACCACCATTTGAGTGGTGCCAGGCCAGCATGACCTTGCTGGGGCTCGTACAGGAAAACACGGTCCCTTTTCACAGACCAGTCAAACTGTCAAAGTCCTTTAACTGCTCTCAGTAACCACACTGGATAATGAATAAGGCAAAAACATGCACTAAAGGCCTGGTTGCTAACCTTTCAGGAGCACCCTTTCTTCTCATGGACAATCATCAAGAATCTTGCATTTTTTACTGAGGCAGAGTGAAAACTCTTCCTCAGCTGATACAGTGAGAAAACCACTCAATCTGTCGGGCACTGAGGAGATCGCCTGGGATGGACCCATACCTAAACTTTCCCAGGTAAAAAATTTCCTGTCTTACCCCGTCACCAAGACAATCAAAAGAAAAAGAAAAAAGTGGGCATGTGTGTTTGGAGCCAGAGAGGGTGGTGGTACAGACACAATGACGCTGTAACTTGAGGTCACAGGAAAGTCCAGGGTATGGATGGATGACATTCATCCATGAATGGATGATATTTAAGTTGGCATCACCAGCTCCTCCTTAGGAGGCTTGTCCTGCATTGAGAAAAGCTAAGCCTGCATTTCCCAGAATCTCCCCCATGTGTGACTCTGGATTCGCGTTCGTCAACCAGAAAGTGAATGCTCTGTTTAGAAGGCAGCGGAGAGACAGAGGCCAGGTGGCTTTGGAGGCAGCTGCAGGCAGATGTGCTGGAAGACGCGCAGTCTGAGGCAGCTCCCATGTGAATTCTTAGAGCTATCTGCATGGATGCTTCTTGACCCTTATCTCTCCACCCTTCAGAAATTATAAAAGCTTCTGATTCCTTGTATTCAAGTCCCTTATACTTGGAATACCTAGAGAAGCTTCTGATCCTAGGACCAAGTCCGAACTGATAGATGGAAGACTTTCTATTTTCCCAGGGTACAGTCAGACCCTGCACACTGCTAGGTCTCCACCACCTCCACACCATGAGCAGGGTCCTTCCCCAGGGCACCAGGCCATTTGGGGGGATACTGAGCACTCAGGATGCTAGGATCCATGCTGCTATCCCACAGACACAATATTTCTCTGCATATCTTTGGCAAAAATGTCCCAGTCCTACCCTGCATAGGTAGGAAAGTCCTACCCTGCATAGGTAGGAAAGTCCTACCCTGCATAGGTAGGAAAGTCCTACCCTGCATAGGTAGGAAAGTCCTACCCTGCATAGGTAGGAAAGTCCTACCCTGCATGGGGAGCCCAGGCTAACTTTGCAACTCTTTTCCTTTATCTCCATCCAGAAAGTCCCAGCTACAGCATTTAGGGCTCCTTGTCTTCTGTCTCTTAGGTTTGTCTTAGCACTGCTTGGAAGATTAGTCCATCCCTTTCCTGTTCCTTCAGTCTACTGAAAAAACCAAGAGGCAATACACAATAATGGTGGACTCAGGGTTAGAATGGAGAAGGCAATGGCAACCCACTCCAGTACTCTTGCCTGGAGGATCCCATTGATGGAGGAGCCTGGTGGGCTGCAGTCCATGGGGTCGCTAAGAGTCGGACACGACTGAGCGGCTTCACTTTCGCTTTTCACTTTCATGCATTGGAGAAGGAAATGGCAACCCACTCCAGTGTTCTTGCCTGGAGAATCCCAGGGACGGGGGAGCCTGGTGGGCTGCGGTCTATGGGGTGGCACAGAGTCAGATGCTGAAGCGACTTAGCAGCAGGGTTAGAATGCAGTGCTTAACCTCCCTTGGCTTCACTGCAAAAGCTGGGATGATAGAGTTGGATCAAGCACAGCATCTGGTGCACAGTGAGAACTCAAGAATCGTTAGCTTTGCTGTGATAATAACCCCTAGAATGGAAGATCACTCTCCTTACGGGGCTCCAGAAAGGATTAATGGTGGCCTATTTGCCAACCTTTTACTGTCCCCTCCCTAGCAACAGGTTCTCAGATCCCCAAAGTCCCCTTTGAACCCTCTCTCTGTATCCCTCCCTCTTCCCCTCGCCCTCACGGACTGATCCTATAACAAAACACTGGAATCCTGCTTGAATTGTCACTGCTTAGCGCAGGCAACAGCAACGAGCTGCCTATTTCCTGCCTAAGGCTCTCCAGGTAACTCTAATCATCTTAAATGCTCTACAGTCACAGGCAGATTAACTTTTCACAATGCTTAACTATTTTTATCCATAGACTATTACAATTACAGCTGAAGATCATTCACCCTAGAGCTCTGTTCCTTAGGAATAATCTCAGCTGGGGACTAAACAGTCCCAGGGAATTTTTTATAAACCACATCTACTTCCAAAGCTGCATTTCTTACCTTTTATCTGCTCCTTTGTTTCAAGTATTTAAGAAAGGATTGGATTCTTTTCATTCATCCAAGAGGAGAGCAAAGCAAAATGTTTTTTCAATGTTGGGCAGAACCCTTAAAGGGAGCCAGTTCCCTTGCAGTCACACAGCCATTGCCCCCTTTTTTTTTCTTTTTTTTTGCAGGGGGTATTCTGGAGCAAGCTATCACTGCATGTGAACCTGCTTTTCTTCTCTGCTAAATTACATGTTTAATTTTTCTTATCCACTGTAAGAGTTATGTTCATCTTCTTTCCTGCTGTTAACGGATCCTCATGAACTGCTTCTATCCCTTACATTGTCTCTACTTTCTTCTCTTCTGTACCCCTCTTCATTCACCAGTGAGCCTTAGAGTTATTAGAATATTCCTATTTCCCAAGTTGGCTGGGTTCCCACTGATTCACCCAACAGTAAAGTCCATGGGTGGGGAAATTCTCAATCCTCATTTTAGAGCCTCATTGCTAAATGAGAACGAAGGCCACACAGAATTGTGGGGAGTCTTTAACAAGAAAGAAGAGAGACAAAAATTAACAGAAAAAAAAAATGAGTTTGAGTTAATAGTACAAATAGCAGGAAAAAACAACTTTAGACAATATACTCCAAAAGATCAAAGAAGGCACTGTGTCTTTGGGCCAACAAAAAAGGCTGCTATAAAAAAGGACTCTTGGAAGTGCATATGCACTGAAAGGACTGATGCTGAAGCTGAAGCTCCCATATTTTGGCCACCTGATGCGAAGAGCTGACTCATCGGAAAAACCCTGCTAGGAAAGGCAGAAGGCAGGAAGAGAAGGGGACGACAGAAGACAAGATGGTTGGATGGCATCACTGACTCAATGGACATGAGTCTGAGCAAGCTCCAGGAGATGGTGAAAGACAGGGAAGTCTGGCATGCTGCAGTCCATGGGGCTGCAATCAGACAGGACTGAGCAACTCAACAAGAAGTACAACAACCAAGTCATAACAGGTATTTGAGAGATCTGATGAAGCACACGGGGGAGGAAGGAATAGGAATGGGTTGAAGGAAAACTAAGCAAATAAAAAGGCACAAGGATTTTTCAGTCCAGAGCAAAGTATCACACAACAGCAAATAAGAAATAGTAAAAAAGAAAACACACAATAGTAAAAAAGTCCAGAGCAAAGTATCACACAATAGCAAATAAGAAATAGTAAAAGAAAATAGAACACACAGTAGCCTATGATTTAACCTTGTAAGCAACAAACATAGATGGCCCTAATAATATGATCACTAATTAATCTGAAACTCTGAGATAGCTTTGCAGCTGTGTTGGTGGAATAGTGAGAAGGCAAGAAGAGCTGGTGTAAGAAATACAAAGTACCCAGTATTAAAGGAAGTAAATGAGTCAGTTCAGTTCAGTCGCTCAGTTGTGTCCGACTCTTTGCCATCCCATGGACTGCAGCACCCCAGGCTTCCCTGTCCATCACCAACTCCCAGAGTTTACTCAAACTCATGTCCATCAAGTCAGTGTTGCCATTCAACTATCTCATCTCCTGTCGTCCCTTTCTCCTTCTGCCTTCAATCTTTCTCAGAATAATTTCTGATATTAAACAGAACTCAGTAATCTCAATTTGCTAGTGAGAGCTGCTAAGAGGTGGAACCCATTGTCTCTAGGAAGTGGAACTAGAACTTGGGACTGGAGTGGTGAGTCAAGGGCCATCTCTTTCTCTTTATAAGCTCCTTTTCAGTATTAATTTTTTTAAACTGTATACATGACTTTGCTATAAAACCAAATTAATTAGAAATTGAAGTGAAATGTCAAGGGGAGTAAATAATCAGCAGATATAAGCTCCTGGCACAAGTCTCAGATCTGACCTATTTTTATCATTACTTATTCCTCTTTGTGCCCAAATAAAAAGAGGTATGGGANAAACTGTATACATGACTTTGCTATAAAACCAAATTAATTAGAAATTGAAGTGAAATGTCAAGGGGAGTAAATAATCAGCAGATATAAGCTCCTGGCACAAGTCTCAGGTCTGACCTATTTTTATCATTACTTATTCCTCTTTGTGCCCAAATAAAAAGAGGTATGGGACTTCCATGGTGGTCCAGTGGTTAAGAACCTCCCTGCCATTACAGAGAACATGGGTTCAATTCCTGGTCTGAGAAGATTCCATATAACTTGGGTCAATTACTGAGCCCACACAAGGCAACTATTGAAACTCAAGTGCTCTAGAACCTGTGCTCCACAACAAGAGAAACCACAACAAAGAGAATCCCAAGCATGGCAATTAGAGAGTAGTCCCAGATCCCTGTAACTACGGAAAGCCTGGGCACAGGAACAAAGACCCAGTGCAGCCAAGATAAATAAACAAACATTTTTATTCTAAAAAAAAATAAGAGGTGTGTACATCTGGAAGGCAGAACTGCTTTGGGAGGTGGATGGGAGAACACAGGGAGAAGTCAGTCCCTGCACCTTAGGTCAGCGTTTGAATCTTTGAGCTTTGTCTGACTCTGCTTAGCACGTCTCTGTCCAGAAAGTAAGCCTCAGACACATTATAACCTCAGAACCCATGCCCCACACATCAAGGGACTACACTGATATGAGATATATAAGCGTCACATGTTCAGGGGGGCATTTGCATGGGACTGCCTGGTCACATGAAAAGAGCCTTTCCACAGATGCTCTAGAATGCCAAGCTAAGGTACAAATGATCGCTAGGCTCTTGTTAACAATCAGACGGTAAACCCCATTTGAAGTTCATACATGACCGAGGACATAGTTTTTCAAGAAGAAAACAGATCCCACCAATGCCACTTGTGATTGTCTCGAGGTGGAATGACTTCCAAATAAATCAAATAGGTTTGCTGAGAGACAGCTGTCTTTGCCGTGGCACCAGACTGAAGTTTATCCCATGGTGAGCAGTTTCCATTTTTACTACAGCCCAAACAGGTGCAAACTGAGCTGCGGAAGCCTGTGGTGGGGAGGCCAGGGCATGTCCTTGAAGTTTCTGCCCAGGGTCCCATGGACACTTAACGTAACCCTTAGCATGAGGTCCTTCCCTCTAGATATCAAAGCCATTCATTTGAAGATGAATCGTTAAAATTCAGTTAGAACAGACCTTCTACCAAGATGCCATTAGTGGGAAGAAATTATTACCTTAAAAAATCTAGTCTCCTAAGGGCCCACAAGTGGTTAAACATTATGAGTTATCTCCTTTTGTCACAGAAGACAATGAAAACAATATGCAGTGTTGTGTGGGGAGCAATGATACATGTTAAAAACTCCAAATGTCATCAAGACTTTATTTACTGCTCGCCCACATAATCCCAGCATTAAAAGAGTGATGAGAAATGAATGAAGAGGGAAGGACCCGACAGACAAAAGCAACTCTGAATGCTCTCTATCCCTGCACCAACAGTAGTTTGAAAATAATGTCCATCAGGATCCGTATGTTTTCTGCATGTGTAAGAACACTCCTGCACAGGGGGCTTACTTCATAACTGAGATTCTTTTTCATTTAATTCAGTCATATTAGATTATGGAGCTGATTATGATCATATCCACAAATCAGTATTTTAACAGAGTTTCCATGGAAACACTATATGCCCCTGTTTTTTAACTTTCTGGACAAGGCTTTGCCTGTTTAACAACTTGAACAAGTTTGACGAGGACAACATGTTTTGTTTAAGTTACATTAACTGGGGCCAATATTTCCTAATTGCATTACCAGGAGAAACATTCACGGCATTACTCGTACCATGGAAAACCTCCCCTAGTCTCAGCGTTCGATTTGCTTTAATCACAGGAGAACAGGAAACATACCAGAATCGCCTTGTCTTATCAAGTTTTAAATGTGTTAACTGGTTTTAAATCTACGAAATAATCTCCCTTATTAAATGACAAAGTTAGTCTTGTTAAGAGGATCGGCATTCATGGCTATACCCATCGATTTTGAAAAATGCAAACACATTAGCTCTCTGCTAGAGAGCTGACCTCACTGTGCATAAATGCATACCCTTATTTGCATACGGTTTCAGAAAAATTTCATCCTCCCAAAAATGTACACCCCCTAAAATGGTGGAAACATAATAATACCAAACAGAATATACGCAGAAGTAATGTGTAGAAAACAAGAACTTTTCACAAAAGCATCTTTTTTGGTCTTTTTAGGTATTTACACTCACACAACCAGAGACGTTTACTTCTAGCAGTCCACAATTTTTGTGTAGCCTGTAGCAAAGTTTTTGAAAATGCTATGCTATATAAAGATATGGGGGAAGGGAGCTTTACAGACTAAAGTCAGAGTTCACCCTGACAGCATATAAAACATGTGGCCTGAAGCTCTGTGAGATGTCTGCGTCTGAAATGCTGGTGGAGCTTAATAAAATATCAGGGAGGAATAGTTTAATTTTATAGCAAGAGGCATCGAAGCAGTAATTTGAGTGGGGCAAACTGTATTTAAATACATCAAAGTATACTATACTACAGGGAAGTCGAATATATTTTTAAAAGACAAATGTTCCCTATTAGAATTACTTGACTTGAAAACTTTTCTTTCTGAAGGAGGGTAAGAAGAAAATAGTCCTAGTCTCCCCCAAGAGCTACCTGTCTTACTTTTTCAACTCTGGACACATCTCAAAAGTTAGCTGATCTGTTTCCAACTGAACACCTTTTATTTGGGGTGTGGAGTTGCAGATGGATGCTGTAAACCACAGTGCCGAGTGTGTGCTTCTTTCTTGACCCTGGAAAGCCAGCTGTCCAGTGGTATGGTGGCCAGGCCCCTTTCACCCTCTCTGTGCTCTTTCTGATCTGAGTCCGAGTACCTTTTCCTCTGTATGACGACTGAGAATCCCTCAGTGTGAGGGCAGGCTGTGCTCCTCTGTGAGTCTGGATGTTTTAAAGCCAGCATGGCCCAGGAGATTTGTTCATGTGGCTGCCCAAACCACTGCTTGGTGGAGGGGCAGGAGTAAGCCCATTAAATGCCATGCTTTTCCTGCTACCGGTCTAGAGATCAAAGACAGTTCTCCCCTTCCTGCCCAGTGATGAAGAGAGGGCGGGACTGTGGGGGCGGCTGCTGAACAGTGGAGCAGCCATGACAAATACGGCCGAGATCTGACTGATAGCACCGTCCTGGGGGTGGACCAGATTAGCACTAGCTCCATGCACAAAGTGCCCTGCTTTCTTCACCTCCGGCCCCGGGATCCTTTCCCAGCCCAAAGCCACAGCAGACAGGCTGGCCTCTTCTCTTGGTGGCCCTTGGCCCCAAGAAGCAACGGGCAACAGGGAACCACAAGGGCAGAGGTCTTGCTGGGTTGGGGTGAGTGGATTATTTCTACCAAGTCCGTTGTGTCTGAGCTATGACTCTTTTAGGACCGTTCATTTGCTGATGAATGGTAAGGGACTGGGAAGAATGCAATTCTTTAAAGGCTTTCTTTTTTAAAAAAAAGAATTAAAAGGCTTTAAAATCAGGCAATGCAGGCTCAAGTCCCCACTCTATTACTTACAAACTTATCTCTGATGAGTGATTCACTCTTGCTAAGATTCAGGTTTTCATTCAGTAAGATGCAGATAATAATAGTTTCACTCATGGAATGGAGGAGGAATTCATGATGGTTTTCAGGTAAAGTACCCTGTGCCTGAGACTTTCTGAGTCTTCTATTTTTTTTTCTTTTTTTTTTTTTTAATTTTTAATTCTTTATTTTTTTTCCATCTCAGGTGTATATGAGTTCCCAATCTTGACTCCCCCCCCCACCTCCCACTTCTATGAGTTTTAGATGTTTCAATTCAGCTCTGAGAATTTAGGGACTTACTGTGTCAGTCACAGCAATCTCACTTCTAGACAGAGGAAGAGCTAAACCCAGAAGAAGCTGCTGATTTAAGCAGCTCACATGTGACAAAAGAGAAAACACTGAGAAATTACAGCCACAGTTTCCTCTTGGTCCATTTGTTGTCCGACCTTTGTTACCCTTTCGGATGGACTTCTTTAGGACCCGGTACTTCATTTTCTTGGGCACGGGACCTTCTCTGATGGGAAAGTGTCATCAAGATAACCCACATGAGCTCAGTCTGACCTGCCACTCCCCCAGACACCTGGCAATCACAGGGAGCTCTACCTTGGGACTACCTACATACTCAAATGCAGAAACAAAGAATGCCTGTGCCATTCCCTGGCTCAGTTATATTTCTGGTGCACACCAGAAGTTTCTGTGCAAATGCACAGAACACAGCCTAACTTCTGTTTAAGTATGCCCTAATATTTTGTCTTGAGAGATAGAATATTTTGAAGTCTCTTTTAAAAAATAAAGAACGTATTTTTATCACTGTAGAAAAATTGCTGTATTCACAAGGTCAAGAAGAAAATACCAAATTTACAGCAAGAAGTAGAAGCTGGGTAGGTGGGCTCAGTCAGTAACTTCTTATGAGGCGATTCAAATTCTCCCCTCAGCAAACTGGCCCTTGACTTTGGATCCCACACTTACCAGTCACTTCTGCACATACAAGGATCTGCTTCAGAAACGGTGACTAGGATTATGTTCACAGGATGCCACTGGTGGTCTGCTGTTGGTTCTGTTTCGACCACTGGGCTGGAAAGGATTCTCAGGCCATGCTGGGCTCCACGGCTTTGCTGGGTGGGACCCCACCTGGGCCCACAGAGGTGAGTTACCTCAAGCACCTATCTGCCACCCCTGGACTGCTGGCTCTCATGTCCACACTTTACTCAGGAGGGAAAGTCCTGTTCCACTAACGTGGCTTCAGTACCCTAGCAGGGCCAACTCTTCCTCGACTACTTGTGTGTGTAGCTGACAGCTCCATGCTGTAGCCCCTCAGACACGCGTGGGATGGATTCACCCACAACCACAGTGTGTAAGCAGAAGATCAGGATTTGATACACATGCGCTGAGATTTCACGGCGCTTGTGAAACTGAAGTCCTCTCTACCTCTTCCCAGAGGCACATGAAGGATGACAGGAGGGATCTCTCCAGTTACAGCGAGAGGTGGATTAGACAAAACACACAGCCCGTGAAGTGACAGCGTCTCCCAACGTACGTCACGGGGCTCAGGGCTCAGGGCACAGCTCAGACCCCAACCCCAGCCTCAGAAAGCACCGTTCTTTCAAAGGGGTGTGTGGAGGGCAGGGAGAGCGAGCGTCTCAATGTCAGTACTACAGCTATGACGGGAGATGGGGCCTGGGGACCACCAGCCTCTTCACCTCTCCTCCAGCACCGGCTTGCCGGAGTTTCCCCTCACCCTCTGTGCTGTAGCCACACTAGGCCCCCAGTAGCTCTTAGATGGCTCCTTTCGGCTGTCTGTCGGACCTGTTAGCTTTACATGTGACTTGACCTTGTCACCCCTTCTCTTTCTTTTTCAGTAAAAGTCTAGCCCACCCTTCAGATCTCAGCTGGCTAAAACATCCATCGGAATGGCTGCCCCAACCTCCCAAGTCAGGTACCCTGATGATATTCCCTTGCAATACCATGCACCTCCTCTTCCTAGCACTTTCATATATTTGAAAATATGTGTATCTCCCTGTGAGACTGTAGGGTCCATCTGGATTGTAGGACTATTTATTTTTCTGTCTTACTTTCATGTCCATAATATCCTCAAACACAGAGACTGACAGGTAAGGAACACTCAATAGATATCTCCTTAATAAATAAATAATATATAATGAAATTTATAGTGGGCTTTCAGAGATGAGATACAGGGCACAGTGAGAGTCCCTCTAACATACTCTATTTGTATGAAGGGCTGATTTTACCTTCAGGAAAATTTAAAGTGCCAAGAAGTAAAGCAAGTCCAATCTCTAAGAAATAAACACCTACATTGCCCATTCTCAGTGATGTCCCGGTAGATTTACCCATCTCACCTCTTCATCACACACAGCAGCAGCATGTGGCTGTGTTTCCAAATGCCCTTGTGGTAGGAGCAACTTGGGGCCACGGATAGAAACTTATAAACATCAGCTATAGCAGCGCAGAGCAGTACACGGAGTTTATTTTCTCCTTGGCCCTAATTAGAATCACAAATGAAATGTTGACAACACATGAAGGAGCCTGCTTGTTGAACACAAATGTTGCCACTCCTATCAACCTCGAAACTCTGATAGTCATGCTTCATGATGAAAGCTGAACAGCCCTGGGGAGATGACTGCATGTTTTCTCTAATTACACAAGGATGGGGAAAAGGGCCTCCCGCTGAGGACAGACCGACTAGAGGAGAGACTGGAAGGTATACCTTAAAAACAATAACAACACGGGGTAGGTAACCCAATATGGGCTTCCTGGATGAAATGAAAGGATGAGACCACTACTGTGGCACCAGAATGGGAAAGTATTATAAAAACTGACTATTATAAACATGGCTGGATGCTGCATCAAAGTCAAGGCAGGCCCTTTATTTTGTTAACAAAAGTCCCACACGAAGGTTGTAGTCACACGACATCAACAACCAACTTTCTTTTGTTTGTAGAACTATTTTGATGACAAGCAGAGATACGCAGAGCACAAATTCACTTAGGTTGCAAATGATTCCAGGCAAATACACACACACACACACACACAGATGCATGCTTTATAATCCTAAAAGATGGTGAATGCTGTCACACAAGCAAAATGCACCTTTGCGTTTAACTTGCTCATTTTTGTCCCAAACAGATTAGTGCAAGTAGATACAGCCTATGTGCCTAGTTGATCCATGTCATACAGACACACTAATAGAAAATGCATTGCTATGTGCAAGGGCAACTGTTATTAAGATTCTTACATAAAAATATTATTTAACCCTCCTTGCAAATCTTCCAGTTGGGTTCCTTTGTACAGATGATGAAATTGAAGATCACAGAAATTAAATAACTCACTCATGGTCACAGAGCCAGTAAATGTAGAAGGTAGTATTTGAATCTAGATGGTTTCACTCCAGATTCCATGCTTTTAACAGAGATGCCGGAATGAAATGAAGGGACAGATGAAGGCTGGAATAATGGAAAAGATTCCTAAAGTTTGGAATCTTTAACTGGTGAGTGGCAATCCTGACTGAAACAACTGTGTTTTCCAGAACATTTTCAAGCCAAAATAGAGCAAACTGTTTTAAAGAGAAAAGAGCAAAAAAACACTGATTCATTATTTCATCATAATATACATACACTAAACACTAACTTGAAAATATGAGGAACAGATTGTCATCTATTTCAGAAACTGGATTATTGCATTATAATAAAAGCACAAGAGCAAATAAAAATTTACCAAGAAGAGCTGCACAAAATACTCATTTTATGTGTAACATAAGTAAACAATCAAACAAGAACATGAATTTGATTCCAATTTATATTCTTGGGGCAGGGACAAAAGTAGCCAATCAAAAGATTTAAGTAAAACAATGTGTCAGTGTGAGGCCTTGGCCAGGCTTCCCAAGCTGCCATATTTCTCCATCCTTTTGTTTCTTTCTTTAGCTTTGTATCAACCAGCATCTGCCTATGTTTATTTCACCAGCTGCATGAGCTCGCTAATTACTTTTAATCATACTTATCTGAAATGTATCTTTATCTTCACATACATCCTGTATGCAGGCAAACCCAGTGCTGGGAGGGGCTGAGGTTGGGAAGACAATGGGATGGGGAGTCTGTACTTCCTCTAACCTTGACAGAGAGGATGGACCAAAAAAACCAGCATCTAAGTCTGTCTCTGCTATTAGCCGAAGAACTTATAAGACCTGGTTCTAAGAGAGCTGGGCAGTGTCAGTATCCAAGCAAGTCATATGCAATCTTTACATAGACGGGTGCAAGGTGATGAGATGATCAGCACTGATTTTGATAAAATAAGTAAAAATTGTGAAACACCCTCCAAACTGGTAAGTTTTTTGAAGGCCAAGAGTCAGCCTGCTATGTCTTTTCCAGTTCTCATGGCCCTAGCTCAGACCTGGGCTTACTAGACAAGTAGATGCTGAGAGGAAGTCTCATGCATTTTGGCCTCTCTGTCTTCCTGAGCTTTAGGGAAGTTGGAGGTACACATTTCATATTCACTACTCCACTGATTTTATCAATCATCTCAAGGCCAGAAGAAAGGAATTTAAACTCTATGCATAGTCATATAAAGTAAACTGAATGCCCCTAGGTGGTCCTTGAACCTGAATTTTTACCTTATCCAAAAGGCAAGAAAGAATGAGGAGGTACACACATCTTTCCCACTTTCGTACTAGAGAAACCATATGATAGCCTTGATTCTCCACTGAATGGCTCAAATGAAAACCGTATTTTTATCTTCTGAGTTAGTTAGAGCTTCCAGATGATAAAATTTGTAGCTTACCATAAAAAAGAATGGATTACATTTTAAAAAAAGATCTTAAGAAATAAAATACATAAAACAATAGGTTCCCTGAATATTTTACTCAATATAGATGCCCACAATCCATGTGTTCACAATAAATACTCTGGAGACTGAGCAAGTTTGTTTAACTTTTCTGTGCCTTAGTTTTGTCATTCATTCATTTATTCAATATTAATTTAATATGCATACTGCATGGTACTAGAGAAACTAAAGGAAGAAACAAAAGCCATCTTAAGCTTATAGACTAATGAGTTATTGTCACCTTTAGGGGACAGAATGCAAATAAAATGTGAAGACTACTTACGCTCTTCAACATCTGTGCGTCCTCTTCTTACAAAACACACAGCTATATTATATTCCTCAACGTCCTTTGCTATTAGATATGATCGTGTGATTTTATTCTGCCCATGGAATTCTCTATGCCAGAATACTGGAGTGGGTAGCCTTTCCCTTATCCAGGGGATCTTCCCAACGGAGTATAAATGCACTGATAAGTACCATTTCCAGGCCTGGCCAATGGCTGGTCCTCGTCTTCTTCTTTCATCAGTAAACTGATGGACAGAACTCTGAAAACTAAGACAAAGGCACAGTAGCAAGATGGCAGGAACCTGAGTCCCTGAGTGGCTGAATGGGTATCTGGCCCCTGTCCACCTGACCTAGACTGTGATAAGAACAACGAATGAGTAGTGGTGTTGAGCCGCTGAGATTTGGAGGTTTACTTGTTACAGCAATTATGACATTAACAATTCATAAATCACCTAATATAAATCCTTACCGATATATGGCCCACTGTAAGCGCTAAATAAATGATATGATAATCATTTAAAATATATATTCCTAATTCTCTTGTTGTATGTTTCATAAGCCCAAAAAGAAAATGAGAAACAAGGAAGGGAGGGAGAAAGGAAGGACAAAATACTACTGAGGGCTTTTAAAAAGCTCTGCAAAAATTTTATACCTAGGTGCCATTTGGTCATCCACAACCCTAGGGGAGTATTTTCCAAGTACCAAACCTCCCTGAATTATTAGATGAGACTTCTGCGTGGCTCTGGGGTGCCAAGGGCCTCGCCCAGGCTACCCTGAGCTGCAGCTGTCCCTTGGCTTGGCTGCCTCTCCCACATCGGAGCCCCGCAGCACCTGCTCCGCATGGGGCTCACTGACGGGGAGGGGGGGGCACTTTGCCAAGACTTTACCAAAGCAGACATTAAAACTGGGAGAAATGCTGCGGTGAGTTATAAGGTCTGGTCACACGTGGTGATCATCTGGCAGAGAAAGACAGGTGTCACTTTGGAGCTAATCTTCCTGGAGTGAGAGGAAGTAAACTCTAAGGACGCTCTGTTTACACATTTAATACAGCTAGTTACTGGGGGATGAGCCACCTCAAACATGCCAGTAAACGGGACGAACCTCTCCTTGCTATCTCACAGAAGTCAGCTTTTTTTTTTTTTTATGGTGCTGGTTCTGCATTGCTGAAAGGTCTTTCCCTGCTGGGAGTGGGGCCTACTGTCTAGTGGAGGCGCGTGGGCCTTTCACCGTGGTGGCTTCTCTTGTGGAGCACGGGCGCTAGGGTGCTCAGGCTGCAGTAGCTGCAGTGCTTGGCTTAGTTGTTGTGGCTCCCAGGCTCTGGAGCACAGGCTCAGTAGCTGTGGCACATGGGCTTAGCTGCTCTGCAGCACGTGGGATATTCCCAGACCCGGGATCGAACTCGTGTATCCTGCACTGGCAGGCAGATTCTTTACCACTGAGCTACCAGGGAAGCCAAAGTCAGCTCTTCTCTTTTGCATTTTGAAAATCACAGCTGCACTATGTGGTGGTTGTAGCAAGTTGAATATGCAGAGGTAAAAAGAGAAAAAAATTTTTCTTCTCTTTCTTCTTAAATCACTCTGTCCCCTAGAGAATCAGTATTATCAATATAGTGTCTACCATTCCCTACTTACTCAATTTTCAGACAAATCAATGCACATTTTTAGACTTAAATCTTCCCACCTCTCACATGTTTTGTTGTTGTCATTTCAACATAAATGGGACTATACAATGGGCATTCTTATTCAAATTGCTTTATTTAACCTAACAATTTTATTATGAATATCCTCCTAGGTGGATATATTTAGCTCTAACTTATTCTTTTAAAACAACTGAACAATATCACCTTGGAAAAAGAGCTATTGCACATTTTCTCAATTTTAAGACATCATCCATTTTGTGCTATGCTAAGTTTCTGCAACCATGCCTGACTCTTTGTTACCTCAGGGACACTGTAGCCTGGCAGGCTTCTCTGTCCATGGGATTCTCCAGGCAAGAACACTGGAGTGGGTTGTCATTTCCTTCTCCAGGCGATATTCCCGACCCAGGTTATCAAACTCGCATCTCTTATGTCTCCTTTTTACCACGAGCTCCATGCCACATCCATTTTAAATGTTAATTTTTTTTGGAGGAAGGTGAAATGTTAAATAGACCAATTTATATGAGGAAATTTTCTCACTTAAAACGAGCAAAAAAATAGGGAAACATTCTGACTTCAAATGAGCAAAGAAATGTGGGGAAGCACTCTGACTTAAAATGGACAAAAGTGTATAGGAAATATATTTATGCAAAAATGTACAGAAACTAGGAGGTTCTTGAAATTGCAGTGTGACAGTAACCACCATATTCCTCTGGGAGCGGGTCTGAAGCAAGTTCTGTGCAGAGAACTGGGCGCTCGACTAGATCCTGGTACCAGGAGCCCCTCAGAGGAGTAGCCTGGCCTCACCTGACCTGCGCGTCTTTCGCACACACAGTTGTCTTACCACGGTTCTGCTCCGACTTAGGCAGGAAGGGACAGAAGGCGCTGCAGGCATTAGCATGCCTATCACACAGCCTCCCTTTGTTCTCTGGGCTGAGGCCAGGTGGCATAAATCACTCAGCCTCTGTGTCCAAAGCCCTTCGAGGTCAGAAGCCCCTTCCACTCCAAGTGTGCACTGCCATTTTGAATGGCTGTCAGAGTCAGCAGGAGTAAACCTGAACCAAAGAGCTCTTTTGGGCAATAGGCCACAGCTCCCAGGAACCTATCAGTTGTGGGGGTTTACTGTGTGTTCCCAGGGCGTTCACATACATTAGCTGGGAGCAGTGAGTCAAGACCCTTTGAGGTCTGCGAAGACAGAGTACTTTACAGGAGACACCACTTCTGACTATCTGCTCTACCAGACCCGCGCTGTGAATGGAGCCCTTGATCCTCCCTGCATCCTGTGACGCTGGGCATTCCACAAACGAGGAAGCCGAGGCTCAGAGAAAGTGAACGATTTGCCTAAGACCATACAACCTGGGAGTACAAGCACCATGAAAGTGTGCTTCCTCATTGAGCCACACAGGCTGGCTCTTAACTGCAGGTACGCTCAACTGCCCACAGTTTTCCTGGAAGTGTCCTGGCCTCTTATCCCAACTACGCTGTCAATGGATACATTGTTTTCAGACCTCTGAGTCCATGAGACTTGGGCCCTAGCTGGGTTCTGCAGAGACACCCAAATTCTTATTTGTCCAAGCTCCAAGTCTGTAAGTACAAAGCCTTTCAATCCCACTCAAGCATTCTACCAGAATGACAAAGTTTTGACATAAGAGGGCGATAAAGATCCTCCTCCTCAGCCCTCTCATTGTACAGACAAGGAAATGGTGGTGGATCTGCCCAGCGGGGTGGTGGCAGTGGGAGCAGGTGACAGCTAGCTGTGGTGATCAGTGGCAGTAGTGGCTAGACAGTGGGACCGAGCAGGGTTCCATAGCCATAGCCTGTGGGTCCATCCAGTCCTGCGCCTGTTTTGTTTTTATTGATAAAGTTTTACCGGGGCTCGGGCACACCATTTGTTTCCAGATTGTCTGTGGTTGGTACATGCTATAACATCAGAGTACTTGCAACAGACACTGCGTGACCATAATGTCTTAAATATTTACCATCAGCACTTTACAGAAAAGTTTGCTGGCCCCTGGGAAAGACAGAAGCACACAGCTGGTAAGTTATTAGAAGCTTTCTAGTTCTTAGAGTCACTGTTGGGTTCACAGGTATTTGTTACATTATGGCCCACTGACGACTGACTGCTCCACACAGGCCATGATGGTCATGTATTGTACAGGAATAGTTATTAAATCCTGTGCACCTGAGAGTAGACAGGAAAAAAGGAGGGAAGGAGGGAGAAAGAAAGGAACCCTTTAGTCCTTATGAAGATTTAAATGCCTCTTTATTGCCTGTGCTTGACTTTACTGCGTTGCTTTTCGGATGCTCAAAGAATGTTGGGGAGAAGGACTAAAGATGACAGACTGAATGAAGCAGATTTTCAGGAAGGAGGCAAGATGAGTATCTTAGGCTCCATGAGGCTGGAAGGAGCTTGTGCAAAGGAGCAATGGCATCCCAAACAGCAGGCCATTAAGGACAGTCACAATGCAGTTTTTCACTTCATTCCCAAGGGGCCTCTTCCCTCGGTACCACCAGAGTGGCAGGAGGGGCCAGGCCTCTGGGTCTTTTGTCAGGAACCCCCTCCTGCCTACTGAGTCAAGGGTGAGTTGAATACTAGCAGCATAGAAGCCTTGGAAAGCACTCTTGGGTGATTGTGACCATTTATTAAGGTACAATATTAATGCATTGTTTCACAAAATCCTGAGAGCAATGTTGTAAAAGAAAAACTGTCTTTCTTTTAGAGATGAAGACGAGGGGTTTTCAGTGGGCAAGTTACTTGCCCAGAGACATCAAGCTAGCGAATGGTGAAGCCGAATTCAAATCCAGATCCAGCTGATTTCCAACCCCAAACTCAACCGCTTTATTACACTGCTTTCAGCCAAGGATTCCACTTCATGCTGCCTCAAGAAAAGCATGGCTTTTACCTTCTTTACATGAGTTGCTGGAGGCATGTGGGACATTTTGGTATGCTGAAGGGCAGCTTTGACACTGAAATCCCACCTCAGCAAATGGCAGGGCATTTGCACATTCAAAGAAACGTTCCAGTCCCTGGTGGGAAAGTTTCCAGTGGCTTCAATTACAGAACAGTCACAGTTCATTGACGCCTGATGATCACGAGGGCGGCTTTATTGTTTTATATGTGAAAAATGAGGAAAGGGCCAGAACTTCAGCATTAGGGAAATGATGAAAGACTGAGAAGTATTTCCAAAGGCATGCAAACTGAGAGGTCAATTCAATGGGGGCGGGAGAGGGGGGACGGTGGGAGGAGAACAAGCAAAGCAGCAGCTGAGAAGTATTTGCGGCACCAGGGAGAAGAGGTTGTGATGTCCACGAAAGGAAACCATGGCTATGAATTTCAGGGCATCGAGACCCTGTCAACACAGCTAATCCCTACAGATGCTGGCTGAATAAGCCTTTGGTGACCAAACAGTGCACTGTGGAAACCGTGTCAGCCTCCAGCAGGTCAATTTGTCCTCACATTACACACTCTGCTGGTTCTGTTGCTAGAACCCCGATCGAGGATCCACGGCGAGCATCTCCCAACTTGACATGGGTTGACACAGCATGGTTAATGAGTCCACAGAATTCAGAAAACAGGACCGGATTAAGACGGCAGTTTTATTTTGGTGCCCTGGACTTCAAGCAGATTAAATAATCAAAAAGCTGGAGCCATCGGGGTCATGTTTGAATGCTACAGCTGTTCACTGAGGTTTGACAAACATTCTTTCTGTGGCTCCTCGTCTCAATGGGAAAGGCAGCGATGATCCTGGGAAGGGCAACACTTTAAGAAAGAAGGAGGGGGCACAATCAAAAGATCCTCTTATGGAAAACAATCCAGATGGAGACAGGGAAAGGGCTGCTTAAACAAGTGGTCTCCTGAAAGCAACAACTGTTCCCTGTGCTGAAGAAAGCACCCGCAGGATTCAGAAAAAAAAGTGACTGAAACCTGGACTTGGAGTCTGCCGTGCCCTTGATGTGTTGACTGCAGATTAATGAAGGTGGGCTTCAGGTTCCGCGGGTAAGCCGGTGGAGACCCAGTCATGGAAGGTGAGCCATGATCAATCCCCTCATGCCTTAGAAAGTGGGCTCCCCCCAACTAAGGAAGGTATCTGTGGGAAGCTGTCTTTCTCACAAGACCAAACAGATGCTAAAAATGTCTCATGTTTGTGCCATGCTGGGTCAGAGGAAGAGAGAGTGGACAAATGTACCTAGTCATGAATGGATATGCAGTTGGCCTGTTATGGGCCATTTCAGAGACGATACAGTCCTTCAGGTTGGAGTTCATATATCATCTACAGGTGGGGGGGAGGTGGGAGTGGCATGATTTTTTTGCAGTTAATGAATGCTTGGGTGAGGCACAGCTAAAGTGAGGGGTGGCAACTCTCCTCTGAGCATAAGTTGCTTTGGCACTGAGATGTATATTATTTGCAAAATTATAGAAAACAAAACAAGGTTTTCCTCTTTCACATGCTGCTAGAGGGAACTGGACTGTAATGCTTTGCATCTCTTGAGCGAAACTAAACTGAGCAAAATCTCCTTCAGAAGGCTTTCCAAACAGCTTCCCTCTTGCCCTAAAGAACTGTTCACAGCATCAGAGAAAGAGAATTGAAAGGACAAAGGGGAAAAGGCTCCATGCATTTGACAGCCACATTGTACATTTCCCTAGTTAAGGCCAAAAACAGACAAACTGAAAATCTCCTCTCAAGAACTTTCTTTACAAGTAGATAATCATCTTAAGTTTTAAATACTATTGCCTGGCCCTGTGAATTCCTCTACCAATTTAAGAAAATGTCCTTGATGGATGTTTGCCATTTTGAAATTCAAGTCTCAGGAAAAAAGAAGGGAATGATCAAGCTCCATTGGAGATTGACCTAGCAGTGCCTGAGAGAATGTCAACTCAGCATCCTCTTCAAACCTGGCAAGGAGGCACCTATTGAATCTAGAGCCCCTGTACACATTTCTACAGAGCCAAGGAGCCCTGTGTAAGGATGCCTTCTGCTGCATCATTTGTCTGAAAGAACTGCAACGACTCAAATGCTCGTCAGTACAAGAGTGGCTAAATAATAAATCTGGCAAGGCCTCACCACCGAATACTCCACAGAAGCTAGAAGGAATGAATGAACTCTCTATGCGTCCCTGTGGATGGATCAGTTTTGAGTGACTAAACTGCAAAATGAAACATACTGATGATTATTTCGCTTTCTAAAAAACCACTATGCAAAACATTCTATAGTATGTGTATGTGTGTGTTGTGTATGTGTGTGTTGTGTATGTATGTGTATGTGTGTGTGTGTAGAAGTATTTATAGGCAGTAAAGCACAGCATGAAAGAACCCTGATAGACTCTGGAAGCAGACTGCCTGGGTTCAAACCATGATTCTACTACTTCTGTATGACCCTGGACAAGTGATTTAGCTTCTCTGTGCCTCAGTTTCATCACCTTTAATATGTGCATAATAAAAGACCCCGAATTACAAGATTAGGAGGGCTAAATGAATTAATATATATAAAGCACTTTCAATAGTGCCTGGCTCAAAATATGAGCTATAAGGCTATTTGTGATTTTGTTGTTTTTAAAAGGCCTGGTGGGATGCAATCGTGATGATAGGGAAGGCAGTAGTGGAGAACGGTTCCCGCCGGNATTAGGAGGGCTAAATGAATTAATATATATAAAGCACTTTCAATAGTGCCTGGCTCAAAATATGAGCTATAAGGCTATTTGTGATTTTGTTGTTTTTAAAAGGCCTGGTGGGATGCAATCGTGATGATAGGGAAGGCGGTAGTGGAAAACGGTTCCCGCCAGAAAACATGCTATGGGTGCTAATCAAAGGCAGTTTAACTTAGCAGCAATGCACTGTTTCTTTGAGTTAAGGGAAAAAAGAGATGAAGCAAATATGGCGAACTATGAATAACCGACAGACCTTTGTTACAGGAACATGAGTATTTATTATGTTATTTTAATGCTTTTCTTTGTTTTAAAATCTCTTGAACAAAAAAGGAGCAGAGACAATCATCACTCATGGAAGTGCTACACTTAAAAGACGGACGTCGATTTGTATGCCTCAGACCTGCCCCATCTAATATGCACCACTAGCGCCATGTGGCTATCTAAATTTTAACTGATTAAAATTAAATGGAAATAAAAATTCTGTTTCTTGACTGCCGTAGTCACATTTCAAGAGCTCTGCAGTCACATGAAGCTGGTGGCTATCATGTTAGACAGTAGATACAGATCACTCCCATCACCACAGAGAGTTCTATTGGACAGCGTGGTCTGGAGCATACTTTTGAGAAATGTGAATATCCGAACTCCCTCTCATGCTCCCAAAGTTCTGGTCCTAGATAACTCTGCTGCTTCATACAAAGGGCACATGCCCCCCCAAAATATTTTTTTCACATTTTTACTTGATAACTTATATCATCTACCTTCTGGTTACCTGTGAACTTAAAAGCGGGAACAAAAGCTGATACCACTTACAGACTGGTTCCTATCTCAGTTTCTTTCTGTTTGTTGTAGGTGAACTGTTCCTGCTTTCCAGTATGATTTTCCTGCTCCCAGTGGTCTGCGGCTGCCCAGAGAGATGCCGCTGCCACTCACCTTCGAATTCTGTAGACTGCAGCCGGCAGGGTCTGGCTGAAATCCCTTCCGATTTGCCTCCTCAGACTCGAACGCTGCACTTACAAGATAACCAGATCCACCAGCTTCCGACTTCTGCATTTAAATCAGTGCCACAGCTCACAACCTTGAACTTGTACAACAATTCTCTTTCAAAGCTGACCCCCGGAGTTTTCCATGGACTTCAGCACTTGCGGGTCTTAAACCTAACTCAGAACTCCCTGCATTCCCTGGAAAGTAGACTATTTCATTCTCTCCCACAGCTGAGGGAGCTCGATTTGTCATCAAACAATATAAGTCACCTTCCTGCATCCCTAGGTGAGCCTTGGGAGAACCTGNTTCCATGGACTTCAGCACTTGCGGGTCTTAAACCTAACTCAGAACTCCCTGCATTCCCTGGAAAGTAGACTATTTCATTCTCTCCCACAGCTGAGGGAGCTCGATTTGTCATCAAACAATATAAGTCACCTTCCTGCATCCCTAGGTGAGCCTTGGGAGAACCTGACCGTTCTTGCGATCCAGCAAAACCGGCTTCGGCAGCTTGATCGAGCCCTCCTAGAATCCATGCCCAGAATGAAGCGTTTATTTCTCAAAGACAACCTCTGGAAATGCAACTGTCACTTGCTCAGTCTTAAACTCTGGCTGGAGACATTTGTCTATAAAGGTCAGTAACCAACGCCTATCCCCTCATCCGTGTATGATCAGCTTAGGAGAAACCTCAATGGTTCTCTGCATTGGAAGGGATGCTGAAAAGTGTTTGAGGGATCTGTGTAAGCTTTTGCGCACTGATGTCATTTCACGGTATGGCAAAAGAGGCAAGTGAGTCATTAAGGGTGTTTCAAATCAGGTATTTAAATTCATCTACAGATACGATTCATGGAAACAACTTTCGACTTTTTTCCCCTCTCCACCCCAACTTTCCACTTTTTGATTAATACCACCATTAAGTTATTTATCTGGAAACTGTAGGCCCTTAAGAAAGAAGGAAATTCAATCCACCTAAATATTGGGTGGGCCAAATTTTCATAAGAAAAGCTCGAACGAACTTTCTGACCAATCCAATAACTACTCAATTGTGAAGTGACAACAAATTCTGATTTTCAAGTGTGACCCAACTGGAGGCGTGGTATTTCTCCTTAGGACTGCCCCTCCTTCTTTCTCTGCTTCTGACCATTTGATAGCTACGAAAACTTCACTGAGATTACCCATTCTGCTTTAGCAGACACCACTGTTACTAAAACTGAATACAGTACGGCTCCCTCTCCAAAGGGAACAAGTACTTCTTTAACCAGATGTCAAAAACAAAGCATGAGATCCCAGAATATTAAAGATGAGGGGATCTGGAAATCACTCAGAGGTCAGCAAACTATATAGCCTAAGAGCCAGATCTGGCCCACCTATTTTTGTAAATAAAGCTTTGTTGGAACACATTCACATCCATTTATTATTTATTGTCTGGCTGTTTTTGCATTAAAAGGGTGAGGTTGAATAGCTGGGACAGAGACTATGGCAAGGCTTAAAGAATGAACTATCTGCCTCTTTATAGGAAAGTCTGCCAACCCCTCCTAATTAAAAGCTAGTCTATTATCGATAGGAAATGGACGCCCGAAGATGTTTAGTGACTTGACGAAGATCACAGAGTAGAAGAAAGACAAGAGTAGAAGGAGCAGCTTTAGGTCTTGGCCCTGCATCCCCTCCTCTGCATCACAGTGCTTCTTTCCTCCTAACTTTTAAGTGCCATTCATTCGTTCATACTGAACTGGAGTGAATTTTACATGCCGTGGACATCTCAAGGTGCTGAGAAAAAGTCAGTGAATAAGAAAATCCCTATCATCATGGGCATCACATTCTGACAGTAGAAACATGTTAAATCAGACAAATATATGTATCTATGTTCAGAAAGCAGTTAGTGCTAGAGGCAGCATGAAGGGAGAGAGTGATGGAATAAGGGTAACATTTCAGATGTGAAGGGCAGGGAAGGCCCCTGCAAGGAGGTGATATGGGGGGGCAGAACTGGAATAACGAAGGGAAATGAGCCATGAGATAACTCAGTAGTTGCAAAGGACCTGAGGGGGAAGTAAGCTTGGCTTCACTGAGGGACAGAAGGAGGGACAAACGAGCAGCTAGAGCAGAGGAAGGGAGTGAGAGAGGCTAAGGCAGCACGTAGCCAGGTCATGCTGAAGTGTGCAGGGCCGGCTGAGACATTTGGATTTTATCTTAGGCAAGATGGAAATATCTTGCAGAATTTTAGTCAGGCAAGCAAAGTGATCTGATCACATTGTAAAAGGTCCCTCTGGTGACTCGAGGGAGATCAAACCAAAGGCTGAAGAAGAAGGATCAGGGGATGAGGGAGAAAGAGGTTTCAGGCTTCCAGGGAAGGTGACGGTGGCCCAGACTAGGATGATGAGCAATGATCAGCTTTGGGAGATATTTAGAATACTGAACTGACAGAAGTTACTAATGGGCTGGAACTGGATATAAGGAAAACAGAGTATATTACAGGAAATACGCTTTTGTTTTGCCCTCCAGGAGTAAGCGGATAAACGGTGATGCCAGCAGCTGACAAGGGTCAGGCTGTGGAATGGGGGAAATGGGCAAGTATGTGTGGGGCATGTCAAGTTTGGGATGCCTGTTACACAGTCGGAGTGCTATTTGAGTTGATGGATGTATATCTGAGCCCATAATTTGGGAAGATATCAGAGATCCAGACATGGCTTAGGGAATCAACAGAGTCTGGATAGTTGTAGCAGTTCTACGGAAGGAAGTGGAGGAGAACACATGAGTTCAAATAAACACTACTGATTTAAGAATCTCTCTCAATGATAGAATAGTCAGTNGGAGTGCTATTTGAGTTGATGGATGTATATCTGAGCCCATAATTTGGGAAGATATCAGAGATCCAGACATGGCTTAGGGAATCAACAGAGTCTGGATAGTTGTAGCAGTTCTACGGAAGGAAGTGGAGGAGAACACATGAGTTCAAATAAACACTACTGATTTAAGAATCTCTCTCAATGATAGAATAGTCAGTAGCTTATTTTCGAGCTAATTTTCAAGTTGACTTACAACAGAGGTCATATGATCTGACAAAAATCTTTCTTAAAGGAGACTTCAAATAAAACTGTTTACATCTAGAGGTGAAGTGGCTTCACCTACTGTGTTCTGGATGAGATAGTAAGCATAAGGCGAACCATCACGGAAAGATGGTTTGCATGAAAGGACAGTATTTCTTGACAAAAGATGGTTCTCAGGTCCAGGAAACTAGAAGCAACATAGGGAGGGATAGAGCTCCTCTGCTCTGCCACAGACTCACTGGTGATCTTCGGGCAAATTAATGTTCCTCACTAGCCCCCTGTGTCACTAGGTGGAACTGACAGTGTTAAGCCAGGGAGTTCCTAAGACCGACTCTGATCCTCAGGCTCCACAATGCAATTCAACACTCCCTCAGGGCAGAGCTACCCCACCCAGAAAACAGCCTTTCTCTGAAGGAAGGCAAAACTGATCTGGGATAAAGACCTGGGTGTCAAAATGATTAAATAAAACCAGCAAATAAATGCAAATGTCGGAGACAGTCTGACTACTGATGCATGAAATAAAGGCAAAATAAGGTAATAGATACCGATCAAGACCTTACTTCCCTCCGAGGGGGAACAAAATACATGGAGGATGAAGCAGGGGATTTTGTGGCCTGGAAGTGTCATTCACTGGTGCCACTGGCCAGAATTCAGTCAGGTGGCTTCAATCTGACCACAAAGGGTGGGCAAATTTCATCTTCCTCTGGACCCAACAATCAAAGGAAAGAAAAAAAAAAGTGCTTTGATGAGTATTTAATGTCTCCTTCTAGAACATGCACATGGATTTTCTATTTAGCACTCCTCTCTCCGTTCATAAGTTAACCAATCATCTTTATGCCAATAGTTAACCGTACTAAACATTTATTCTGGGCTAGGAACTGTGCTAAACAGTTGACATACTTTATTCAGCTGAGTCCTCAGAGCCATCTTGTGAAGGGAATCTCATTATTACCCTGGTCTCTCCCTTTCCAGATGAGCAAGCAGAGACACAGAATGGTCAGGTAACTTGCTTAGGGCTGCAAAGCTGAACAGTGGTCAGACTCAGGGTATGAATCGTTTCACCCTAAGATAGGGGTTAAGAGCTGCTAGCTGCCAGATGACGGATCATGAGAGTGCTTGGAAAGCTGGAGCCTTGAATTGTCAGCTTCTCGGAATCCAGAAGAGATTGGGGCCCTCAAGCTGTTGTTGGCAGATCTGCCTCCTGGGGGTGGCTGAGGAGATGGTGGAGGAAGGCTGGGAAGTGAGTCCTGGCTAAGGACACAGGAGACCATGGAGCTCTTGATGGCCACAACCCCGGCCTTCCAGCCACGTTCCAGGTTCCAGTCTATGTATTATTCTCTTGGCTCTGGGTCCTGAGGCCATGCCTCCCACCTTAATAGTTAGGAAGCTGGTAACAGGAGAAATGAACTTAACCCTGGAGTGGCTAGGTAAACCGCCTCAGTCTAGGTCTAAGTCAGCTAGTGGAATTGCTGGTTCCCCAGGTTCAGTACTGAAAAACTCCCTGAGACGGAGATCTTCAATCATAGCTTGTTGGCACCTTGGGGTCATCCAGAGCAGGCACCCCACACCTCTGGCCTGCTGCACCTCAGCTCAAGAAAGCAGAGATTCCTATTGTCATTTTGCTTTAGAGTTGAGGTTCTTGCCTCAGGGGATCACTGAAGAAGCCAGATCAGGCCCAGGAGACTCTGGCAATAGGTGATTCAGTTCAAGCAGCAAAAGCAAAAAAGACATGAGTGTTGAATATCGCCATGGCCACCAACCCCAGAGTGACTTGGGCCACAGCAACTCTTGAACTGCAAAATAGCCCTATCTATTAATAGGTTATAAATTCAGGTAGAATGGATGTGAGGACATTCCCCCAGTTGTGAAGTGCTGTACAAAGGAAGGTTCTAAACACTGAAGTGACAACCTCCTGCATGGGAATTTCTGGTATAGTTTCATAATCCACCTATGATGTATACAAAGAAATTTCCAGTCTAACTAAGATCAGTGTCACAATTCATGGAGGTAAGGATCTATGGAGGGTCACTGTGTTAATTCTATGGACCTCACAACATTCCAGAGGGAGAGAGGACATGAGTATAGTGGGAAAAACTGAGATCATAGGAGTAGGCCAGGTTTCAGTGTTGATCCATCCACTTTTAACCTGAATGGCCCTGGACAAAAATTACCCATTTTAGCAGAGTTGTGAGGACTTACCTAACAGTGCTTTGTAATCAAAACAGATACAAGGAGGATGTTTTTGTGAAAATTAGTCAGAGAAGTTTATCTGTCTGGGGTCAAATAGCAAATCGGCGGTCAAATTTGGCCAGGATACAATCTGTTCATCTACTGCTCTTTCTAGAAAAGGATTTCTAGGTCCTCAAGTCCCCCCTGTAGCCCACACACCTGAGGAAATCAATCCCCTTACACAGAATGGAAATCGAGTCTTAGAAAGTTTGGTACTCAAAATATTAAATGTTTCGAGGTCTGAGGAGGCACGTCAATTGTACTTAATCCCATGAATGTAATAGGTACTCCTGTTAAACCTTCAGATACACAAAACACTCGCAGGACCTCTGACTTCCCCATCGGGCATCATTGAAGAGTGCTGGTAGAGACATAGGGTCTTTGAAATTAACACATAATGTCAGAGAAAAGATATCTGTTTTCATTATTTGTTTTTTAGGTCTCCAGTGGTGGCTTGGCACAATAGATTTCTTGTGTGGCAGGGCTCATTAGGGCGAGCGACAGTGCCCTCGGCTGGCCTCCAGCACCCCTCCTGTCCGCTTCTGCATTGTTTCCCCTCGGCATTTATAAGGCAAAGGTGACCTGGCTTCTAATGAATTCTTGGTCATACATAATTGCCCATTTAGCGTGTGGCATTTTTAGCATGTAGCCAATTTAGAAATCTTAAAATCATAAAATATGGCTCTTAAATTCTTTGACTCCAGGGGGGGGAAAAAGGTGTTTTATAAATTCCATCTGCCTAAGTTTTGCAGGCTGAGGATTTGGGAATTTGGTTGTATCAGGATCTGCTATCATTCTTTGTTTTTTTTCTTAAAGGGGGAATAACGGACGGCGTCATCTGTGTGTCACCAGACAGCTGGAAGGGAAAGGACCTCCTTGAAATCCCTCACGAGCTGTACCACCCCTGCCCTTTCCCTTCTCTACACCTGCAGTCCTCACAGGTGCCGCAGCTAGGTGCTGCCCACGGGGCTGTTCCCAGGCCCTCCGACAGCCAAGGCAGAGGGGAGCGAGACCACCGGGAGTGTGAGATCAAACCCAAGCCAAGGCCGGCCAATCTGCGCCACGCTGTGGCCACCATTGTCATAACAGGGGTGGTGTGTGGGGTCGTGTGTCTCATGATGCTGGCGGCTGCCATCTACGGCTGCACCTATGCAGCCATCACAGCCCAGTACCATGGGGGACGCTTGGCTCAAACCAACGAGCCCACGAAGATGGAAAGAAAAGAGCTGTTTGACAGCTCACTGGCCTGAGAACTTTCATCTCAAATAGGAATAATTTTTTTCAACCAGAAAACAGTTTCTGAGTAGGGCTGATGGGTCACTGTTACTGCCTCATTTTCTTTTTGCAAAAGGAAAAAAAAGATGTGTCTGTAAAATATGTATATATATGCATATACATAGATATTTAGACTTCCCTTGTGGCTCAGCTGATAAAGAATCTGCCTGCAGTGTGGGAGACTTGGGCTTGATCCCCGGGTTGGGAAGATCCCCTGGAGAAGGGAAAGGCTACCCACTTCAGTATTCTGGCCTAGAGAATTCCATTGACTATACAGTCGTTGGGGTCGCAAAGAGTCGGACACGACTGAGCAACTTTCACTTTCACTTTGTGTCTCAGCCAGTAAGGAGTCTGCCTGCAATGCAGGAGATCCGGGTTTGATCTCTGGGTTGGGAGGATCCCCTGGAGAAGGAAATGGCAACCCACTCCAGTATTCTTGCCTGGAAAATCCCCATGGTCAGAGGATCCTGGCAGGCTACAGTTCATGGGGTCACATATATATGTATGCATATATATATTTATGGAAAGAAATTTATGTTGAGATTTAAAAAAATATATATATATATTAATACCATAGTTGAAATAGATAGGATAACTTGTGCTCTGTGCCTGAGAAGTTATGACAGTTATTCTATGTGGGAAAGGCTGTCCATGGAGAAAGGGAAGGTACCTCTCTTTCAAGGTACTTTTCCCTGCAGTAAGTTGCTTTAACAAAGCAGCTGAAATACAAACACACACAGCAGTCAGCATGCCTTGGAGCTTTATGGTCCACTGGAAAACTGCCCAATTCTGAGTGCCTGGGAAGAAGCTGGTGATCTTACCCAAGAGGCACTGAATGCTTCTATAATCCAAGTTCATGCTAGACCAGTGATACTTTTAGATGTTAGGTATGTTACACATTTAGCGGGAGTGTCTGTTGGTTGGAAATTTTTGTAGCTTGCCACAAGGGTCAGATTCTATTTAATTTTCTAAATCAGAAAACCATTTGGGGCTCTCTAGGCCACAGAAGAAGAAGAGGGCTCCACGAGTGGATAATACGACTCAGGCGCAAGGTCTGGGGGAATTTTCTGATGCAAGGGGAAATCACATATAAACAAACACAAAAAGGACGAGGTGGCGGAATTCAGGGCACGTATCACCGAAAAGCCATATCCACTAGGCGATTGGAACCTTCCTTTTATAACTCTCACAGCAGGAATGAATTTAGGGTGGGCTGAGAGCGAGAGAATGGCTTATGTGTATCTGTGTCTACGTACAGAGTGCGCAGAGTGCAGAGGCTTGTTCAACCACACCCACACATAAACACAGAGCAATCAGTTTACCCGCTAATGAAATGCAGCCGCAGCAGAGTGGAAGCCAGCAGCTGCTGACCACCACCCAGATTGTCTACTCAACACTCTGGGAGAGGAAGTCAGAGGAAGTCTGAAGAGAGTGGGAATTATCAAGAGACTTGAGATATGTGGCAGCAGCTATCCTGAACNAGCAATCAGTTTACCCGCTAATGAAATGCAGCCGCAGCAGAGTGGAAGCCAGCAGCTGCTGACCACCACCCAGATTGTCTACTCAACACTCTGGGAGAGGAAGTCAGAGGAAGTCTGAAGAGAGTGGGAATTATCAAGAGACTTGAGATATGTGGCAGCAGCTATCCTGAACATTATTTAGGCCAGGGTTTAAAAAAAATCAGGTGTGGCTTGCTTAACTCCACAGACACGGTCCTGAAGAGTTGCATGCAAAAGAAATTTTTGTAAATTGAATCATCATTTTAATGCAGTAGGGGAGCTCGCTATTTAAAGGAACCTTTCATGGAATCTTTCTGTAATGGCAATAATTGACTCCAGATTTATGTATTTTGTAAATTTGCATTTTCTCAGGCTAGGATTTCTTAAAGTAGAGTCTACCTGTTCTTTCTCTCATGATGCCTCATCTCATATTTAGAGTCACCTGTTAGTATTAAAATCATTACACAGAGGAGTTAACGACTCAGCAAAAGAAGAGAACAGGGTGAGTTGTCCCTCCAGAGGCCCTGACAGACATCACTAATCAATCCCAGCATTCCTCGCCCTGAGCCCTGATGCACCACAGATGCCTTCTTAAGACAGCACTATAGGCAACCAGAACTAATCAACTGGAGGTGGTTCAAAGGATAAAGCATATTTGCCATTCAGGGTACTGGCTCTGCATTCACCTCTTCAGGGCATGTAACAGTGTTTTGGATCTTAAATCAGTAGTCCATTCCCTAACCTGGCATATGAATGGGAGGTCCATACAGGCTGGAATATTGTTTCTCTGTCTGATGCAGCCAAAGCCTTGACCAGCAGTGTAAAGAGGTCAGGGGAAAGACAGGTGGACCTACCCTAGCCTACGCTGCAGGACTCACACATCCCAGAGAACCTCTATACCTCCTCACAGTGCTTCACAACCACTGTGCCCCACCCCACAAGTTAAAGATGGGCCAACTCGTTGGAACAGCAATTTTGCTAAATGATTCTTCTGGGGGAAAACATTTACATTTGATGCTATTTTTTTTCTGAATATTAAAATAAATCTGGATATGTTAAAGAGTAGACTGAAAAATTACCATGGATTTTAAGATCAAAAAGAGATCTCAGGGAAAGCTGGCTTCTGGGATCAGCTCCATCCCAAGCCTGGTGCCCTCTTTCTGCTCTCTTCATGCACTACTTCAGTGGTGAGGCCAAGCATCCCATCTAAGGATGGAGGGATTACTTTCCAGGCAGAAAAAAATCTTCCTTGCCCTGGACCATGAGTCCTTGGCCAAGGAAGCAATATGAGAAAGGAAATTGAGGAGATCTTTTTATACATTGTCCTCATTTCACCAAATGTTTCGAGAGTTCGTGCTACGTACCATGCATGGTGAGAGGTGTTCTCATGAACATTCATGTAATCTTGGCAACCAACCCGTGAGATACTTGAACAGATATTACATAACCTGGAAACTACTGAGACCAACACCGCATGCCTCTTTCACTGATATGATTTTTTTTTAATTTGTTGATTTATTTGTTTTCATTGCTGTGATTTAAAACATCCAGTGCACTACGTTCTGCCAGAGGTCTGGTGACTGTGCAGGTCGGCCCCATCCCCCTGCCCACAGCGATTACCTGTCAGAGCTTCCAGTCCACTGCAGAGAACCCCGAATGTGGCTAGAATCCTCACTCCTTGACACTCATATCCTATGAGATTTCTAGGCATAGATGATAACTTGGGCAAATGGATTCCTGCTTTACGAGATGTCTTTAAGGAAAATTATTAAAATGATACCTTCTTATATTCAGATGTCTATCTTTTGCCTACAGTCACCACAAAGAGAAGTTGATGATGAAAATAATTACTTACCCTAAAATGTCAACAAGTCTCTCAGCACAGAAAAATATAAATCAAATTGTTTAGATTAACAAATGCAGAGTTATCATTCGTTAATAGGAGAAATGCAATGTTTTCTCTGTAAAAAACTTGCAGATGAAAGACTCAATTTGCAGGGTATTCTGTGAGAACCACAAATTATCTTTCACAAGCACTATAGCTCATGAGGGGTAATTTGCAAACGCCTCATAGATTATTTTCAGCTGTTTATCGCTGCTGTCATATTTATAGATTTCTCCTATAAAATGCCCTTCCGTCACAGAGCCTTACTGAAGGAATACTGTGAATAAATATCACGTTTATTGTTGATTGCTCTGAGAAAATTTTGTAAAATATAATTTCTTCATTATATTTAGTGGAACAGTCTCACTAGTTTTGCTTTGCCAGAGGTCACAAACTCACAATAGCAGGACCCAAAACTGTGAGGCATACAATGAGGGTGTAAAAGGAATCTCTGCCACAGAGATTGTGGAGAAAGAAGCCATAGTGTCAAATCTATACCTGGAAAGCTTTTAAAGTTAAGGCAAATACCCACCATGACCTTGCAGGAACAATCTCGTGCTTCAGATGATAAAACCTCCATGAACAACAATGGATGTTTCATTTTTTTTCTTTACAAAAATGGAAGACTTAAAAGTGAATCACAGGGTTTCCTCCTGAAGGCTCTGAAATCTCATTATTCAAATTAACCAAGTTACTCCAGAAATTAGACACTCTTATCTTAGATCCAAAATATAAAGGGAAGCAGACCAATTTCTAAAATAATCTATCTGTAGCATCGATGTTCATAATTATACAATTAACTGTTAGAAATCTGTAACTTTCTATTGCAGATCAGGAAATCNTTATTCAAATTAACCAAGTTACTCCAGAAATTAGACACTCTTATCTTAGATCCAAAATATAAAGGGAAGCAGACCAATTTCTAAAATAATCTATCTGTAGCATCGATGTTCATAATTATACAATTAACTGTTAGAAATCTGTAACTTTCTATTGCAGATCAGGAAATAACTATTTTCACTTGGGTCAAACCCACCAGTGTATCCAGTGCTAAATGCTATTAGACAGAAACCTACCAGCAAATGATATTCCAACCCCACATGGTGTCAGTGGGTGTGGCTTATACACAACTTCAGGGAAATACCCTGTTTTCCCCTATGATGAAAATCATTTATTTATGTTCAAATTTAAATAAGGTCTCAAAGAAACCTCGCTCCCATTGGGAGAGGCAGCTTTGCAATCCCTCACTTTCCCTTCAGATTCTTGACTGGAGTGTCCACATGTACTTTTCACTTGAATGACACTGAATATTCATTTGGATGGATAGGAGGTTACCCAGTTTCAAAGGCTTACCAAGAAGAAAAGAAAAAGAACCAGAGGACTGGGAACTGAGAAGGTCCTTTGAGAGCAGTTAGTCTAGGTGTGGCAAATTTCAGTATAGCTGTGACCAGCTTCCCTACCTGCTTCAGACATTACTAACAGATCTCAGCAAACTTATCTATTGACCCCAGTCAAACCCTCCAAATCCTTTTAGATCTCTTTTTTAAGTACCTACTCCTGATCAACTGAGGTTGACTTATGTTTCATATTCTTATTTTTACAAACAGGAAATAGAATAATGGAAAATGAAAGGAATTTTTCCAAAGTCACACAGAAAACTAATTGCAGATCTGATAAAGGCAGTTACAGGAGCAAAGGGTTAGCATGTCTAATACAACCCAACCTCTGCCATTGTTCACCCATTCTGGTGAACCACGTTATAGGAACTACAGCATTGTTATATTAATTATTTGGATAAGAGCAATAATAGCACTGCCATCAACTTTTATTAAGCACCAGGTTGTGTGCCAGTTGTTTTTAGTGTAATATTTTCATTTTTCTCTACCTCTCAAATTAAGCAAAACATGAGAGCATTTTACTGCCATATGACAGATGAAGATAATTTACTGGGTTTGGGTAATTTGTTCAAGGTCATGTCATTAATGATTAGTGGAGAAGGAATCTGAATGAAGGATGCGTGGGTTTCCTTGGGTTTCTTCTCATGCTTCTATTTACTTTTGATTATATTCAGTATTATCCATAATAAATACTTTTTAAAAAATGACTCTTAACTTTTTGGACTGAATAACCAGTAATAACAATAACAATAAATAATAACAATAACAATAAATTAAGCTTGGAATCAATTGCATTTAATGAGCTTTTGGGAATGAGATGTTTTTGATGGGAGAGGCAGAGACACTAATCAGACAAGGGAGAGTCAAGGGAAAGCGGTCTGGCTTAGGAACCACCACCTCACAAATGGTGTTAAAAGCCTTGTGAGTGGACAGGAACCCTGGGGCCCTCCAACACGCATAATCAAGAGATGAACAAAATCAGCAACGGAGACCTAGAGGGTAGGCAGTGAGGTAGGCAAAGAAGCAAATAAAGAGGTTTTCAAGGAGAATGTGGTCAACACGGTCAAGTGCTGCTGACAGACCAAGAAGAAAGAACATCTGAAGTTCAATTATGGATTTGGTAATGTGAGAGCTGTATATAACCTTGATGGGAAATGATTCACTATGGATGAAACCTGGTTGGAGTCGGTTCCAGAAAGCATGAAAGAGAGAAAGTGAGAAGAGCACAGAAAAATAAGAAATAACACAAAATAACATAATAACAGAAATAGGTTTGGCTTAAAAGAACCTTACTATATATCAGCAAAAACATGGAAATCGGTCGAAGAAGGCTAGTGAAGTACAAGCATATAAAATGCCCATGCTCTGTGTTTTCATTCTGAGTTTCTTTTTATGTTTTAAGACAACTGTATGCTCTAGGCTGCCTGAGCCCGGTCACATATAATTTGGCCTTGAAGTAGGAATGACATTCAGACACTGAGCTTGACCTCATGCAGGCTTCTCACCCAGAATAGAATGTGGGAGTTCTTGGTGAGTGCAAACTGTGGGAGGCCATGGGAATAAAGAGCCTTTGATCAGCACTGTCCCTTTCCCACCACAGACTGGCAAAGCATTTTCCATGCGCAAGACTCCACAGACTGGCTGTCAAAGCGCTTACGCTAGAGCCTCCAATCATGCCCTCTCTTCCCAGAGAGGGGAAATGCATGTCAGCTCATTTATCCTCTTTAGCCCTTCACTTAGCCTGAGTCGTATATATACTAGTTTTTACCAGGATCAAAATCCCATTAAGGTCACTAGGAGATTTGCCTGGATAAAGGCAGCTAAATAAATCCCCAAATCTCTCATGAGTCATGTTGGGTGGGGGGAAATCCCAGAAAGTGTTTTCCACCAAAGCATGTGAGGGCATTTCCAATGTTCTATCAAGCATTATATTGATTACACTGTTCAGAGGTTTATAAACTAAAGTGAAGATTAAGCAAATCACTGTCTTGACTGACAATGATAGCATATATTTTAAGAAAGGCCAGGACCTTTGATTCCCAATCATATCTCTGTAACCACATATACAAAAATACTAGGCACAATGATGGATACCTTCTGATACAGGAAGTTCTGTCTTCAACATCTCCTTACACACTTTTGATTTAAATATTTTCTTCATTTTTATAAAATAAAAATATGGCAAAATAAGTGACTGAACAAATTAGCATTTTTGGTATTTTTTTTTTTAAACAGACCGTGACATATTTTTATCTAAAGCAGGAGTTGGCAAACGGTTTCTCTAAAGAGTCAGACAGTAAATATTTTTGGCTTTTTAGTCCATATGGTCTCTACCCAACTACTCAGCTCTGCCATTTGTGCAAGAAGTTGTCCACAGAAAATACAGACAGGGATGTATTTCAATAAAATATTATTTATAAAAATAAGTGGTAGGTATCTGACAAGGTACTCACATCCAGTATATATAAAGAACTTACTTCTCAACAATAAAAAGATAAATAACCTAATTTAAATACAGGCAAAAGACATGAGCAGACATTTCCCCAGTGAAGATATGTAAGGAGCTGGCATGTACATGAGAAGATGCTCAGTGTAGTTAGTTATTAGGGAAATGCAAATCACTTCATTTCCACTAGGACAGCTAAATTAAAAAAGACAGGAATAGCAAGCATTCGTAAGTATGAGGAAAAACTGGAAGCCACACACAATACTGGTGGGATTGTAAAAAGCTGCTGCTGCTTTGGAAAACAGCTTGTCAGTCCTTCAAAATATCAAATCTAGAATTACCTTATGACCCGACAATTTTATTCCACTTTCAACCCAGGAGAAACTATAACATGTATCTGAACAAAAATGTGTACATAAATGTTCATATCAACATTGGTAATAATAGCTGAAAAGTAAGAACAACCCAGAAATATCCATGAACTGATAAGTGGATAAATGTTATACATACACACAATGGGGTATCATTTGACAGTTTAAAATGCTAAGGTATTGATCCTTGCTACACCATGAACCTTGAAAACATCAAGTTCAGTGAAAGACATGAATCACAAAAGGCCATATGTTGTATGATTCCATTTATCTGCAATGTCCAGAGTAAGCGAATCCATAGAGACAGAAAGGAGATTAGTAGGTTTCCTTGGGCTGGAGTAGGGAGTGGGATATAAAGACTGAGGAGGGTGTGTGGGTATGGGGTTTTCTTTGGGAGAATATAAAATTGTTCTAAAGTTAGACTGTGGTAACAGACGTACAACTTAAAAAATACCAAAACCCAATAAACTATAGACTTGAAATGGTGAACTTTATAGTAAATGAAATATACCTCAATAAAACTCTTAAAAAACAAAAGGTAGCATCCTAAATTTCATTCTATGGATTACAGTTTCTCAGTCTCTATTCTGAGGAATAGGTACAAGAGAGTATGACTTTCAAAATTTTACTATGAAACACTTAAAGATACTATAATGATATCCCCTATGCAAGTTTTCACAGGGAACAGCACATGACAAAAAGCACTGGCTAATGAGTCTGGTCGGTGTAACATATATCATTCTTAACAACAGCAGTGATAATTTACCAGCTAACCATTATTGAGCACTCAGCTATAAGTATTCACCAAGCACTTTCTTTATATACATTATTTTTCTCAAAAGGAACTAGAAGGGTCCCCCAAAAGCTAGGCTGAATCTGGGTGCAAGATACAGCCCATTATTGGTTAATTCTTTTCCTTTTCTATGATGATGAAACAAATCTCTATATTTAAAAACTAGGCTGCTATAAATCTAACCAAAGCACCAATCAACCTCGTTTTACAAATGTGAAAATTCAATCCCAGATCAAGAAGGGGAAATGGCCCTGTGCTCACTACTAAATCCTTGGCTTACACTGGCTTTAATGTTCAAATCCCACCATGACCTTGGAAAGTGGAGTCCTGCCAAAATAGAACTCAAAAACTGGGTATAAGGACCCATAACTCCCAAACTTCTGCTGCTGATTTTGGGGTGGAGAGTGTGTTGAGGCTTTTGGTAAGGTTTATAAAAGGACAGTGGCTCATGGGAGTGCGTGTCCTGGAGAGAGAGCACAGATTCAGTTTCTCAACACTCTGGGCTATTTTTACTCCTGGGGCAATGATCCTCCGTGTGCCTGTCACTGTCTACTGTGGTATGCAGAGCAGCTGTTCTATGTGGCCAACTCAGATTCTCTTGCAGACTTGAAATAAAGCATAGCTGGTAGCTACATCACTAATCCATTTCTCTGAAGTTTGTTACTGTCATTCCTACCAGCTTAGAGCCCCTTTTGCCCCTGCAGTGCATTTGTAAGTCAAGTTAAAAAAAATTAATGCCAAATATATAAAAAGCCCCATCTCATAGCTGACATTTAGACCAAAACTTGCCTTGGGTTCCTCACTTCTCCCTGGAGCATGTGCCATTCAGTCATGCTTTTAGATCGTAGTAAATACCACCCAAACCTGAGAGACTCATTTGTGTCTCAGAGAAACCATCGAGACACAACATGTGTGAGGGATCTCACTCAAGATTCCTGGAGAAGTTTGTTCCCTCTGCTGGAACGTTCTTCCCACAGATCTTTGCATAATGGCTGTATCTCATCATTCCAATCTCTGATCAGGTCACCTCCTCAGGGAGGCCTTCTCTGAGTCCCCATCCTCCCCCAGTCTGGAGACACATATAAGTATGGACACAAGCATCCTTCCCTGCCTTTGGTACTCCCAAACACACCTCATTTTTCACAGAGCATCAGCTGCGACCGGAAATTCCCTCTCCCTCTCCTCCCTTCCGCCCTTCTTCCTTTCTTCCTCCCGTTCCGCCTGTCTGCTGTCTGTACCCCCCCCCACAAGTGCAGGCTCTCCCCCATTGGCAGCAGTTTGGTCGGAATGATTCTTCACGGGCAGCTGCCACCCCAGCCTCAGGGCAGGAGAGCCAACAGTGCCCTCTCACCGCATCAGACATCATCCCCCAACTCGCTCCACAATGCCCTCCGGGGTGCTTGTTCTCAGTTGTATCCCCGGCAACTGGAAAATGATAGGTGCTAGATATATATACTGATTGAATGATTTAATAAAAAAAAAAAAAGAAGATATGAAATAAGAGCTTTCTGTAAATAAGCCTACATGGGAAAACACTGAATTTGAAAGCAACAAGAGTTGAAGTTTGCCTGTCAGTGTAACCCAGAATTTCTCCACCTCATCTCTGCTGACATTTTGGACCAGATGATCCTGTGTTGTCGTGGGCTGTCCTGTGTGATGTCGGACAGTCTGGTGTATCCTTGATCTCTACCTGCTGGATGTCAGCAGCACCCCTCTTAACCAGTCACAGCAATCAAAAATATGTCCAGATGTTGTCAACTGTCTCCTGGGGGTCAAAACTGTCCCTGGCTGAGAACAACTAGCATGATCAGTAAATACTAACTTCTGCTATAATAAAACATTCCCTTTGCTCACCTACAAACTAGATGTTTATCCATGGAGACTTGACACATAATTTCTAAATACTAGTTAACTCATGTATACTACATATATGAAATCCTACCAAAGAAATGTTGATGAGCTGAATATTTGCCTATAACATTTTGGCACCACTATTTGCCCAACTGTAAGGAAAGCTGTATATTAAATAGTACACTCAGTTTAAATAACATGTACCTGACAATAGCTAGTGGTCAATGATGTTCAGCAACCTCTTTCTTAATCATCTGGTTAAAATGAGATCTTTTGTCCTAACATCAAGCATCCCCCTTCATTACAAGGCCCAGAATTATGCAAATGAGACCACTTAACCTACATTTTCCAATTTTCCCCATGAACGAATCTAACATGCTCAGTGTTCCTTGCAAAGAAATAGACTGTGAGATCAGTCTCCCAAAATTTACTAGAAATCCTTAAATTTTACACTTAAGGCAGGTAATTTTAGGTATGCAAATCCTTCATATCTCAATAAACCTGTTAAAATATTCATTCCTGTAACCAATGCCTTTCTTTCTGTTGCTGAACACATTAGCTACTCTAAGGATCAGGTTAGATGCTTGGACGTCAAAAAAACATCTGCTAAATCAGAGACAACTACTGTGCTAACAACAGTTGCCATCAAAATGGGACCCTAAACAGTGTTCCTCCTCCTGAAAATATCCATGTTGGTCTGCATCACTTCACTATGGATTGGAATTTTAGCTGCTGAGTGCCTCTCTCAGAGTTTTGGTCAAGTTCTGTGTTCCTACTGTTTGGTCAGTAAACTTTGCAAGCATGTGTGCCTATAAGTGTTAGTTGCTCAGTTGTGTTCAACTCTTTGCAATCCCATGAACTGTAGCCTGCCAGGATCTTCCGTCCATGGAATTTTCCAGGCAAGAATGCTGGAGTGGGTAGTATAGAGAACAGGTAAAAATGAACCCCACCTTTCTCAAGTCACTTAGTCAATATTCTTGACATATTTACCATATCAATTCTTACCTCTGCACTGGGGATAAAAATATAATTGGGATGGCCCTTGCCTCTGGAGAGAAATTATTTAGGAAATGAAATTAGAATACCTTAGAAGAGATTTTAGATTTTTATATGCTAAAGTTTACATTTTAAAGCAAATAATTCAGAATTTATTATCTATTACTTTCAAAAATTCAGAAATATGAGCTTATCAAAAATTGAGATTAAGTATTTTATATTTGTCAGAGGGAGAGTCTAGAAGCATAGGGAAGTCAGAAAACACTCCAAAGAGGGGAAGAAGTTCCCTGTCTCCTTATACCTTCCAATTTTTCTCAGTTCTTCCCGATATGTATTTCTTTTCTACCCCAGCATGATGGAAACAGTGCCTATGACTCTTGGTTTACTGGGCCTGGTCTCTTCATTGAGAGTGTAGTGTAGAATTAACACCATGATCTAGGTAACTTAGAGAACTCAAGTCATAACAACTAAGGGCAAAATGGCTTTCTGTAAGCTCAATCCAATGTACAGAATCCTTACTGAGTGTCTACTATACTCCAGGGACTACACTGGGTTATGCTGTGAAGGACAGAAGATGAAAAGTAGAAAGTCTTTGATCTCTAGGAGTTTCTAAATGACTGTTCAGCTTTTCAATTCACTTATCCTGTGCAGATATGGCTTTAAAAATAGCTGCTATTTTAAAAGTCTCTTGTGGTGGGGCATAGGGGGGTAGAGGATAGGGAATAAGGGGAGAGACTGTCAATCACAGGGTCTGGTTATTATTCATTTCTATCTAGAGGGCTGGCAAAAGAAAGAGGTCAGGAAATATTTATTGAATAAATGAATGAATGCAGAAGTATATTGCCAACTTGAAGATAAAAATAGGCCACCTCAAATCCTGGTAATTTTTACTTCTTGATATTGATGTTTTTAAAATTTATTTCCTCATTTTATTCCCTAATCAACCCAGAGTGAGGTGAGGGAGATAGTAATCCCAATCCTATTTTAGATAGAACTTCAGGGACCCAAGACCACACATTTAGCAAGTTATAGAGTGAGTGACAAAACTATGTGGACCTTACAATCCCAGGTTTACATTTCCAACAACAACAGAAAAATGGATTAGGGGCCTGACACACACAGCAGGTTCTAGCACTCTAGAGAGACTCGGTGGGCCAAAGAGAAAGTCCTACCACTTCTTCCTGTGCAGTGGGAAAGCAATTAAGAAAATTTAGCATGCTAGTGGCAGCTGGAGAGTTGGCAAGTTCCTCAAGAAAAGGACTGTAAGCAATGTCATAGGCCAAGAAGATGGATGGGGCCCATTTATGCACTGAGGCTGACGTATAAATGGAACCCGGCCCAGTTTGACTGCCCTTTCTTCAAAGATGTCATTGACAGATGAGTATCTAAATGTTTTTGTTTGAAAGGGAAAACAAAAAAAGAGAGAAAGAAGAGAATAACACACACACACATAAAACCAAAACAAGAAACTCTTTCTATTGCAAACAGACACATGTAGCCAATGAACAGGAGAACACCAGATCAGATCTGGGAGCACTGCAGGCTTTTCAAAGTAGTCCTTGATAATAAACTGCAAAGTTGCACACCTTTCTTTTCAGATAAGTTTCAATTCAGCACAAAGATTTCACTGAAATCCCAAATCACTGCCAGTTGGCTGTATCCCATGTGCCGTTGCAGGCACACTGGTTGGGGGACAAGCCTGCTCACATATTCATCTTCATCTGCCAAAACAAGGTTTCTTCCCCAATTAAAATGGGCTTTTTAATGTTAAAGCAGTAAACAACATCTACTTAATTTGTAGAGAATACACAGAAGAAAGCTGCCGAGCCTCATCATCCAGTGACATGACGGGTGAGTCAGAGCCAATGAAACGTGGGGAAGCGCTGGGGAGGCCTCTCTGCTTTTGGAGACATAAAGGTTCTTTTGAGGTCATTGCCTTCAGGATGTCAGCCTTCAAGATCAAATACGAGCAATTCTGTTTTATCTTATGTCTACTCAATATACTTTAAAAAAGAAGAGTCAAAATCACCAGATTTAAAAGGTAATGAGTAAGTACAGTTCCCTGGATAGCCTTGTTTTTTGTCTTGCTCTGTAACTGCCTCCTGAAAATGGACACTGGTTGACACACACTGAACTGTAGTGACCAGGAGGATGTCTCTTCCACCCACTCAGGATGGGCCAAGCATGTCTCATGACGTGCCTGTGGTCTCTGGCCAACATATAACTAAACAGTAGATGATCACACAATTAGGAAAAGTCACGGTCTTCTCCAGACTGAATACACAGTGCCCAGGCTGAGTCCACGTTTCATCCGTACTCAGCCAAGTAGACATTTATGAAATGTAAGTCATTTGGAAACATTTGAACACAGTTTGTAAACTTGGACAGATGTGGCTGGGATGGGCACAGTGATCTTAGAGCCAAAACAGAGCACCCTTCATGATGACTTTATGAGAAATTCAAGGAAAAGGTTTTAGAAAGAAATTTCAAACAGACAGTTTGGTTCAGACCATGTTGTTATCAGCTGGTGCCTGTGGCCTCAACTCCAGAGAGATAACATGCCTCCAGAACTAGCTGGCTGGGTCAGGCTGGAGGTGAGTAAGGCTGACCTTCAAACAAAAATAAATCTTACTGAGTTAAATGATCCTGTCTCTTACTTTCCTCAAGGAACATTGAGACACTAAGAACAAATTGTGAAGACAGCAGCCCTGAATTTTCACAGTCTTTATCTCCTGGCTGATTAGTTACAGCTCTGCCTAGTTGAAGATGAGCTACCGGTCAGATATATATGACTGTCTTCCTTCCCATATCCAATAACCCAGGAATAGCCAGGGCAATGGTCACCGAATATTTCAGTCCTGCTAATATTTGATATAATTACGATGTATAGCTATGCCAGAAAATAAAGCCAAAGAGCAACCACTTCAAACGTGTCTGATCCATTTCAATTCCATCCCCCAGTGTGTGGAGCCACAGAAGGAGATAGTCAAAATCACCCATGGTGCAACTTACCTAAAACAAAATGACTCCCTTTGGTAAGTCTAGCCAATTATCAGGATGATACTTAGACAGTCTCACCCACTCATTAACCAAAGGCGCCAACAACTATTCATCAGAAACAAACAATGTGCCAGACACACTCTTAGGCTCCACTTTCTCAGCATCTGTTCCCAAAGGAGGGTTTATGGCAGTTTCTGCCCCTATATGCACAATATCACCAATGAAAGCCTCCAGTCAGTCAAAAAAAATCTACTGACAATCTTAAAAGTGAGCGAGATGGGAAAAGCCAGATACAGGGTTTCTTTGACAATTTAAAACTCAATCATGAAATGGCTTTTCCCCTGATCCCAAACCCAGCACCTACAGATACAGCTAACTCTAATCCCCCAAGCGGATTAGGGTGATGAAAATCTCAGGTTCTCCAGAGAAGGGCACATTTCAGCTTGTATTTGCCAAAAATAAACCCATAATTTCCTTGCACGGCCCCTGTTATCCAATGGCAAAGAAGTGGGAGATCTGAAGCTTACTTTAAATTGGCATAGCACCTACTGTCAAGAAATGATCTTCTGGACATACCAACAATTTCCTACTGGCTCAGAGTCTATGGATAAAAGTCCTGGGAAATAGTTCTGCTTTCACGTCAAATTCAACCAGCTGTCAGAACCTTGGGCTGGAGAAGATGATGCCAAGCTGAAGAGGATATAGATTTTGTTTGTTTGTTTGTTTTTTTAACCTTTCAAAGCCAACTTTCTGATACATGGAAGTAGCTGATGAATGATGAATGGACATCATGCTCATTTATGTTCACTGACTGAAATACATCATTTACCTGCCACCACAGGAGATTTCCGTTCATCCAGGAGCTGGATGGAGGTACTTGCTGTCACCACATTGCTTTTGTTGACTGTTCCTATAAGAAAAAAAAAAAAAAGATTAGTCACCAATTCTGCACCAGTTCTCACTTCCCAGAACTCAGAGTGGATCTGCCCTGTTAGGCATGAAGTATGGGGTAGGCAGTCCTCTCAGCTTAAGAAATCAATGCACCAAGTTATGACACCCCATTGGGTAACATCTAGACACGTCACATCAAAATTATTAATCACCACAGAGGGACCACATTTTTAAAAATTTGTGGTTACTAATATCAGTGTCCCAAAGAAAGGCAATGTCAAAGAATGCTCAAACTACCACACAATTGCACTCATCTCACACGTTAGCAAAGTCATGCTCACAATTCTCCAAGCCAAGCTTCAGCAATACGTGAACCGTGAACTTCCAGATGTTCAAGCTGGATTTAGAAAAGGCAGAGGAATCAGAGATCAAATTGCCAACATCTGCTGGCTCATTGAAAAAGCAACAGAGTTCTAGAAAAAAATCTATTTCTGCCTTATTGACTACGCCAAAGCCTTTAACTGCAGATCACAATAAGCTGTGGAAAATTCTGAAAGAGATGGGAATACCAGAACACCTGACCTGCCTCTTGAGAAACCTGTATGCAGGTCAGGAAGGAACAGTTAGAACTGGACATGGAAGAACAGACTGGTTCCAAATAGGAAAAGGAGTATGTCAAGGCTGTATATTGTCACCCTGCTTATTTAACTTATATGCAGAGTACATCATGAGAAACGCTGGGTGGGAAGAAGCACAAGCTGGAATCAAGATTGCTGGGAAAAATGTCAATAACCTCAGATATGCAGATGACATCACCCTTATGGCAGAAAGTGAAGAGGAACTCAAAAGCCTCTTGAAGAAAGTGAAAGAGGAGAGTGAAAAAGTTGGCTTAAAGCTCAACATTCAGAAAATGAAGATCATGGCATCTGATCCTATCACTTCATGGGAAATAGATGGGGAAACAGTGGAAACAGTGTCAGACTATATTTTGGGGGACTCCAAAATCACTGAAGATGGTGATTGCAGCCATGAAATTAAAGACACTTACTCCTTGGAAGCAAAGTTATGACCAACCTAGATAACATATTCAAAAGCAGAGCTATTACTTTGCCAACAAAGGTCCATCTATTCAAGGCTATGGTTTTTCCAGTGGCCATGTATGGATGTGAGAGTTGGACTGTGAAGAAAGTTGAGTGCTTAAGAATTGATGCTTTTGAATTGTGGTGTTGGAGAAGACTCTTGAGAGTCCCTTGGACTGCAAAGAGATCCAACCAGTCCATTTTGAAGGGGTTCAGTCCTGGGTCTTCACTGGAAGGACTGATGCTAAAGCTGAAATTCCATGGCCATCTCATGCAAACAGTTGACTCATTGGAAAAGACCCTGATGCTGGGAGGGTTGGGGGCAGGAGGAGAAAGGGACAACAGAGGATGAGATGGCTGGATGGCATCACCGACTCGATGGACATGAGTTTGAGTAAACTCCAGGAATTGGTGATGACAGGGAGGCCTGGTGTGCTGCGAGTCATGGGGTTGCAAAGAGTCAGACACAACTGAGCGACTGAACTGAACTGAACTGAACTAAATATCAGTGTTTACTGTGTCAGTTATCATATTTACATTGCCTTTCTAAATACAGCCATAGACAGCTGCTTGAGATAAAGTACTGAAACTATTTTACAGTGACTTGAGATCTTTAGCTGTGATTTGTTGGTTAAAACTTTACTGAGATATAAAATTTTAATTTCAAGCCAAGTTTCTCTGAGCACAACTATTCTAAATAGGGATAGAGCTGGAATGAAATCCTTACCCCATACTCTTATTAATGTGGTAACAATATGGTACTAGTATAAAGAGAGTTTTGACTACTAGTGATGGTTCTAATACTCATGCATTAAAAGACACTGAACACAAATTCTTAATGCCCATAGTTAATAACTGTTACTCTAGTGGCCGCCTTATAAAAGGTTCAATGAATGTGAGTTGAATGCAATCCAATTGAATTTAGAAGCAGGGAGAAGGCAGATCTGAATTTAAATACACTTATGACCAAAACAATTAAGAATTTTCTGGCCTGTGTTTAAGCCATAATAAAAACCAGCTTCTTTCCCAATGTGTATAGGTATTCAACACACAGGAGAAAAATTGAGAGAACTCCACCATAACACTTGTGTATGGTGATTTTTAACATTTTCTCCAAATCTAAAGGGGCCACAAAATCTCCTAAGATATTATGTCATCCATAACTTTATCATGAATAAGATAAATTCCTTTTTATTATGTGATTTCATTCAAAGTTCAGTGAAAATCCCACTTGCCAAAAACCAATTAGACAACAGCCTTAATTAATCAGAATTCTTTTCCAGATATAATTCTTTGTAGGAAAAATGGTGAATAACAACAAAGCAAAGTGAACAGAGAAGCCATTACACACAAGCGCTCACACACACAGACACACACACGTGCAACACTTCTGGAAGACGTTCTCATTACCCACAACTCCTCCTCCCTGTCCAGGTTTGGGAAAACCTCCTTCTGGATCACTTAATGGATCCAGTCCAGATATAGAAAGCTAAGTTTTCTTTTTTTACTTCAGAAGACTACAGAAAAGAAAGTATCACAGAAGTGCATGAAAAAAGACATTATTATTGATAGGTTTGCAGAATTAGAAAGTCCACTATTTCTTAGTTGATATTTTCAGCAATAAAGTGTGATACAGATAAATATAAAGAAATTCTTAGTACCTGGAAATTTATATTTGAGAACACGTGCATGTGCGTAGGTGTGAGTTAACACACAGACCTGTCAGCGAAGGAGTAGAGATAGACTCCAAGAATCTTGCTTCTTAAAGGAATATAACTGATAATCTCCTCTAAAATCCCACCTAGGGAGGGAATTTCTACAATAACACTTGGTCTTTTTTTTAGTATCTTCATTAATGAGGGACCCTCTTCCTAATGAGTTCATTCAACTAATTAGTAGACAATTCTTATCAACATGTCTTCCCAAGTTTTTGAAAACTTTATTTTTAAAGATGTTTCATTTATGGAAATAAGCAAGTGCCAAAACTCAGGGAGGAGTTCTGACACTAAAGCATTAGAGTCCCCATTAGGGGTGACTTGGGAATGCTTGTAAGAGATTAATCCAGAAGCCTCTAATATAAAACATAAACATATACTGAACTGTCCAGAGCAATCCAAATTTCTAGTACTATATCTTATTCATCTGAAGCTTTTTTTTACAATGCATAATACAGACCCTCACACAGAATGAGCACTAAAAATATCAGACGCATGAAACAAGAGTTGGTAGGACGGCATCACCAACTCAACGGACATGAATTTGAGCAAGCTCCAAGAGATGGCGAAAGACAGGGAAGCCTTGCGTGTTGCAGTCCACGGGGTAGCAAAGAGTTGGACATGACTAAGTGACTGAACAACAGCGAGACAAGAAAAAGCCAAGGACAACTGAAAAGCCTTTCCAGTTTCTCTTGCTTCTAAAACTGGTTGAAATAAGGTAATGTTCAGTTCTCCTTTGGAAGGAGGAGACCATAGCATTTTTTTTTTTAATAATATCATAAAACCTAAAGACTAGAAGAATCATTGGCTACATGCCTTTGCTCCCTGTTAGGAGAGCACAAGGCTACACAAAATCTTAGTCATTACTCTTGTGTGTGGATTTAAATCAGCTCTGATGAGGAATTGTGGACCTCCAAAGTGATGTGACTTGCTGAAAGTTCTGGCAAAAGATGTTATGGCTGTGTGAATTTTCTCTACATAGTACCATGACCACATTTTAGATTAAAAAAAAAATCTACTGAGAAGTTTGTATGCAAATTCTATATGGTACAAAATAACAGTCCTGCTTCCTGGCATGAGTTTTTTAGAGTATGGTCAAGTAAAAATTTCCTTGCACTTGGGGTAGCAACACTTACAGAGCTGGTCACTGGTTCAGGGCTAGACCAGTATTCAGTACTGGCTCTCCTGGCTGACTTTGGCTCCCTTTAGCCTCCAGGATGCTCCCTCATACTCTGCATGCAATGCTCAGGCCAGCAGGACCAAAGGGACAGAGCCAGCCTCCAACAAGGGCACCCACCTGTGCTGAATGGGATCGAGTAGACGAAGCTCCCTGGAATCTGCTCTGCAGCTCTTCGGTACCAGAGAGGGAAATGATCTGCATTAAAGATGTTCTCCTTGTCTCCTGCTTTCAGGAAGTCCCTTGAAATAGAAGAGAATAAGAGCATGGCATCATTGAACAAGAAAAGCCAGACACAAGCACACCCCAACAACTTTTGCTGGGTAAAAAGTGTTGCTTTTAAAACCCTGACCTGATTTTTCTCAGTACGGAGAGGACTATGCAACATGCACCCCAGATTACTCAGAAATATTTTGTATAACCCTGCAGTTAGACTCCCAGTGGGTGAAATAATTTTTCCTAGTATACCTAGTGAACCAATAGTCTTAGCATCTGAAGCAAGCAAATAAAGTCTCCAGAAATCCTATCAGAAGACCAAAGGGTCAGAAAGCTTTGTCTTGCCTTAAAATCCAGACACACAGATCATATTTTGAGGGGATCAACATCTTAAATAGATCTCACTCTTCTTAGAAAAAGTATAAAGAAGGTAAACTGGGTCTCTGTGAGGATCTTTGCTGCTTCTTTCCTTCCCTGCCTCTGTATTGTGTGTTAATTGCTTGGTCAAGTCCAACTCTTTGCGACCCGGTGAACTGTAACCTGCAAGGCTCATCTGTCCATGGGATTTCCCATGCAAGAACACTGGAGTGGGTTGCCATTTCCTTCTCCAGGGGATCTTCCCAACCCAGGGGTCAAACCCTGGTCTCCTGCATTGCAGGCAGATTCTTTACCACCTGAGCCACCGGGGAAGCCCTTCCCTCCCTATTCTCCAGCAAACAGGACTGCATCTACTTCTGGAGATAAGGGGCTGCTGTGGTGTTGGGTGAGACTGGTCTAAGTTTTAGCCAGAGCTGAATGATCTTGAGCAAGTTACTTGGGTTAGTTACTGAGTCTCTTAGCCCCATTTATTCATCTACAAAGTGGGAATAATAATATTACACTTACTGCAGTACTATCAGGATTATATAACACCATGTGTGAAAGGACTGTGTAAGCTGAAACAATATACGGCTAATATTGGGGATGACAGCAGGTTATAGGGGCCATGAACTATAATAGATACACTTCCAAAATCAGGTGGTGGGGATAGAAGATAGAACCTCAGTGTAGGGGCCTGATGACACTACAGGTTAGCTCTAGCATGGGGACTTGATATTATCCAAGCTTACTCTCAATACTTTGAACTCTCTTTAACAAAAACAGAGACATTTTAAACTTTTTCTCGCCCTAGCTAATAGTGTATTCAAATGGGGGCTATCAACAAATACCATTTGATTGGAGAGGGGTAGGCAGATATAATATCCTAAGACAATGCAAGCCAAGGTGTCTCTATATGAATCAATAATAGGTGTTTCTTGAAGACAGAAGGATTATCATTTCATCCATCCAGATATCCAATGATCATTAACCCATTTTTCAGATGCAGTGAGTGAGGTGAGCCAGACTGCAGGTGAGCCAGCAGTCTTGAGTGTGGTCCTGCCATCTTTCAAATCCATCACAATCACCTGAATATGAGATTAGCAAGGTATTAGGGTATGTCGTTGTTATGCTTTCTTGTTTGTCTGTTTGTATCTCAAAACACATAACAGGTTTTCCTTCTGAGGATTAGAGAGTCTACTTCTGTGTCTTCCTTCGCCTCTCTGGATCCTAAAATGAGAAGAGGATGTGTATTCTGACACTTCTAGTCCTTCCGAGGAACTTGCCTTCTGTTAAAGTATTTGTCTCAGGATACAGGGGCTTTCCTGGTGGCTCAGTGGTAAAGAGTCTGCCTGCAATGCAGGACATGTGGTTTCAGTCCCTGGCTTGGGAAGATCCCCTGGAGAAGGAAATGGCAACCCACTCCAATATTCTTGCATGGGAAATTCCAGGGACAGAGGAGCCTGGTGGGGTGCAGTCCATGGGACTGCAGAGTGAGACACAACTTAGCAACTGAGCATGCAAGCACGCATGCACACAGAGGTGCAGAGAGGCCTTCCAAAGAATCAAGTCACGACTATAGCCAACTTCATAAATGACAAACTGAGGAGCTGAGAAAGAAAGAGCCTTCACATGGGGATCAAAAGCCAGTCCAAAAAACCACCAAAGGTCTACGCATCTGCCACTTACAGATGCGGTTTCATAAGATGACATGGTTGGTGTCCAGGACTCATCGAAGAGACACAAAAGCACAGCTCAACTGGACTTAATGGTGCATAGTGCTCCTGACAGGCCAACCCCTTCCAGATCACTGGACACCCAGTGCCTCCATTATTCCCACTGTCACTGAAGGTCAGGATTTGTGAGGCTCCATGGTAACCTCTGGAATCACAAACACATACTCAGCAAACTCCATACCTCAGACTCCACTCATCCCTGGCCTAATAATGTCTCTTACTTCAGAGAAAAGAAACTGAGAAAATTTATTAATAGGCTCAAGAAGGACTTCCCAGGCTCATACCAGCTCTGGTCAAACACCAATTTAAAGAGTTAAGACCCTGGGGCTCTCTGAAGATGCAGGGGTTGGACAGTGTTGGTTTAAATGGCATCTGGGTACCGAAGTTGGTGACACTAAGCCAGCGGGCGTCAAAGCGAGGGCCACCAGAATGCCCAGTCCTGGCCGTGGGGCTCTACAGGCCCTCAGACTCTGAGCTGAGGCGCAGGGGTTCATTGAAACGTACATAAACACACATCAGAATTGAAACACTGCTTCTCGGACAAGCAGAAATTCCTCAGCAGAGGTGCAAGACGGCTGAAAGCCCTCTGGTCATCTGTCAGGAGTTGAGTGAGTCCTCCCTCTGGCTGCTCCCTCAGTAGCCACACTATCTCTAGCGTCCTTAAGTGACCCACCAGGGCGGGAGAGGGCTCCAGGACAGAAAACAGATGCCAACAAGTGTGAAGAACAGAGCTGCAGAAAGGTCAGCAATGGGCAGGTGAACACAGACACATTTTATATTTTACATTTAAAGTCACACAGTTGTGTCTGGCTCTTTGCAACCCCATGGACTGTATAGTCCATGGAATTCTCCAGGCCAGAATACTGGAGTCGGTAGCCTTTCACTCCTCCAGGGGATCTTCCCAACCCAGGGATCAAACCTAGGTCTCCTGCATTGCAGGTGGATTCTTTACCAGCTGAGCCATAAGGGAAGCCCAAGAATACTGGAATGGGTAGTCTACCCCTTCTCCAGGAGATCTTCCCAACCCAGGAATCAAACCTGGGTCTCCTGCATTGCAGATGGATTCTTTACCAACTGAGCTATCAGGGAAGCCAAAAACACACACACTATGGTCCCCAAAGAAGAACAGAGAGGAAAAATGTCAACAGGTCTGAGTTTTGTTTCCACCGCTGCTGGAATCAATGAATGATATAAATGCCCCTTTTGTTATTCTGCTTCAGGAGCTCCCTACTTACTGATTGGTGAGCTGCTCTGCCCCAACAAACAGGTTGATTCTCGAGAGGCCTGTGCGAGTGCCAAGGAAGGCTACCTCCACACCCTTGTCCGAATTCCTAAAACAGAGCAACACAAGTCAGGGGGATTCTGCCAGTCAGTAGACAACAGCTTCCACATTTTAAAACTCATGGAATTTTATATGAAATAACAGCATTGAAGCCTGAAATTTTGGTAGAAATTACAGAAACATACACACACACACACACAAGTACACACAGGATGCTGGACTCTGATCCCTTACAAAGGTTTTCATGGTAATTTTTGCCAGAAAAACTATGATGTCCATGACCTAGTTTGGTGGGCATAAGAAAATGCACCCTGAAAGATAAATAAACACATCTTTATCTCAAGGTTCTCAGTGCAAGTTCAGAAAGAACAGGCCAACTTTGAGGAGAGGAAGGAAAGCCTTAGAGCTAGCTTTCTGCACTGATGCTACCAAGTTCATTCTTGGTCCTGAGATCGTTAGTGAAATCTGCCATTAGCAAAAACCAGCAACTTAGCCACTGATTCAAGTCTGGAATATCCCACAGCCTGAAAATGTTTAGGACTTGAATTCTTCACCATTTAGGGGGCACCAACATGGAAGTTTTACCGTCACCATCAACCCCAGAAGGATCAGTAATGAAATGACTTCTGTAAATAGTTCGACGGGAGACCATGCATAGGAACTCTAAGGAAGGCCTTAGCAAAGAAAACTCATTTGAAGATTCACTGAAGATGTTTTTCAACAGTCAAGGTAAATTTTATGTTTGAACATGTTCTTCAGGGTAGTCTCAGTGCTTATTTCTTCAAAACAAAACAAATAGTCTTTTGCCACAAATATACAGTTTTACTCCACCAAAAAAGTAGGAAGAGAATACTGATTCTTGAGTTTGCTTCCCTATCCTAGATGCCAGTAGCAATTTGATTCAAAGCTTTATCCATGTCATCTTCAATATAAGATCATTTAGTTACTTGATCTCTGATGGTTGTCAAAGTGGTCAATACTACTTTTAAGTATTTAAGGGATGAATCAAAACCAACACTATGTATTAGTTTCTGTTCAAAACCTACACCAAGTAGGAAAGCCAGGCTGCCCAATCAGTAACAGATGTGGACTACAAAGCAAGCTACCATTTTGGAAATCTTTAGCATCTGTTAGGGGTGAATCAGCAATCTTTGCACAGGATTTTAAGTTTCTCAAGAACCTAAAAGAAACATTCCCACTAGAGAATGCAATCACAGAAAAGGCTGACTCTTTCAAAATCTCCCGGGGAATAAGATTCATGCAGGTAAGCCGTCCAAGGATACCCCTCAAATATGATGAGAGTAGTTTGTTATAACTTTTGGACTCCAGATTCACGTATTAAACTACCTACCTTACATTTTTTCTTAGGAGTCATTTCAACCTTAAAATGTTTAGAAAAGAATTCTGTCCATGTCTAGTCCCAAACTTGTTCTTGCTTCCTTGTCTCCTGACCAAGGAGATGGCATGACTATCTACACAGGTATTCATGTCATAAACCTGAGAATGATTCCTGACAGCTCAGCCTCCCTCCCCTCACACCGTGAACTCATCATCCAGTCCTGGGGGGTCTTACTTTCAAAGCATGCCTCTAGTGCATCCCTTCTCTCCATGCCCACAGCCACCGCCTTGGGCCAAGTGACAAGCCCCTTGAACTGCTACTATGTGTGTGTGTGTATATATATATATATACACATATATATATATATATTTACCCTCATTACACTCTATTATCTACATATCAGCAGAAGGATTTTTTTAATGCAAATCTGATCATCTACTGCTTAGAATCTTAAAATGCCCTTAAAATTCTTCAGGGATTTTCCAATATTCTGACTATAACGTCCGAAATCCTAACCTGATTCCCAATGTTCTAAACCATCAGGGCCCAATAAACTCTTATCTCCTGACATCTTCCAGCCTACCCTCCACAATTCAGCTCTGTTGGCTTTCTTTAAATTCCTCAACTGTCCAAATACCCTCTTACCTCAGGGTCTTGCACATGCTGTTCCGTTTCTCTGGAATTCTCCTACAGAATACTTGAACTAGTTCCTTCACAAAAGCCTTTCCTTTCTTCATCTCCACTCTAGGTCTTACTACAGTCTACATGTCTAATTTTTCCTTCATAATTATCACAATTTTCAATTACACTATATATCACAGGCACCACGATGATAAGGACTATGTTTGATTGAGTTATTTCCATTTCACCAATATCTGGCCCAGTGCTTGTCACATAACAGACATGCAATCAATATTTGATGAATGAATGAATGAAAATGAGAGCAGAGTGAATGACAGACCTAATAGAGGAGAATAGACAAAAGGGAAGATAAAAGAAGGAAAGGAGCGAATAAAAGAATAAAAAAGGAGAGAGAGAGAACTGAATAATATATGACATGAAGGTAAAGGACAAAAGGAACTTTTTAAAAATTTTTAATCATTAACAGGCTACTTATAGTAGTAATAATAATATAATAATAATAATAATATTATAATAGTAATAATAAAATAAGCTACTGAACACTTCTCATCCTAGTCTTTGACAACACCTTTCATTGGCTGCCCTCCTCCTCCTACATACTCCACTTCAGAAATGAAACCGCAGGGTTGTATCTGGCACCCTAATGAAATAGAGCTCTCACTTTCCTGTCCTCCTCACAACCTAGCCTGGCCCAGATCCCAGGTTCCCTCCAGACTGTGAAGGAGAGGGAGCCATGGCAGGGCAGGAAGCAAAATGCTCCTTCCGCCTCCCTCTCTCTCGGAAGTGTCACCCTACCTCAGCAGACCAAATTTCATGCAATGTTAAAATTCAGACAAATTGCATGTCAAACCCAGGAGCTTGCCATCCAAGTGAGAGCCGCTAATCTGCTCTAGCTCTTGTGGTTTGGAGCTTTGGGAAGAATTAAAGAACTTTAACACCAGCCTCCTAAAGCAACTTTAGTTTTTTAAACCATAACCATATTTTGGACGGCTTGTGGGGAAATGGCCATGAAAGGGGGACATGTGCAACCACTTACTCAGATTTGTTGAGGGCAAGGCTGGTCCAATAGGCTTCAATGGGAGCACTCACCACAGCATCAAAAAGGACTTCCTGTATCAATTCTTTATCACCTGTTGGGAAAGACAGACTTGAAACGATGGCTTTGGCTGAACCCCAAACTACAGCATGAGAGGTGCTCACCAGGCTCATTTTGCAGTATCTGCAGGCTACTATCTCCTAGGGTGCGTTGCTGTAACTGCCCACCAGGTGAGAATATGAAACGCTCTGACACCTGATACACCGTAAGACAAGGGCCCCCAAAGCATCTGGATAAGATGATGGTAAATTGAGAGTGCTGGGTGTCTCACACTTCAAGTTTCCACTTTCCCTCCCCGTCTAGTAGTTGGTGCCGCAGACCAGCAAGCCAACTCTGGGATCTGGAGAGTGGAAGGCAGCACTCCTCAGAAAGTTTTCTCTTTTCATCCCCATTTCTGCCCTCTATCAAAATAGGCAATTCTTCAGGGCCCTGATCTTGATTGTAAGGGAGAGGGATGTGACAGCTAATCATTTCTGGGACTCTTATTTTGTGACTTCTTCCTATCTGGGACTCTTATTTTGTGACTTCTCCCATCTAAGCCTTTATTTATTTATTTCCATCCTAAAGTGGGACATTCATCCTCATCCAGATGAGCTCTTGATAGAGCTCTGTGGAAGAGGATGAGGAACCAGGAGGATGTCGTGAGTCTAGCAGAGGGACCCTAAAACCTCCCAGCTTTATCACCTACAGCAGGCCAGTCCTCACCGTGGCTGGTGGCCAAGAAGACGGCGCAGCTCTGCTGTAAAAGCAAAACCTGGAAACAACTCATCATGAAATAGACAATGAACAAACTGAGACACAGTTGCATAGTAGAATACCACATAGTAATTCAAGCAAATGCATCAGAGCTAAATGACCAACACAAATCTCAAAAATATACTGTATGATGAGTGGAATATAGGTTGTAGAATAATATATATTATACAATGTATATAAATGTTAGTATACAAAGTAATGAGCATGATGGCATATAATGGATATGGATACATAGGTATATACGTATATATCTGGTGTGTATATATATACTGTACACAATGCATGGGAATGATGAAAAAATACAGAGTGGCAATTCTCTCTGAGAGGGAAATGGGACCACCCAGGGTCTTCAACATTATCTTTGATATTTCATTCCTTAAAAAGTACCTGCAGTAAATATGGCAAAAAGTTTAAAATTTGACAAAGCTACATGGTAAATGTAAGTGCTTCCTTATATTAGTGTTCCACTTTTGTTTCTTAAATATATCACTCAAAAAGGCAAATAAAACGAAAAATTGAGTTCACATGACGTCCATCTGATCCTTTCTCTACTAGAGCATATCCCCCAAAGTAAATCCATTTCATGAAGATGTGGTTTGGATGTGGAAAATCTTACACCTCTCATAGGGCCGTTAGGTTTTTCTGTAAGATAACACATGCAAAGAACTTTTCATATCACTAATCAGTGATATTTGCTAGGGGTAGGGTGAGTGCCATGTTCATTTCTGATGAATCCCTTGTGCCCAGACTTTAGCTACTCGAATTAATCACCATAAACCTGTGTTTGTGCAGGGGACTGTTCTTGCACTTGGTGAGCATCGCCTGCTGCTGCTCTCTCCTTGCCCCGCTCCTTCTCCCCCTGCACCAGCTCCTGGCCATTTCTGGTTCACTGGGCGCCCTGAGAGGGCACTTGGCAGGAGGAGGGGCAGCAGCATGTACACTGCGAGAGGCAACATGTCACAGCAGCAGTCCCACTCTGGACAGAAACCAGGAGACCTAGAGTATGGCCTTGGATGAAACGAGTCTTATTTTCAGCCCTTGTGTTTCATGTGCAAAATAAGAGAGTAGCTGTTGATAGTCTCCTTCCAACTATAACATTTTCATCCTACTCAGGTGCTTGACTATATGGTTTGGTAACTGGACACATTCAATGTGAAGGGTTAAATTGGGACTGAGTTCATCCACACCCGCCTCCACTGCCCAACCGCCACATGCAGACATGTGCATTGGAACGCACACTCACATTGGAGCAGAGGTTCTTTGCCTTTGAGGTAGAGTTTAATAGCTTCTAGCTGAGACAGATGACGATGTTCTGGGTGTAGGTCAGTGTTGCAGTAGGACCTAGGAATGTGACATGGCCCAAAACAAGAATGTGTACATATTTATAGCATCACTTTCCTTTGCCTTTGAATCAGGAGAACTGGGCAAGGGAGTACAAACAACTTGAAATCAAAGAGGACAATAAATACCAATGCTGAGAAGGACTGTTTCATTCTTACCATTCATCTGCCAAGGACACATCAGGATGTTCTAAGTCATGCAGGCCTGGAGGTCAAGAAGAAGGGCGTCATGAGTATATATCATCTGTGTGGGGCACTGACTCCCTGCATTCTCTTCTGTGCTTCAACTGTTCTAGGGGTAAGGCCATGGGGAGAGGGGGTTAAGAGTAGACATCAATCCCAAAGACATCTGCCTGGGAAAAGGGACTTGGCACACAGGAAATATTTTTGTCTCAGGCAGAACCTTCCCCCAACTTCCACTTCATTCAGCCACTACTGCAACTTCCCTGGACAGAGTCTCCCAGACTTAACTCCTTGAACATAAATGATGCACCAGTGAGTCCTGGGAAAGAAGCTTAGCACAACAGTGGAGACACCAACTTTGGAGGCCCATACAGTACAGCCTGAGTCAGGAGCTTGAGTGGGCCACTAAACTCCTGTGTGATGTCAGCAGGTTGCTTTCCTTTTCTAAATGTCCGTTTCTTTTTGTGCAAAACAGTAATAATCATCAACCCTAAGGGACAGGTGGTTGGGAGGGTGAAACTATAGGGTGAATGGTATGAGACTGCCAATACTCAACTGGTTTTAACCAGCAAAACCTGCTAGGTGATACAGGATCCTAAGTAGAAATGAGTCGTCAGTCTGGAGAGGTAGCTAGGAGAACTGTGAGGCTTGCAGGGAATTGGAGAGTGTTTATAGAATGCTCGAGATGCCCTAAGTGTACGAAACCACTCTTTCTCCTTGTGTCTTTATGTAACTTCACTTTCATAGGTCATCAGCAGACACACACTTCTAAGTGACCACCTCAGAAACTCCAGTGATTGAGAATGGCAATTTCCCTCAGGACCAATGATATCTTACTGCGCTCAGGATTCCAGTATCCTCCTCAAACACAAATGTACAAAATAAATAGCAAAATACTAGAACCAGCATCACATACTCCTGTTTGACTTCATAGTTAGTTGGGAATAAATTATATAGAATATCATCCTATATGACACAAGTGGCCATATCCTGGCTCTAACACCTACTGGCGGGATGAGATTGGGAATGTCACTAATAGTGCCAAAGGGCATAAACTACACCAGAGGGTTGAATGGGAGAGTGATTAGTCCCTAGGGCAACCCATGCATCAATCCATGCTTCCCTCCCTTCCTTGCTTCTTCCACTCCTCCCTCCTTCCCTTCCATTCTTCCTTCAATTTATTTATGGAGCATCAACTATGAGCCAGGTACTATTCTAGGTCTACACCCTTGAAAACATAACAGAGACCAAAAGAAAAAGCACTAATTATCTCACGATGTTTACTTTCTAGTGGCAGAAAAGAGATAAGAAAATAAAGTTAAAATACATAGCTTATCACTAGTGAGGACTATGAAGTTAAGGGAGAGAATGAAGCAACGAGAGAGGGTCCCAAGAGATGGGGAGGGATGAGGGAGTGTCAGTGTTAACTGTTGGAGTCTGGGATGCTTCACTGAGACAGTGACTTTAAGCAAAGACCTGCAAGAGGTGAGGGGACAGCCAGGGAGTAACTGAGGTGCTCCTGGCAGAAGGAATCACAGGTGCAGAGGCCCTGAACTGGATCTCGCCTTCCTGGAATATTGGGTTAATGATATCAATTCTATATATATTTCTAGTTTCTGTTCTCATCAGTCTTCATCTACAAATCCTCTACCTAGACTCTAAAGGGAAGATCTTTTCGATTGCTTCCTCTCTGAGCTCCTAGACCACCAAGGAAATATGGCTGTTCTCTAACTCTCTCACCTCCAATTTAGATACTCCTGACAAAATCACATCTACTCCTGATTGATAATGCTGCCAATAATAACATTAGCTCTAACTGACTGAACAAGTACTGTGTACAACATATCTGTATCAAGATATGCGCGCGCACGCGTGCGTGTGTGTGTGTGTGTGTGTGTGTGTGTGTGTGTGCGTCCATGCACATGTGCTCAGTCAGATGCTCTTGGCAACTCCACGGACTATAGCCTGCCAGGCTCCTCTGTCCATGGAATTCTGCAGTGGGTAGTCATTCCCTTCTCCAGGGGATTTCCTGACCGAGGGATTGAACCCACATCTCCTGCTTTGCAGGCAGATTCTTTACCATCTGAGCCACCAGGGACTGTTCTGACCATAAGCTATTTCCTCACCTTGACCTCAGATGGCTTAGATGTGAATTTTCTGTCTTCATGGGCAGGACATTTACAGAGAAACACGTGGCTCATGGAGCCAGAAAATTAAAGAAGTTTTTGAAAAAGATCCCTGAGAATACATCCTGTTGAGTATTTTGCTCAGATCACAAAGTTGCCTGTTTTTTTCTTGCTTGTCTCTAGGAAGAGGGAGCACATACTTGATTGCCTCTGCAGTGGGGACACTCTGAGCTTTGTCTGGGTCAAAATGACCCACATTCACTCTCCTTCCTATTCCTTAAGACTTCACAATCAGTTGGGAGATAAAACCCAAAGTCCATGGAACGTGGGGACACTGAGCAGTAGAGCAGGCCATATATGGAATCTGCCTTTTCAGGGATTTCCAATCTCCTTCTTCCTTCTCTGCTACATCACTGGAATGAGTCACAAAGCAGTCCAGCTTCTGGAAGTTCACTGCACTCATCTGTAACCAGTTCTAACCCATGAAAAGCTGGATTGTAACTGACCTTCCCACTCTTGGCATACTCCCTGAGGATACCCAGGATTCCCACACTCCCTGAGGATACCCAAAAAGAACACTGGTCTGGTCCAACTCCTTCTCTGTCAAGATGCAAAATTTAACACCTGGGTAGGGCCACTCTGGGAGTGAAGCCTTTCACAGGCTAGCCCCAGTGCTCCGTATGAGCTGGTGATACTGGTAAAGATAACTTCTCTGAACTACCGGGTTGTTGGGAGATGTAAAGGACAGTATGGGGAAGACAGCAGTTTTAAAGATTAACGGGCTGTAACAACTGCTACCATTTACTGGGAGTCCCCAGTGCACTGGCTCTTTATGAAGACAAGCAAAGCTAAGAACCTCAAGATGCTACTTATTCCTTCTGACTTTGATAAATCATTTGAATGATCACATTTCCCTTGGACCTAGGCTGCCTCAAAACACAAGTGAAATTTGTTGCTCAATGTGGAGAAGACTAAGGCTTGCCTACCTTCGTTTTCCTTTTCCTGGGCTTGAGTTTTTTATACTAATTCATATTTTCTTGGTACTGATTTTTATGTATGAGAAGAATACAGCTGGTAGACGGATGGTTCCTATGAGTTGCCTCGACAACTTTGAGGATAAAAGCACAACATAAATAAATGAAACCATAAGGAAAGCCGCCACTATCTCGGAGTCCCAGGCATCTGAAACAGTCTAAGAGAGCCAGGTAAAATCGGGGGGGCGGGGTGTAAATGGTTGAGTCAAACTTCCATTAAAGAAAGGGCTGGATAGCTGAGCAAATTCTTCAGCTAACCTAATGGCTTCAGGGCTTTCTTCCTATATGAAAGGATTAAGATGGATAAAGACAGCATCTTACCTTCTTCAATAGTTACATTCCCTCGGAAGAAATATTTCCCATGGCCTCTGGAGAGCGCCACACCTAAACTGTGCAGAGAAACAAAGCAGATCTTGAAATCTATAACATTAACTGGAACAGACTTGTTGGCTAACTTTTTATTTTCCATTTTCACATTTTCATTTCATGTTCTGTAAGCAATTTTATTTTTTTCAAAAGTTTACTTTCAAAACCCCACTGATTAGAGTTGGTGCTGGTCTTTCTTAGATTTGATCAGCTGCTTCAATGCAATTTCTGATTGGAAGTGCAGCAGCAATGGGTGGCTCTTGAGTATGCTTAAAAGAGGGGTGGCAACTGCTACAAGCCCTTGAGCAAGCCCTTCTCTTAGATGCTTTTGTAAGAGCTACATGCCCTAATAATATTCATTACAGCTTTATGCATCCCCTGCCCTACATTTAGCCACACAAGGGTCTTTCCAGACTAGAGAGTTTGAGATGAGGGAAAATTAACCCCTTTCTAATGGCAAAAATGAACACTTCTGCTGTCTCTTGAATGTAGCCACATGACTGTATGGTGGGTTTCTTTGTCCAACCCTCTTTCTTGTCTGATAGATGGTAAAGTGTCTGTCTACAATGCGGGAGACCCGCGTTAGATCCCTGGGTTGGGAAGGTCCCCTGGAGAAGGAAATGGCAATCCACTCCAGGACTACTGCCTGGAAAATCCCATGGATGGAGGAGCCTGGTGGGCTGCAGTCCATAGGGTCACAAAGAGTAGGACACGACTGAGTGACTTCAATTTAAGCTCCTTCCTTTTTCATCTAAAGTCAGAGAATATGTTTGATGACACAGTCTCATCGTTTGGCAAACCCACTTAGCAGTCATGTGTTTCCTCAAGTGCTCTGGTTCCAAATGGAATTCATCCAAGATCCCTGGCCATGTACAACAACATCACAGATTTTATTAAGATGGATCCAGAGTCAGTAAACTCTTTTTCCCCTGAGCTCTGTGAGGCATCAGATGAAGAACACAAAGAAGTCCTACCAAAATAACTTTTTTACAGAAAGCATTATCACACTAAGTTAATAGCGGGAAACTTTAGAATGCCATATAAGAAAGCAGACAAGGGGGCAAGTGCATTTTTCAAGATTTTTACAAAGAGAAATAACAGGATTGAAAGGCAGACAAGCACAGAGGAACAGTTCGGAGAAATTAAAACCGAAGCACAACACATAGGGACGAACATGCTGCCTTGAAGTGTGAAGGATCACTTTTTGATCACAGAAATAAAGGGCAGCAAGTTAGATGGTTAAGGACCCTGGTAACCCGCTGAGTTTATCTCTCCACCACCGTTAACTTAGTTGGCACCCCCAAAGTCTATTTGCTTGATAATGAGATGCAAAGCCATGGCAAATTGAATGAGTTCTCCTAGGTGAGTCTGAACCATTTTTCCCCTTACGGAAAACAAAACCAGAAGCAGCCTGGGAAAAGCCCCTTCCTCACTCTTTCCAGCCTTTAGGCAGGATGTTTGGTTATCTTCAGATGATGAGCTCTGAGAGTGTCAGCAGGTTTTGTACAAACACAACTGATGGGTCTGATGGAATGTCCATGTATTATGGTCAGCTCTACCTGAAAGGAGTACCCTTGATGTCTGTATAATAGTAGTCATTTGTCATCACCAAAACCCGTTTCTAGATTGAAAAAACAAAAAAAGGTCGTAGAGAAAAGAAAACATGGTTAGTCTGCTAGGTGAAGTTTTCAGAAATAAATAAAAATAAATGGACACACTATGATCAGGTTAACAGTACTACATGAATCTTGTTTGAGATAAGTAAAGACAAGAGAAAAATGAGCTCAGTGAATGATATTTACTCCAGATAGAGCTTTCAAGGCCAATTTTTCACAGTGGTTTGTTTTCAATTAAGCGGCAAAAATGTTTGAGAAAAATGTACCCCTTTGTCCACTGTCTTCTTCACCTCCATGGAAAACTTCCCGGTCTTTCTATTCACCATGGCATTTCTTAACTAAAATGATAAAAAAAAAAAAAAANATTTTTCACAGTGGTTTGTTTTCAATTAAGCGGCAAAAATGTTTGAGAAAAATGTACCCCTTTGTCCACTGTCTTCTTCACCTCCATGGAAAACTTCCCGGTCTTTCTATTCACCATGGCATTTCTTAACTAAAATGATAAAAAAAAAAAAAAATTGGGGTTAGTGCTTCCCAGGGTTACCATACTGTTTTGGACACTTTCACCATCTAGCTTAAATGCATCTTTGCTGGCTTGTGTATGTAGGGCTGGACTGTTTCCCCATCCACTCCTGGTATACTTTTGCAGTAAGTCTAAATACTATTTTCAGATCTCTGAAATGGGGCTTTGGAAGAATAAACATCCAACTGCTCTTGTCTAGAGGGAGAGAGGCTAATAAAAATAAATAAAGGACCATCAACTTCAATTTGGGGCCCTCATGTAAACCTCAGGGCAACAGTGGCCAAAAAAACCTTTTCAACATTAAATCCTGAGAGTCAGGGAACGAACCCCCAGCAAATGCTAAAATATTCAAGAAACAAGGAAGTCTCAGGGCACAAGTTACATTTTCACAAAGGGTATTGGTTTGTTATGGAGAAAATCATTTTTCAAAACACAATCAACTTAAAGATATTTTCCTATACAGTAGTTTTTTGTTTGGTTGGTTGTTTTCAAAAGCCAACCATCTGGAAGATAGGGACTAGCTTTTCACAGCATGAACCATCTTCAAATACTCTCTGAATAATCTGGGCCACTGAAAAGCCTGGCTGAGGCTGATGGGCAAGCCTGCGTCTGATTTTTGAAGGTATCATCTGGGAACCATGAGCCTCCGTCCCTTCCCCCACCCCTGGCTGATCTCTGCTAATTACTGGTGGCCCTTCTGTGAGTTCAGAGAAGGACAGCAGACACAGTGATGAAAGATGTGCCATCGTGGGCACCAATAGGAGACGACGGGAAGTCCATTTAATGAAACGGGAGCAAATGCTGACATGCCCCAGCCTGTCAGGAAAGGCTTTTTCCCAGCCCCATGCTTGTTTTTTTTATTTTAATTCTTTCCCCTCTTTTCTCCTTTGAGGAGCTTGAATAAGATCTGGCCGATAGAGAACTGCAGTGCTTGCAAGCAACCTAAATTTGACGCGGGGCCTGTCTAGATTTGGGTTCACATTCCCATCTTCTGTGCAAGAGAGTAAAAGCATAATTTTTAGCTGGAGGCATGTATAAAATAAAACATATATTTTACTCTAGATATTTTTTAACAACACATAATGGGCATTTCTGGAAATATTTTCCCATTTTAACTTTTGTGGTTTTGGATGGGGAGAGCTGGTCCTAATTAAGTCTACTTTCTAACTCTTAAGAACAGCTCGATTTATCTTTGACATGGTTTTCATTTTTCCTCTTTCTGGTGCCTGCCTAAAGCCATTTGGGACCTGCCCCTCTCACATTCCCCAGGCGAGTCAGAGATTAGGTAAGCTTCTCCATGCCTCAGCGCCGCCCCACCCCCAACTCCCAGTAGCTGAGGATGATCCGCGCCAGGACCTGGGAGGGTCCAAAGCCAGGGTCACTAATACTTTCTGGAGGCAGAGGCTTAGATGATTAGTCTAGTCTTTCCCTTTCCTTTGGGCTTCCTGGTGGCTCAGACAGTAAAGAGTCTGCTTGCAGTGAAGCAGAGCTCGGTTCGATCCCTGGGTAGGGAGGATCCCCTGGAGAAGGAAATGGCAACCCACTTCATTATCCCGTGCCTGGAAAATTCCAAGGAGGAGGAGTCTGGTGGGCTATCCTCCATGGAGTCACAAAGAGTCAGACCCTGAGCGACTTCACTTTCCTTCTTTCCCTGTCCTTCAGTTATAATGGAAACAGATTCCACTTATTGAACACTGAGGCAGGACAGCACTGTCATTCAGAAATGGACTCTGGAACCAGAAGTTTGAACAGCTCACTTACCCCCACTGTGCCTCAGTTTCTCTTTCTGTGAAATGGTATTAATGACAGCACACGTCTCATAAAGCTGCAGTGAGAATCTGAGAGCTACTATGTAGAAGAGTGCCTTGTACACCCTAAGCACTCATAGGTGTAAGTGTCCTCCATGGTCTTCCTCACCAGCAGCAGCAGCTTCATTATTATCCCCCTCTCCTTCCTTTCATGTCAGACTCCTCAATAGTTTAAAATGTTAGGATTCAAACTCAAGTTTGCTTGACACAGATATGACCTCACATCATTTTTGGAAGTACACAGGGTCTATGTTATAAACGTGGTCATGAAATTCAACACAAGCCTAGCTGCCAAAAGAAGTAGGATGCGCCTTCCAAGAATTTCTCCACAGCTGGGCAGACACATGCTGCTTCTTCCTCGACTCTGCCTGTCTGGTGTTTTCAAGATCTTAACTTAAACTGCCCTCTGCTACATATGTGCAAACCCCATTGGCAGACACATGGGCATATGGGATCTTGTGTAGCCTTCACAAAGATGCTTTGCACAGATTCCAGAATTCTCTAATCAAGGATGTGCAAATCCCTAGGAGAGAAATGGTAACTTGGGTTTTCACAATCAAGCACATTGATTGATAGTGAAGGAATTCATGTCTTAAATGTACCTTCTTTTCAAGCAGACAAGAGACCCAAATTAAACACGCACAACCAGAGGCATACTGGTGAAGAACAAGAGCACTGACTCGCTAGAGCTGCGGGAACTTTGAAGGCAGACAGAGTCCAGTTCTGCAATCATGTCTAGGTGAGGAACATGGCTGGGAAGCCGATGACAAAGGCAGGAAAGGGCAAGGAAACAGAAAGCATCTGTCAAGTCATTGTTAGTTAAAGGTGATATCAGCTCACGGAAAATTAACCTGGGCACAGGTGATGATGACTCGACAACTGGGGTACAGATGAGCCAAGTAATAAATCTCTTCAGGAAACCTGAAAAGGAGACGTGCAGGCGTCAGCCTCGTGTTTAAGAGCAGAAGGCCAGCTTCCTGGATGTGGGGACTCCCAAGTAAGGGCAAGCGTCGTTTGCCTCCCATGTCCATTCAAATGTGAAACAATGAAGGAAGGGATGGAGACGCATGCTGACGACAGGGTGCAAAACCTCTTGGAAAGAAAACAAAAAGATGCAGTGAAGTCAAAAGAAAGCAGCTGGTAGAGAGAGAAGAGAAAGCAAACCAATGGAACGCAACCTTTAAAATTACAAGGCACAGTTTAGCAACAGACATACATTAATAAGAAGGTTATCTGAGGGTGGATAATGCCGAGACTAGTACTAATAACAGCTACCACTCGGAATGCTCCTAGGATCCGAGGAACAATGTTGACACTTTTGTATCTTTCAATATAGTAACACACCAGCATTCACAATAGTTCTGTGAGGTACTACTGCTATCATACTCACTTGACTGAGAAAAAAGAACGTATACCAAAATTGAGATGCAGAGTTAATAATGGTTTGCCTGAGACCAACAGCCAGAAAACAGCAGAGGTGGGGCTTGAAGCCAGACAGGCAAATGCCTGAACTGCGTTCCTCAGGATTGCACTAGCCTGCTTCTTGACAGCAGCAGGTTGAAATGGTAGGACATGTACGTTAGGTGCGGTACAATCAAAAGACCCAGACAGGAGTCTTGATGATGCTGTCTAAAGAACAAGAAGATATAAAACTATACCAGGCCACTGAGCTGGCATGACGTCAGGTCACCAGCACTTGGGAAAAGAGAATAGATGAAGAAATAGACTTTTTTTTTTTTTAATCAAACAGCAAAGATTTTGTCTGCATTGGGGTTTAAAAGAGATAGCCCAGATGAAGAAGGAAATAGGGTAAATGTCTAAAACAGATATGATTCTTGCATTTTACAAGCAAGGAAAAATCTCAGAGATTTATGCTAGCTAAGTAATGTCCAGGTTGCAGAGGATATGAAGAGAGGAAAAGCAAGCAGCAAGGGGACCATGATGCTGGCTGCATTTCTGAAAGCACAGGAACCCAGCCTGTGCATTTCAAATGGCTTTCCTCAACATCCCTTCGGAAAGCAAGACAGAGGGAGGGGTAGAAACAATGCTGGCTCAGTGATGAAGCGCAGAAAAGGACCTCAGACAAATCAGGGAGGTACAAGCAGAGAAACCCTGCCTGGGACTGAAGGCTCCATATAGAAAGGGAAGAGCAAGGGTCCAGATTTGGACACCCGGGAAGTTAGGATTTAATTAAGGACAGTCTGCATGGATTCACAAAAGATGGCGTGTCTAACAAATCTGATTTACTAAGGCAGGAGGAAGAAGAATGCTGGGGCTAAATCGTGGACATGAGGAAAACTTTTGATACAGTCCTGAAGGCTGAAGCTGTCTGGGAAACAAGCATGTGTTACTAAGGTGTGGCCTGGAAAGGGGAAAGGCTGGGATGGCCCTGGAAACAGGGTGGTCAACCAAAGAGGAGGAAAGTGGGTCTCCCAAGCCCTGGCTGACATCCTGACAGGTAACCTCTGGCCCTGGCTGTGCAGCTGCCCCGCTAGGCTCTGGCCAGGCTCCCCTGAGGGTCGCAGGTCCCATCAATGGCACTCAGAAACAGTCCAGATTGATCGGCTGCAGAAGGAACCAGAGCCCCAGTGCGGATGGTTTTAGACTACATAAAGCAGGCAGGGCGGCTGGAAACCCATTTGCAAGTGGACCTACCGGCAGAAGAGTTATAAAACCCCCAATGCACACAAGGGCCCGTGGTCTCTGCATCCCTCTGATGGCCAGGTGTTCCTCTGGTGGGCCTCTCTTGACCAGCTCCCAGGCAGAGGAGGGTGAAATGGAGCGTCCTTCTCACCAGGCTTGAAATCAGATCGCTTACCACATCATCGCGGTCCTCCCACTCCACCTCAGACAGGTCAACACTACTGTAGTTGGGTTTCCTCCGCTTTTTTCCTTCTTCGTACTGGCAAAGAGGAAGAGAAAGCAAGCATATGACAAACGAAGGAAGTATTCCTGGGAGACCACTGGCCAGGGCAACCTTCATCATCTGAATTCCTGGTTCACGCCTGAGGACTGTGAATGAAGGGTACCAGAGAGAAGCAGAGGGGCGCTCCTGCGTTTTCAAGATCAGGAAAGCTGAACTGAGTCACTAGCAAACATGTGAGCTTCCCAGGTGGCGCGCTGGTCACGAATCTGCCTGCCAATGCAGGAGACGCAAGAGAGGCAGGCTCAATCCCTGAGTCAGGAGTATTCCCAGAGAAGGAAACGCCAACCCACTCCAGTGTTCTTGCCTGGAAAATTCCATGGACAGAGGAGCCTGGCAGCCTACAGTCCATGGGCTTGCACAGTTGGACACCACTGAGCTGATAGAGGGGGACGAAGTATACAAGCCAATTCTTTGCTTCACATGATTTTACCTGGTGGACTCCTTACCTATAAACATGCCAGGTGCAAGCAAAGTTTCCTCTCTCCTTGGACATTCTATGTGTGAAATGGAGCCTTTCTCGTCTAATCTAAAGCTTTTATAGCGCACACCTTCATGATACAGGATAGGGAATCTTACACAGTCTGTATTCTGATCTCCATATTTGGCCTCAAAATCTCGGTAACATTTCTCGAACACATGGAACCTTCCACTTGCTATCACAGTAGCCACAGCAGTGCTGAGATAAGCAGGGCTACTTAACCCAAAGAGCATGGAGACTGGGAATCACTGCCAGATTTAATGGCCATTAGCACGTCTCTCTGGAAAAGCTGATGAGTGCATTAATATCGCAGGAAGTTTTTTGAGTTTTTTTTCCCCTTAAAGTACTGGTGTTACAGTCACCTGGCAAGCCTACTATTTTATCAGACAGTCCTGTGTCTGGATAATCCTGTGTCTTGGAACTTTAATGCTGTATTTATAACGTAGGAAAGTCTGCCCTCTGCTGCAGGCTCAGGATAAGCAACCCCTTTGCCAGTTCAGAAGATATGGCTGATGGCATATTGGAAAAAATACATATGTATGTATTATTTTTCTTCTTTCCTTTTGTTTCTAAGTTAGCTAGCTTTGGATTTAATGGGCAGGATGCTAATACAGCATCACTCTAGGTGTTTTAAGACCACCATTTTGGACACTGCTCAGTTACTATGGAGACAGGTGCTGAAGGCACTTAGTGTGGAGGAGAAGATCACCGCTGGTGTATGGGACCAAAGAGGTCCACACTGGCCCCGCAGTGGAATCTAGGAGAGAGAGGCCAGGCAGGGCAGATCTCCCATCACTTCGGGGCCAGATGGGACTCAGCAGTTTTCCTGCTAAGCTGTTTTCCCTCTGGGCTGCATTTCAGGAACGCGGGGCTGTCCTGGGGTGTCCAGCCGTACCACCCAGGAAGGCTGCCTCAACTCGAAGGGGGAGTGGGCTCTGACCATATTGGGCCACCGCCCTTCTACTCCCTTCTCTCAGGTTTTCAATTAACAGACAGTCACGGTCAGGTTTATGACATCAGCTCCACTCCAGATGAGGAGGAAAGGAAGCGGTTCCCTCAGAAGCCACTGTAAACGATAGCAGATTCACAGTTGGATCCTGTTATGGAAAGCTCACTATGTTTGGCCCACGAGAGAGCCGGGCTGGGGCTGAGCGGGTGGAACAGGGAAGAGGGCAATAGGGTGGTCGCCCCTTCTCAGGGTGAGGAGGTGGGATGCGGGAGGGCACACAATGCCAAGAAGCCCTATAGCCAGACATTCTCGGGCCTCTGTTACCTGTACCGATGGCCCCCAGGTAGCCCAGAAGTTTCCGCAGCTCAGCTTCTGACCAATAAAGGTAAAACTTTAATGGTTTTCTGGGATGTCTAATGCTAGGTATATACTGTCTTTTGGAGGAAGTTCTTCCATTGATCACTTCAAAATCCTCTTTTAATCACTTTGTCAACATACAATTATTGGACACCTAGCAAGCACAAGGTCCTAAGAATATAAGTAAAGTCAATTAAATGGTGCTTCATTCTTTCCCAAGGACTTGTTTGTGGTTTATCACTCTTAATTCTGCCTGCCTATAGTCAATTTACTCCCCATGGTGCCTACAGCAAGTTAAATAAGATCACATAGCCAGTATATCACATGCCCCCAGCCCCTGACCAAATTTTCACAGCTAAACCTCATGTTATTTCAACTGCCACTAAAGAAATTTTAGAAAGTGAAAGTCCCTCAGTCGTGTCTGACTCTTTGTAAGCCCATGGACTATACATGTCCGTGTATATAGTCCATGGAATTCTCCAGGCCAGAATACTGGAGTCGGTAGCCTTTCCCTTCGCCAGTGGATCTTCCCAACCCAGGGATCAAACCCAGGTCTCCTGCAATGCAGGTGGACTCTTCACCAGCTGAGACACGAGGGAAGCAGTTTTAAAAGGCCACCAAGGTCCTCCATCCTCAGAGCAAGCGCACCCCTGTCTTTGTCAGAGGAGGCGAGCACAGTGGTTCTGCTGCTCACTTGGCGGGTGACATGAAGCAAGGCGCTCAGCTGCTCCAAGCTTCCTTCCTTCCTCGCTCAACTGCAAAATTATGAAAAACAGTGATACCTCCATAGCCAAGGTAGGCTGAGACAATTAACTAGGTACTGTATGTAAGGAGGCAAGCACGCTCCAAGTTCAGTATGGAATAAGCCTTTAATATGCATGTGGCTAGTGTAAGTCCTGAAAAAGTAATAGCCTTGGTGAAGACACGAGCTCACGGCATACAAATGCCTAATATGTCATTTCCTTGACATGAAGGAGACCCACTGAATAACTTGTTGGGCTGCTGTTGTGCAGACATTAGGCAGGAAGAAGATGTTTGTTGAAGATGATGGTGTCATATGGTCACCCTCATATGCTTCCTCTTCATGTGTAAGATACTTACACACTAAATACCAGGTTGGGACTCGAGACTCTCCTGGCAGGAAAGCGCATACCTGTGCTAAAGAACCCAAGTCCTTTTAGATGATACCTAGCAAAAGTGGAATCCACAGAGATGGATCCCATGACTTTTGACTGTTCCTAGATATATTCTTTCATTGTTTTAATAAAACCACTCAAGAAATTCAGTACACTGCACTATTAGTATTCAAGAAACTAGCAGAGACTCGAGAGTGAGGGGAGGAAAGGTTTCCCAGTATTGCTGGCCTGAAAGTCATCACATTCCAGCAAGTCTCTAATTTAACTGCATTGAAAGAAACACACGGGACCAGGGATACACCGTTTGGAATACTCCTCTACAATGTCTGCTAAACCAGTGAAGTAGGTATGAAACAGTCAATACTTTGTACTTGAGTCTTTATTAATGGGTGAGTCTCTTCAAATACAAACAGAAATCCATACAGTAGTGTAGCAGAGTGACTACTTTGAGCAACAAAAGGAAAAGTCAACGGGCCGCTGCATAGATGAGACAGGTCAAGGACAATGAGTAAACTTCAGAATGATGACCCTAAATTCACTTTATCTTTTCTCTTGGTGAAAGAATGCTGGATTCCCTGAAACACCAGTTCGATCCCTGGTCCAGGAAGATCCCATAAGCTGCGAGGCAACCAAGCCTGTGCACCATATTTACTGAGCTCATGTGCTAGAGCCCAAGAGTCACAACTACTGAGCCCAACAGCTACTGAAGCCCATGCACCTTGAGCTCCTGCTCAGCAACAAGAGAAGCCACCAGAATGAGAAGCCCACGCACGGCAACCAGAGAACAGCCTCTAGCTGCCACAACTAGAGAGTCCGCACAACAAAGGCCCAGGGTAGCCAAAAACATAAACACATAAATGCTTTTAAAAGTTAAAAAAGAAAAAACTTATTACTCAGCTAGAGAATAGACCTCCATTAGGAATATACCTAGACCACCACTCATTCCCCACATATTTCAGGGAAATCTCTTTGGTGTTCCTACAGGGAATCCCCATGGACCTCACACTCAGTAAATGCAGTTCCAGTGATGGTAAGACCATCCTGGTTTAGAGGGAAGCCAACAAATGACCTGAGTATGTGAAGGAGACCCACAACTCTCCAGGACATGGTGAATAGCTCAGGATTGGGGACATAACTCATACCAACCCAAATGAGACTCCACCTGGATGCTTTCTTTGATTTATCTGGAAAAAGTCCCTCTCTGTCTACTGGCATCACTAAGGCAGGAGGGGAACTTGAGTTCCTCGCAGCCAACTGCCACTGCTTGGAGAGAGCCTTCCTGAGAAGGGAGCCAGTGCAGGGAAGGCAGAGGAAAGACATGAGGAGAGCCCTGGAAGCACGGTGTGCGTGCCTGGATCAAGCTTCACCTGCAGCCTGTATACTCCTGGGTGTTCCATGTACCAACACATTCTCTCTGCATTACCCTCCTTCTCTTTTTAAAGATTTTTTTTAAAGCTGTCTTAGGTTTCAAGCGTAAGCAGTCATCAGCTTCAACCTGTATATATTTAGTGTCTTTAGTTTTTTTTTAATGAACCAGTTTTTTAAAGTACATTTTAAATGAAGTGTTCACAAACTCTGGTACTTTAATGACTATTTAGAAGCTTGTGATTTGTAAAACACCTCGCTGCTAATCAAGACAGTCCACTGTGTTTGAGCATTGCTGACCCTCTGTACCTGCTTTTCCTGAGAGGACATATGTGTGGCTATGGAGTCTGAGGGCAACGGATAAAGCGCTAAACCCTCGAACCTCTGACTCCCAGGTCCGATCTCCCCTCTCCCATGGGATCTGGCCTGGGATGGATCCCAGGTCCCCCAGCCGCACTCCTTCTTCCCCTTCGTGAGGATCTCGTTACTGGGGCTGAGGCATCGGATATGGCATTTGTTAGTGTATCTATAAACTGTAACTTCCTTTGAAAATGTGATTAACGAATTGCAAACGGTTTCCAAAGGTTTATAAACAGATACTTTGAGAGCCACGGGTAGGTTTGTAGTTTTTGGTGCCTGTTTTATGAAAAAAATATGTGGGGGAGAATTTAATAAGGAAAGATATTCTGTGCTATGAAATACTTTGAGGTGGAGTTTCAAATAAAGGCCAGATGTGGTGAACACACCAAACCAGCCTGTGGCCTAGAAGGACGGGGGAAGAAGGGCACCCATCTGAGGAGCCAGCGGAACCATCGGGGGTTTGCCATAAGTGCCAGAATCTTCCTGGCAGTGCTGAACCGTCTGGATGTGAGTGCCCCTTTGTGTTACCTACAGATAGACTGTGGAAGCAGAAAGGGATTGGCTAAGGTGATGGCCATGTTCATGTGGGTTTGAACGAAACAAGAATGCCTTTGCTTTTCTGTGTTCTTTTGGGAAAGACTAAAGGAAGTCAGTTACACACATCCATGCAGCCTTTGTGAAACAAATATTATGTGTGCTAATAATTGATAAACAGTTCGTGCTGCTCCATGCTGCCAACAGGAAGGAAGGAGATGGGGGTGAGAGGCCCATAACTGGAGAGGAAGAGGCCTTGCCCAAAGCCTGCGCCATCTGGAGAAGGAGTGTGGCCAGGGCCTGGGAGCCAGCCTTGTCTGGGAAAATGTTTCTCTCCGGAGGCAGTCACGGTCCTCAGCTGGTGGATAACTTCACCACCTCCTCTGAGGCCCTGGGTTTCCTCTTGTCTTAGAGGCTAACTGGCCATTTCAGAAGAAAGGGTGACACGTCTTTCTCTCCTCCACGCACAAGAGAGGATGACCTAGTGGCCACTGGGCACTTCATTCCTTCACTCCTTCATTCATTCATTCATCCAGTCACATATCCAAAACTACTGTTCAGTTCAGTTCAGTCGCTCAGTCGTGTCCGACTCTTTGCGTTCCCATGAACCGCAGCACGCCAGGCCTCCCTGTCCATCATCAACTGCCAGAGTCCACACAAACCCAGGTCCATTGAGTCGGTGATGCCATTCAACCATCTCCTCCTCTGTCATCCTCTTCTCCTCCCGTCCTCAATCTTTCCCAGTGTCAAGGTCTTTTCAAAATACTGTTGGACACTGATTATTCATCAGGCCTCGAGCCAGGCTCAGGTGAGCCTTAAGAAAGCATTCAGTCAGAAGCTGTCTATGAAGGATCACCCACCCTCTGCCCTCCAACTGCAGGTCGCAATTCACCAATTCACCAGGCCAGTTAGGAGAGCAGGGAAAAGTCAGGGCTCCAGAGGGAGACTGTGGTTTGAACCAGGTCTGCACCTACAGGCTGTGTGCCCAGGGCTGGCCTGCATTTCTCCCAGCACACCGTGCTCCTTTGCAGGATGGAGGTAAGATCATTCAACACACGGAGCTGCCACAGGGGCTGCCATGAGGAACAAATGGACACAGATATGGTTGAGCACGGCAAACATCCTGACAAGCAGAGCTGGGACAACACGCCACTGGGTCAGCAGTGGGAACTGCTCATGAGACAGGACAGCCCACCTCATCATGCCTGTCCCTAGAGACGATCTTCACAGGGTAAAATGGTTCTTCACAGTTTAGAGAAAGTCACTCAGTTGTGTCCAACTCTTTGCAACCCCATGGACTGTATAGAATTCTCCAGTCCAGAATACTGGAGTAGGTAGCCTTTCTCTTTTCTGGGGAATCTTCCCAACCCTGCGATCAAACCCAGGTCTCTCTCATTGCAGGTGGATTCTTTACCATCTGAGCAACCAGGAAAGCCCCTTCATAGTATGGCTGTTTACCAAATTTTTCTAGTCCTTTAAAGAGGCAGTTCAACCTGGCTTCAGGGCCCATTCTTCTCAAGGTCAAAAGGAAGGGTCTCACACAAGCACGTGGTCCCAAGGGCAGGTGGCCAGGGGGGGCCTGTGACAGAGTAATGGCCTCTTTCCCTAGAATTTGCAAATCAAGGTTTCTTACTGTCGTAGCATGTCCTACCCCAGAGGAGGCACCCCTAGGGAAAGGGAATCCCAGGGCTCTGTATCAGTCCCTGCTGTACGGGCTACAGTCGAAACAGAACATTTTTTTAAGCCCCTACCCCAACTCCCACCCCCTGCTGACTCGCCCTGGTTATACATGTAACAACGGTTCATTGTAGAAATCTGAAAATAATGAAAAGTGTAAGAAATGTAAAAAGACTGTCCTCACTACCACAAGCCAGGAATCACCAGGGGACACTCTATTATCTTTCCCAAAGGACAAGTGTTTTGAAGCGGTTACTGTTTTCAGTTTTCTAAGTTCATTGTTTCTCCAACAAGAATTTATAAAATGTAGCAACCAATCTGTTATGCTTTCCAAGTGACTGCTTTCAGGAAAAATAAAAACAAAAACAAATTCGTTTCTTTTCTGCTGGCTAGCTTCCCTCTCGACTCCCTATTACTCTTCCTGAAGAGGGTGTGTTTCCTGTGCCAGGTATGGTGCTGAGTGCTGTATCCATCTCCTGTTACTTCTCACAGCTCCTCGGGAGGAGTAACACAGAGATCAGGCATGCTGGTCACACAGTGGCGTGGGTAAGAGGCAGGGAAACAGGGACTCCTCCCCAACTCTTCACCACCCTCGGCACTGCCTTCCTTACGCGGTCCCTTCTCACCAACTCCAGGCAGCCACTGATAGATAGGACTTCATATAGCTGGCACGTGAACGGTTGCAGAACCGCCTCGGGAGTCCAATCCTATGGGCCATGCATGTCTCTGTTAACAGCCAACTCACAGGAGCTGCCTTGAAACTAACATTGATGGCCAGGGGTGCGAGAATCAGTTTTAGGTTAAGAACAAGTATAATATCATGCCATATGTCCAATGTATGATATCATATTCACATGATGCCTAACAACCGATATCCAACTCAAGGCCTCAGAGAAGGTAGTACCTGATGGTATCGATAAAGGATTTCCATCAGAAGTGTGACCCTTTGGTTGTACAATCACACAACAGCTCAGAGAAGACACATGGTTGGATGTCATAGGCCCTATGGCAGAAGAGAAATTCCAATGAGCGCATTCAGAGCTGAACTCCCTCGTGTTCCTGGGAAGATGAGACAACCAGATATACCGAAGGAAACAGGGCCATGGGGTTGAGTAAAGGCAGTCAGAGAGTGGGAGAGAGGCAACAAGGGCATGTTGAGACAACAAGCTTTTCCCTTTTCCTAAAAGGTACCCTGCTCTTATTAATTAATGTTTTTAAGTGTCTCAAAGATGAAAAGTTCTACGTGCTCTTCTAGTGTGATTACAAAATCCTTTTGATCACTCTAAAACTGTAACAGCACTGGTTTTTTTTTTGTTGTTTTTTTTTTTTTTAAAAGCAACAATTAGCCTGCTGCTTTGAAAACCCAGCTGACCTTTATCTTTAGTGTCCTCTGAATCACTGGGAATGAGTCATACACTGTGTGTGGGGAGGAAGTAGCCAGTCCCACCTTCATCACTTCTGCGGGTCAAATGTGGCTTACTACCCGGTGGCTTGATTTAAATTCTCCTTCTCAAAAAGCCAGTCTGTCTTGTAATAGTTAAGTTAGTCATAAAAATGAACATCATGTTGAGTGGTTGGAGCAGGAAGAACATTTGTGCCAGCAAAGGAACAGGGACTAGGGGACTCTGATGGAAAACAGAGAGGTATCTTCAGGTCCACTGACTCAGGTGAGAGGGTGATGCTGAGGAAAGACCACCTCTCCACAGAGAAAAAAGAAGGGTGTACATGAAGGCTACATACAAGATAAAGACACATGTGGGCGCCTAGAAGATGGCTAATCTGATAGGTTAGAACATTTTTGAGACAGAATGCTCTCTAAAGCTTCCTGGGCAAAGGTGAGATGCAAGGCAGGCTTAACAATAAATTTCAAAATTCAAAAAGACTTGCACTGAATTCTTGAGCATGGAAATGTGCCATATCCCAAACCTGATTTTATATAAAGACTTCAGAGACCACTGAGTAATTAGGAGATAACATCTAGGGTAAGAAGAGGACCTCTATAATTTGAAAATATGTCTGTGGCTTTTGACAAGCAACTTTTTTTTTTTGGCATTTACAGAACTTTATTTGGCATTATTCCTTTGAGAAGTTAATTATATATCAAAAGACTCTTGGGTATGTGGAACCTGTCAGACCATTTTGAACATGGGGTACAATTAGGCACCGCGAATTGATTCCAGTTTCAAAACAGCAAAGACAATGAATTTCCTTATTCACTCAAGTAATATCACAAATGAGTACAAAGCAGCACTGCAATGCAGGGAGGTGTCAGTCTTAAATGATGCAACGGCTAACCATTCACCATGGGGTAAGCTCTCTGTGGTGCTGGCTTTTCTGCTTCCTCTGTAACAGTCCTAGTGTCTGTAACCAGCTCAGTCACTGTGGAAAAAAACCCCTAGTCTCATCCCGTGTTGGAGGGATGTATTCAGAACAGATATCTCTCATTTTCTTTGTGTTTATTGACATGAAGGAAAATATTCTGCAAGTAAAGTAAAATGGAGGAGGCACGAGAGAGGGAAAGGAATCGTTCCTTCCAAGCCAGCTGCCGTTACTGTTGCCTCGGGTATATGCCTTATGCAAGTAATAGTACCATCCTACGTCACACTGCTGAGCCTTCATCGTACGTGCGTGTGTGAATGTTTGTGTGTAATGTGGGGAGCTGCTTGGCAAGGGAGCTTTATTTTGTTTTTGCTTTTTTTTCTGCTAAAGGTTTTTAAGGATACTTGTGAAGAAGGAAAAGACATGTAGAAATCCATTTCTGTGGCCACATCTTCCATGGAAGTTTCTCTGATCCTTCCAGCTAGAGCCTCTCTTCTCACTCAGGAGGGCTCCTGTTCTGTACTTCCCTGAGGACACAGCGCTTTGCAGCGTTAAATGCATGTGACCATCTTTTCCACTCACCTCCTCTTTATCTTAGCCATGTCCTAACACCAAATTCTGGAGAAGGCAATGGCACCCCACTCCAGTACTCTTGCCTGGAAAATCCCATGGACGGAGGAGCCTGGTAGGCTGCAGTCCATGGGGTCACTAAGAGTTGGACACGACTGAGCGACTGCACTTTCACTTTTCACTTTCATGCACTGGAGAAGGAAATGGCAACCCACTCCAGTGTTCTTGCCTGGAGAAACCCAGGGATGGGGGAGTCTGGTGGGCTGCCGTCTATGCGGTTGCACAGAGTTGGACACCACTGAAGCGACTTAGCAGCAGCAACACCAAATTCAATAGTCTCACTTACCACCACTGGTCCACCCAGCCCACTGGACTGGTAACTGAGCAAAATGTTTAGTTTTAATTTTTTTGTATGTGATTCTCAATTACACTGACGTATATTTTTAAAAGTGTTTCTGGATGTAGGCTGGTTTGAATAAGCCCAACAGACCTCTAATGTTGTTCATAACTTATAGGAAAACTAAAGGTCCCCCGCAAGGCTGACTGAGTCCTCTTAATATTTGCCTGTGATCATGGAGACATGGGTAAAGGCTGGAATAGATGATTATAACAGAGGAAGAGGCCAGCGGGCCAGGCAAAGTAGCCAGATTCATCAAACTGCTGCATCCATTGCTTCTACCAGTGTCTCCTAGAACTGATGGCATCTTTCTATCCCTCTTGTGTTCAGCTTGGTGTCGGTCGCCATGATGCCTCTCCCTTAATGACGGTGCATGTCTCCTGAGCACCCCTGCCTGGATGGACTCCATTGTTCGACACATTTTCCCAAGTCCAGCCAGGGAGGTTCATCTGAAACCCCACATATTACCATTCAGCCTTCAATCCTTGTTACGTCTCAGGCCCTGCAGGAAGATGTCCCACATTCCAGAGTGCCACACATCCCCACCACACCGCCTCTGCTTGCTCCTCTGGCCTCTCACTCTGTACTCTCCAGCTAGACTGTGCTAACTCCTAAAAGTGTCATTGTCATTCCTGCCATCAGGCCTCTGCACAAGCCACTCCACCCGCTCCCAATACACTCCAACCCAACTCAGAGTCCAGTGGCCATTCAGCACCCAGCCAAGACATCAGCTCCTCTGGGAAGTCCACCCTGGCCTGGCCCCAGGCGGCTCAGGTCCTTCTTGTATCCTCTTCAATCCCGCGGTATCTCTATCTCTGTGACTAACACACTGTATAGCTATACAGCAAAGCTGTTCCTTCCTTGCCTATCTCCTCCCCGCTGTCCCATGCACCTTTGGGAAAAAAAGGCATTTCTTATTCGGCTAGCAAAGTAATACTCACAATTCTCCAAGCCAGGCTTTAGCAGTACATGAACCGAGAACTTTCAGATGTTCAAGCTGGATTTAGAAAAGGCAGAGGAACCAGAGATCAAATTGCCAGCATCCATCGGATCACAGAAAAAGCAAAAGAATTCCAGAAAAACATCTACTTCTGCTTCAAATTACTACACCAAAGCCTTTGACTGTGTGGATCACAACAAACTGTGGAAAATTCTTAAAGAGATGGGAATCCCAGACCACCTGACCTGCCTCCTGAGAGACTCGTAGGCAGGTCAGGAAGCAACCATCAGAACCAGACACGGAATAACAGACTGGTTCCAAATTGGGAAAGGAGAATGTCGAAGATGTATATTGTCACCCTGCTTATTTAACTTCTATGCAGAGTACATCATGTGAAATGCTGGGCTGGATGAAACACAAGCTGGAATCAAGACTGCTGGGAGAAATATCAATAACCTCAGATATGCAGATGACACCACCCTTATGGCAGAAAGGGAAGAGGAACTAAAAAGTCTCTCAATGAAGGTGAAAGAGGAGAGTGAAAAAGTTGGCTTAAAACTCAGCATTCAAAAAAGGAAAATCATGGCGTCTGGTCCCATCCCTTCATGCCAAATAGATGGGGAAACAATGGAAACAGTGTCACTGCAGATGGTGACTGCAGCAACAAAATTAAAGGACGCTTGCTCCTTGGAAGAAAAGCTGTGACCAACCTAGACAGCATATTGAAAAGCAGAGACATTACTCTGCCAAAGAGGTCCATCTAGTCAAAGCTATGGTCTTTCCAGTAGTCACGAATGGATGTGAGAGTTGGACTATAAAGAAAGCTGAGCACTGCAGAATTGATGCTTTTGAACTGTGGTGTTGGAGAAGACTCTTGAGGGTCCCCTGGACTGCAAAGAGATCAAACCAGTCCATTAAAGGAAATCAGTCCTGAATATTCACAGGAAGGACTGATGTTGAAGCTGAAGCTCCAATGCTTTTGCCACCTGTTGCAAAGAGCTGAATCAATAGAAAAGACCCTGATGCTGGGAAAGAGTGAAGGCAAAAAGAGAAGGGGATGACAGAGGATGAGATCATTGGATGGCTCACTGACTCAATGGACATGAGTTTGAGCAAGCTCTGGGAGATGGTAAAGGACAGGGAAGCCTAGCATGCTACAGGCCATGGTGTCGCAGAGTCAGACATGACTGAGCAACCGGACACCTTATTCAGCATCAAACCTGCAGTGCCTACGAGATTACTCGTCAAAGAGTGGATTCTTCATGAATATTTGAGGAATGAGTAAACAGAGTGAATGAGCAAATTATAATGGGTCTTGACTTAATAAGCATGTACAACACCTACCATATGTATGGCCTATTCTAGGTATTTTGTGAATATGAACTCAGTTAGTCCTCATAGTAATTCCATGCAGTAGACACTATTTTTGTCCTCATTTTTCAGTGGAGGAAACTGAATGGAAGGAGGTTGAGTAACTTGTCCACGGTCACACAGCTGACAGCAGCAGAGCTGAAGCTGACCCTGGACACAAAGCCTCAGGCACTATTCTGCTCCATGGAGAAGTGGGTACCAGTGAACCTCCCATATATAAACCTGAGGTTGCTGCTGGGTGCCTGCCTGAGATGTGTCCTTCTAGGGCACAGTAAGTTGATGATGGCAAAGTGACCTGTGGCTGTCCTCAACCAGCTCCCTGGAACTCCACCTTGAGCAGAGCTGAGTTTCAAATTATTACTTCTCAAAGGAAACTTTTCATGAAGTATATATGAAAGTACTATTTATACTTGTATTTGAACTTGGATGAAATAGGTATTAGTTAAAGGCATCCAATCCACAGTATTCTCAAACTTGTTGCAGTACTGGGAGTCAAATAAATACCTTTACCTGTCCCAGTCACACCCAGACTCTCTTCCTGGAGTGTAGGAAGAAACTTAGAAACTCCAGAGGAGGCTTTTCGGAGGAGCAGGCATCTGAGAGAAATAGAATATTTCAACTGATTCTAATACCCAGGATATACTTCTGAAATCTCTATGGTTCTATGTTGGGGAGAGGGGACAGTACTCCATGTGTGATGCCTATCAGCTTCTGAATGTCCCAGATAAAGGATTTTTCTCCTCTTTCCTCTGTTTATCCTTCCCAATCCCAGGAAATTAAGCCTATCTCAGTGGGCATTTCTTTATTTTGGGGTACATTTCTGCCAAGTGGGGTCCTTGTTTATTTAAATCTGCCTTGAGCATTCCTAGCAGAGGGTTCTTCGGGCTTTTGATTTAATTTGGAATGAGTGTGTGTGTGTGTGTGTGTGTGTGTGTGTGTGTGTGTGTTCCTTTCAGATGTGTTCTAAATTTGTCTCCTGCAGAGTCTGGCCTCCACTGTGCCTGTGGTGAGCTGTGTGCCTCTATCTGTGGGATGCTGGTTTTGTAGCCACTGGGTCCGAAAAGAAGCCACTGTGACAATGATGAATGTCCCCTGACTCACTCCTCAGGTGGTCTCTGTCCTTCCAGGGACAGACAGGCACACAAAGCATCAGCTTTCAGACTTGAACCCAGAGCTCCCTGGGGTGTGGCTGGCAGGCCAGCCTGTCATTTGGCATCTCTGGCCCTGGCCAGCTGAGGCACAAAAGCACTCGATCTTATGAAATCCCCAGCCACAAGCCAAAGAAATGCCAGCTATTGGTATGTTTGTGGGAGTGGGGGCGGGGTCACCCAGGTCCTGTCCCAAAGAGAAAGGGGTAAGTGAGAATAACGATCAGCCAAAGCCCTGACTGGCTTAGCCAAACTGAATATCTCAAATGCATTTCTGTTTTCCTTTGCCCTGAAAACATCCACAGAGCCTGTGGAAATGGCAGCTGGGAGGTGTTCAGAAACACACGTGGCCTGTCACATGGTTATAAGGTTGAGTGAAGCGCATAATGGTCTGGGCACCTCCTCAAAGAAGGGCAATGGCCAGTTTAGGGGTATGGTGGGGAATAAGCGATTGTGCCCCAAAGCCCATGCTCTCAACCTTTTTATTTGCATTCTTTGGGTCTTATCATTTAGGATTATGTAAAAATGACAGCTGCTTATAATTATTTGGAAGTTTGAGTTGCAATAATTAAAAACATCTGCCTTTATCTTACCGCTACCAGACTTAACCCCTCAAGGTTGGGTCTACTGAACTTCAAAGAGGGAAGCAAAAAATAAAAGAAAACTCCACACATTACTAACAAATTTCTAGTGATTCATTTAAATGTATAACCAGCTATTCCAACAGCCTTCAAACCTTTAATTATCTTTTAAATATATATAATTTGGGACTGCTAATTAGATAGCAATTTAATGCTCTCAGGGGGATTCAGAGGCACTGTCTTTCTAAAATGTAAACTCGAGGAGGCATCATCATTGGCATTCAAATGACCGAATTCTTCAGTTATTCAAATGAGTGTGGGCACTGACGCTGTTGAATCACTGAATATTTTGCAGTCAGCTCAAGCTGCAGGTTTTACAGGGCTCCTCAGTACATTGAGGGTAAGGCTAGGTTTCTCCCAGTCCAACTCTGGAGAGAAACCAGTCTGACTCCTCCCCAGGGAAGCCTAACCTCACTCGCCAGCCCAGTCTGGCCTTCTCTTGGATGCAGATGGCTCTGTTTGCCTGTTTTAAGGAGGAACAAACTTTCCTGGAATTTACAGTTATAAAAGCTTTAATGCTCACTTCCCAGCATTCTTCATGCTGGCCTGCCTGCTATTGTCTGGACAGTGAACATTTTAATTAATAACTCGCTCCCCACAACAGGCTGCTGCAGATGGAGGAGGTGAGGGTTTCACTCCGCCTTGAGCTTCCACTTCCTGTGTATTCCTACCCCCGTGGAGATGGTCCTTTAAATTATATAAAGATGTGCATCACATGGAGAGAAGCAATTGATCAATTAGATGACACTGGACAATGATGGAAGCCAGCCCTCCCATCTCAGCCTCACAGTGTGGCTAGGCTTTGCATTCCTGACTCCAGGCTAGTAGCTAGCAGCTGACGCTCATTTCCCCCATGAGGGGAAGGAGGTGCAGACAAATCTATAGGAATTTTTAAGAGATCATTATTCAACACATTGCCTGTAATTACATTTTGATGAGCCTTTTATTGCTAATTCATCATCCAAGATGGGGCACTCTAGATAAGAAATTAATCTAGTAAAACAAAGGTCAGAGTGTGTCCAGTGTAAAGAAAAGCTCTGTCCTCATCAAATCCTTTTGCCAAACAATAAAGCAGCAGAGAATCCTATCTCTAAACCAAATTCCCTTAAAGTGCCTTCTCCATTATTAACAGCATAAAGCAAACACTCCCTGGTGCTTCTCAGTGCAAGCAGGCTGATGTGAGGTGAATACATGCGCATTCCCCTGAAACAGAATGGGAAATGTGCCTGATCCCAACACTTTAAAGCAAAGGTCTATACGCACACAGAACTGTATCTGAAGCAAATCTATTTTTGCAGAGATGTATCAGTCCACTAGGATCGTGGCACAACTCTTCTCTGAAGCAGGTCCTAAGGCCCAGATTGAAGGGCAAAGTTTTTACTTTGCCAGGAAAATGCCTGTAGGAACATGGCAAAGTGACTCAGAGACAGAGACAACAGGCAGGCAGCCAACACAAGTTGCATCATGGAGCATGTGGGCACGGTGGGCACCTAAGCTGAATCCCACTGCAGGGGTCTGGGAGCCAGTGTGCAGCAGGTGCCTCCAGGGAGCCCACTGGGAGGTGGGAGTGCTCATCAGTTTTTGGTGGAAGGATGCTAATTCCCCGGCACCCCTTGCCCGCTGTGTGCTTGAAAGGAGTGAACTCCAGAAGTCACAGAAAGTCTTCATTCACTAGGGTTTTGGCAGCTGCAAGCCAGGCTGGAACCCACGGAGGTGAGGGCTGAGGGGGCCTGGGCGGGCCACCCACAGAACTACTTCACTAAGCATGTTTCCAAATAGGGATTTACCAACAAACAGCAAGGCACTTTCCCTTGGTCTTTGGAATTCTGTTCTGAATCTACTCACAGATTCCAGACCCATCTTAGGTCTCCCCATGCCTCGGGGTCTTTGTATACATGGTTCCCTCAGGCTAAACCAGTGTCCATCATCTTGGCACAGCAAGTTCTTTTCCCCCTCAGGGCTATAGGGTTCAGCTTAAAATGTCATCCCCAAGAAGGGTTCCCCTTGACCATTCAACTAAAAGTAGGGCATGTCCCTAGTCCCTTGTTGTCTCAGATCCTTCCTTCCTTTGGAGAGGTTATCCAAAATGGGTTAATACTTTTTATTTGCTTACTTCTGAGCCTAAGACCAACATATCTCGTATCCATGACCCCACGAAGGGGGAGTTGTGTCAGTCTTGCTTTTATCCCTCGATCTCCAGCATATAAAGGAGCGCCTGGCACAGAAGAGGTGTTTGATAACGCATGCCAGATGAGAGAAGGAAAGGTGAGAGGGAAGGTGGGCTCCAGCAACGCAAGAAGGAACAAGCTGCACCTCGAGTGTCTGAAGGGCTGCTGTTGTTTCCACACGTGCTGGACTGGATCACCGCCTGCGGGCTGAAGCTTACAGGCTGCAAACTAGCTCCCTGCAGAGTTCTCGAGCCACTTCTGTCGCAGCTGGACACCACGTCGTTTACAAATTCTTTCTTGCCAGTACTCCCACTCCGGTGCTTAATAATGTGCTGCGGCATTGTGTAATCATTTACCTATCTGTGGGTCTTCTCTCCTGTTTATTATTCTACTTCCTCTTCTAGGTATTCTACCAGGCCCTGGACATGCAAGGGTGAACAAAACACTGATTAGTGTGCTCAGGCCGCTTGCCGTGCGTGAGAGGACAGGCGTGTCGAGGGAGTTCTGTGATGTGGCGTGGAGCCCAAACTCAAAGACCTGTGCAGGAAGTCTGGTGGGACGAGGACACAGGGTGGTGTGCGGAGGAGGATTTCGGCTGTGGGAGTGGGAGACAGGGAGGGAGGACAGACTGGGTGCTCTCGGAGAGCAGGGCTCAGAGCCACGCCCAGCAACGGCTCCCAGCCTTGGGGATCCACAGCTGCATCCGCCAGGCTGCTCTGCCTGTAAGCAACAGACACCAATTCTTAATCACTTGAGCAAAAGAGGAATTTAATAACAGTGAATATGGAAGCTCTCTGTTCCCACCACAATGTGAGGTTAATGAATGTGAGTGAATGAATAAATAAATAAAGGACAGGATGGAGGGCCTTTCCCTCTTGCCTTTTGTTTTTCTTCCTCCCTCCCTCTTTTTCCTTTTAATTCTTCCTCTTTTCTTCCATTCTTCCTTCTTCCCTTTCTTCTTTTTCTTTTATTTATTCCCCCTCCCCCCCCTTTTTTTTCTAGTAAGCACTTAAAAGAAACAAACCTTCCATCTACTCTTACCTTTGTATCAGTCAGGACCCCAGCAGGAAGCATATGGCATCGTCAAGCTGGCTAATTAAGGAAGTTTTAATAAAGAGCCTATTGTAACAGTGGGGCAGGTGTAGGGAACTATAAGAACTGGTGTAGCACCCTGAAGTCACAAGCAGTGGGGCCCTTCTCTTCCACTCTGCATGAAGGGAGAGAGGAAGGAACAATCACAGCAGCCCACGGAGAACAGAAGGCTAACGTGGCTTTCGCCTGGGTGCAGCCAGTGCCAGGGGACACGGGGCTGAATATACAATCCCCTGCACTCTCCTCTCATTTCTTCTGGGTGTGAAGTCCCCCACCAGCTAAACTCCATCCAAGGCCAAGATCAAAGATGCCACCCTGAGTGCCATGCAGGTGGGGTGCAGGAGCAGACAGCAGAAGCCAAGGGAGGCCCACCAGCCCAACTCTGATTTTATAAAAGAACCTTATAACACTGCTTCGGAATTAAGGAAGTCAATTAAATAGGTTTAACTCGATGAAAAACGACACTGTTCATAGTGGTCTTTTTTTTTTTCCCCCTGAAGACTGAGTCAAATTTGCTTCCGGACTGACAGTCCTTGGCCTAGGCATCAGTTAATCTCTCTAAAACAAGAACCAACACACAGGACGCTATGAAGACTTAATGAGGCAAAACACACACAGACGGTAAGCATGCAGCGCGGCTCTTAAAACTCTAAGCAGCAGCTGCTCTGTCACTGCTCACCCACTCTCTGCGAAATGCTACCTATGCCCTAGGTGCCCCTGTACACACCTGGCCACAGAACCTAGGGACCAAGTGGCTACAGAGTTCGTGAGGTCTGCAGGACAGAAGGGCAGGCACCCCTCTAACATGCTTCATCCCGAAGCTCACGAGATGTAAGCATTCCTTGCTCAGGGCTGCTACTCTTCCACTCAAGTGTCCAGGCTGGGGCGGCTCCAAACGCCGCTCTCAACATTTCATCAAGAGAAAAGCACGCGAGGCTCTGTTTTCTCTTTCACCAAACGATGTATTTCAAAAATACCAGGCTCGCTCCATGGGGGTCACACAGTCTTGTTTACTTTTTCTCTAAGAACACACTCCTCTGAGCAGATACATTTACTAAGCATCGGATGACTCTCTCTTTTAAAGTAAAACGGGATGGATTCAGACCCGACATAAAAGGACTGTTTTGAGAATTGTGCTCAGGGAGCGGGCACACAGCGGTGCCCGTGCGCCACCTACTGACCAGTCTCGTTCAGTTCCCAGCACCTGAGAAGAGAACAGAGCTGGAGACTGGAGATGGGATTCCAGTCTTAGAAGCCACAGAGTTGTATAAATGATGACAGGTTCCCACTCGCTATATCCCAGCAGGTTGGGGCCAGCAGAATGCATGGTTCTGAGACCAGAGACAGAAGTCAAATGAGGACAGAGATCTCAGGAAGTGTGTGGGACCCCTGCTGAGTCTGGAAAGAAATGTCCCTCACAGTAGGCTGTGGATGAAGCTGGTGTGCATGCCACCTCCTCTGGGAAGCCCTCCAGCATCTCAGGTACGCTTCCTCAAGAAAAGCAGATGCCTCCCCAGCGAGCACATAACTCTTCTTGGCCTCTAGCAATGAGCTCCTTGTGGGCAGGGATGCTGTTCTACCTGCTTCTCTGTCTCCATCAGCTAGCACAGTGCCTAACTTGAGGAACACCTCATGAATGTTTGCAGTCCAGCAGAGGCAGGGGCAGAAAGAAAGGAGGACTTGACCAGTTACATGAGACTCAAGTTTTGCATGTGACGAAGCAGAGACTCAGGAAGTGCTTGATGGGTAAACATGTGGCACCTGCGCTTCTCCTTTATTGTAGAAAATTGGTACCCAGATATTTAGTCATCAGCATCCTTCAAACGCCATCAAAATCTACCAAGAAATATCTATCCACCACTCCCTCGGGGCAGCAGCGAAGTCACAGGAATTCACAAGGGATGGTGCAGGAGAGGCTGAACACACAGACCTTTCCCAAGAGTGATAAGTGATCGGAGGAAACTCAAATACGGGGTGTGATGGGGAGTGAGGGAGGTGTGTGGCTCCTTCGGTCAGAGAGCAGGGAAGCTTCTCTGTGGAGGTGACACTGAGATGAGACATGGAAGGTGGGACAAAAGCAGTCACGGGTGTATCGGGAACAAGATTACAGGCAGAGGGAAGAGGAGGCACCAGAATCTGGACCAGAGAGGAGCCTGGGGCTTTTGAGGGATGGACGAAAGGGCTGGAGTAGACTGAAGGAGGGGCGAGCCGAGCGGGCAGCCACACCACTCTGGCTGGCCAGAGAGCTCAAGTCAGATATGGCAGGGAGCTGGGGCCATGGCCCAGAGTTTGGGTTTTACTCTAGATGCCAAGAAAGGCCAGATCAACTGAGTGATGTCTGTGAAAGCCGACGCTGACTGCTAAGAGCATAATGCTGGGGTGAAGGGGGTACAAAAACAGGTGTGCAGATCAGGGCAGAAACCCACGTTCAGTAGCAAAAAGGTCTGGAGAAACAGAGTGGCTAGGCATCGGTAAGAACAGAGAAATGGAATCAACATTTTGAGTGGGATGGGGACAGCCAAGGAGTCCACAGGGACTGACTGGTGACATCAGGCAGAACTCGGGCTGTGGGAGCAGCAAGAACACTGACTTCCAGAGGGAGTGGAGAGATTCCGCAACAGGACTTGTTGGAGAGTTCAGCTGAGTTTGACAGAACACAGAAATGGCTGGGGTCTGATGGAGATAGCCTGACGGCTCAGGCTTCCCCTCCCTCCACTGGCCTGGGCTGCACAGCTTGGTCACCTATTTCTTTTTTAGATGTAGCTACTAGAAAATGTTAACTTATACAGGCACCTCATGATTGCGGCTCACATAACATTCTTCCTGGACAGTACTAGTCTAGGCAGAATCTCACTGTAATTGCCTGTTATTCATCCACGTGGCTGCAAAGATCAGGTTCCCACTCTTCTTCCCATTTCCTGAGAATCAACCAATATAGAAGAGTGAATTTAGCACATCTAAACTGACCTAGGGGCTCCTGGTTCTGACTCTTTCTAGTCTTTTAACTCCTTAATTGCTTGGTGCCACAGATTCCTGTACGTAACATGACAATATGCACCGCCTCACGGAGATGTTCCTGGCACCCTTGGTTGTCTACAATCTGACTCCAGATTGCCTTCCAGACCCACCTTCCACACAGGCCTCGCGACACGCACACCCTTTCTGTGAGCCTCTGAGCCTTTCCATTGCTTCTAAGCTTGCTACTGAATTAGTTAATGAGCAAAAGCTTGAACCATTTAAAACACTTTGAGCAGTGTCTGTCACACAAAAAGGAATCACCAAATGTGAAACAAAGTTTACTAAGACCAACAACGATAACAGATACAAAAATGCACTTTCCCTAGTTGTATCTATGGTTATACTTCTCCACCCTACATAAAAAGTCTTATCCACCCTATTTGATTTTGAGCTCTCGGTGTTGGAACACTACTCCGCAGCCACTCTGGGCAGCTTGCTTAGCCCTAGAACATAGTAGCCGTCTAGCCAATATTGAGGGAAGGGACTGAGGGTTTTCCCCATCTCATCTACCATTAGCCCAGTGGCCCATGTGACTGGCTAATTTTTATCCAGAATAGAAATTCTTCAGCATCCTTCCCCATCTTCTGGGCTTGCAGACACAAAGCAAACAGCTTTTGGCAAATGTCAACGTGGTTTCATGGAAACGAGTCCTAGATTTTGCCTGCCCCAGGCTCCTCTGTGGAGCCTTGCCTGTGCTGTGGCTGCTGGAAGGGAGCCTTTTTTGTGTTCTCTTGGTGGTTTGACGAGGTCCACATTCCAGGCCTCCATGGGGAAGGCAATCAACTTAGATGTCCCTTTTTTCTAAAACGAAAGGGCACATGGATTATTACCAAAATCTCAAAAGAAAATCAGATCATGTGAAAGGTGGTCCCTTCCTAGTTTTACTTCCCTCAGTGCTCTGTCGGGCAAAAGAAAAAAGATATTTTAGGGGTTCCACTATTTAAGAAAAATTCGTAAAGCTCTCAAAGAACTTTATGAGAAGAATAAAGTGCAAGAAAAATCGATCTAGACAGTAATTCTAAGTAACTATGCTTTGAAATAGTTTTAACCTGAATGTTAAAGAGGGGCAGAGATCAAGGAAAAAACTTCCAGATGTGCAATAACAACTCAAAAATCATTCCTCAAGGTCTGACTTGAATCCTTCTTGCTTCTCCGAGTCCCCACCCATGAGATGTCCCCAGCCCACGTGTTCCTTCAGCCCCCATTCTAACGCATGGATTCCAGCATGCTGGGAACCACATAAATGTTTGTTGAATCAGCATCAGTTAGTCTACCAGAAGTCACAAGCTGGTGGCAAGGACAGAGTGACTGAGAAACACTTGGAGAAAGACTACAGAGAGCCCACTTATCAACAGAAAAGTCCTGCTTGAGCAGCTTTGCCAATTAAACCACAGCCAGTCTGCTGAGTAAGGCTCCTACATCTGAGCTGTTTTTGGAGACACTTCATGATTCACACCCAAATCATACAAGATGAAAGAAAATACTGGATAAATCAAGCCGAATATTAAGTTTGGGGGGAAAATTTTATTGGACAAATTAGAAAAATATTGGTATTGTGCTTCAGGAAACCCACTTCTTTCCTCTGGCTGCAGGGGCAGAAACAACCTCAGAGGCAGATGGAGAGGGAACAGGAGTTATTTTAAGTGAGTCGGCTCCGTCCCCCATGCTGGCCACAATCTCCCACTCACACCCCTGTGCTAATCTGCCAGCCTCGGCAAGAACCGAGGGGAACATCCATTTGTAACAAGGATTTGACTGTATGACTGGGCTTGGAGAAAGCCTGTCAGGTTGGAGTGAGGATTCCCTGCTAGAGCTGGCCAAGGAAACTGCTGGTGGTGGTTGTCCCCAGCTGTGGGTGAGACTCTGACTGGGTCCATTTACGTCTGGTGCAGACACCAGGTTTCTAGGGGAAGTGCCCTAATTATATAACATTATCCTGAAGAATCCAAAGTAACTGGAAAGGCAACAATGGCGGTGGAGGATTCTTTCATTCATTCTCCTTCAAAGTCCCTCCTCTTTGCTGAGTGACTGGTGGTGAAGGAGAAGGAGGGATTGAGTTTTCTGCTTTTGTTGTTCAGGTGAACAAGACAGAGACAAACAAACTACTTGTACGTACCAGAGCTGGGTTATTCCCCCTATGTGGATTGATTCTTAACCGTCATACTTCAGTTACTGTAGCTGCTAGTATATCCTCAGTGCTACTTTAAAAACAAACAGACAACAGCAACAAAACACCTTGGTTCCCTCGGCTCACGCAGAACTTCCCAGTACAGCTACTGTTTGCTTTTCTTCTAGCTCAGAGCTGACCAAGAAAAGTAAGGGTGTCAATGTGTGAGAGACAGACAGACAGAGAAAGAGAGACACAGAGCGAGGGGGAGAGACACACAGGCACAGACAGGCGTAGCTGAGGTTGCACAGACTAAGTTGATGTCAGGTTCAAAGTAGAACTGCATGCAGACTGCATGATCCCAAGGACTCTGTCTGTTTACTCATGTGTGTGTGGATACAATCCTTCACTGATGCTTATCATAATAACCTGAACAAGGTGCATAATTAAAAATGTTCTTTAAATCCACCCCCCACCCCCGCAAGCATCCACTATCACCGAGTCCTCCCAATCTTTATACCAGTCCATATGAAGAGTTGACTCATTGGAAAAGACTCTGATGCTGGGAGGGATTGGGGGCAGGAGGAGAAGGGGACGACCGAGGATGAGATGGCTGGATGGCATCACTGACTCGATGGGCGTGAGTCTGAGTGAACTCCGGGAGTTGGTCATGGACAGGGAGGCCTGGCGTGCTGCGATTCATGGGGTCCCAAAGAGTCGGACACGACTGAGCGACTGAACTGAACTGATAAAACACAAACAGAATGCCCACAGAACTACCACGGTCCCCACAATGTCCTGGGGCTTGATTGGTCACACAAGGCTCTTTACTTGTATTATCCCATTTACACTGACAACCCATAATATTATACTTTTGGTTATGACAAGATTACAAGAGGAAATGATGCTCAGAAAGGCTGTGACTTGCCCAAAGTCACATAGCTGGTTTATGATGGGCCTAGGAAGCAAGGATAACCTATGTACCGCTGAAGCTGAATTCCTTCCACTTCACTGCGGTCTTTTTCCCAGCAGGAAAATACAAAACTCAAGGGAGGGTTAACATCCACTACTGATTACACAGATGGGTTAGTTCATAGAATCCTCAACACTGGGCATCACACCAAACCTCTTCTAAGTATGTCATGGCCTCAGTGTCACAGAGAGAAAAAATGGGATAGATGGTCCATTGACCTGGCCACTCCTGATGTTCTTATTGTGGATCAGCTTCAGAAAGCTTCATCTGGTTTGGGTCATCAAAACTGAGATGTGCGGCATTTGCTTGGGCCATCACATGTATGGGAATTTGATCCTAGCTGCCATTTCCAGTGGAATAATTCACTGCAATGTTTCAACAGTGAGAAGAACAGAAATGACTTGCATTTGTGAGTATTTGCAGTGTCAGGAGACGATCAGTGTTGACTGGTTGGCCTGTTCTTCTAAGAGCCTTTCAGCTGCCCTCTCAGTGGCTACAGTTCTGAAGTCCATGAGATGGATTATTTGTAAATAGGCAATTTGCTGCGCGACCAGGAGATGTGAAAGACCAGGAAGTCTCTGAAATGACTGCATAGATGGGAGCTGCTCAGTTCCACATTATAGAGAAAGGGAAGGTACCGTGGTGACCCTTCTGACATCTGGTTCCATTTTGGTCCTTCTTTAAAAGTTGATAAATAGGAAAGTTAATTCATTCACTGGCAGAAGATCCAGGTTCGATTGCTTCATTTACTTTGATCCACTCCAACTTGGAATAAATAAGCACTGGGAGCCTATTGTGGAGAAGGCAATAGCACCCCACTCCAGTAATCTTGCCTGGAAAATCCCATGGACAGAGGAGCCTGCTAGGCTGCAGTCCATGGGGTCGCTCATGACTGAGAGACTTCACTTTCTCTTTTCACCTTCAGGCATTGGAGAAGGAAATGTCAACTCACTCCAGTGTTCTTGCCTGGAGATCCCAGGGACGGGGGAGCCTGGTGGACTGCCGTCTATGGGGTCGCACAGAGTCGGACACGACTGAAGTGACTTAGCAGTAGCAGCAGCAGGAGCCTATTGTCAGCCACATCAAACCTATATCTCCTACTACCCTCAACAAGCAACCACAACTGCAAGACTTAGAAACGGGTACTGTGCTAAGCTTTTTAAACTTAAATACATTTTTAGACTTAAATATCCTTAAAAGCTAGGTAGGTTTTTCAATCAGACTTTTCAGCAATTCTGAATTAAGTTTGGAATCAACTAACCAGTTAATTCAATCCTTTTTTGATAAAAAGCTTGTTGAAGTCAAGTATTACCTTAAGTTGCATCCTGAGGCACGCATATGGGATCCACATGATGTGGCCAGGACTCCATTAATACCAGGGCGATTAGAGCAAAGTTGGACGGTGATGGAGCTACAATGTGAACTTCTTCTAAACAATGATTCAAGTGAGAAACAAACTGGTCCACACGATGTCTCACAAAGAAACGTTTGCATGCAGGCACTGCTGATATTTTCTAATTTTGATGAAAGGAAAAGAGGCATGTGGAGTGGATGGGTATGTATCAGAGAGTGCGTGTGTGTGCGTGTGTGTACAGCTATAGGAAATGAGCTATACTTTCTTAACATTCAAAAGCAGAGTTTACTATATTACTCTTTATACTTTTATATCTTTAAAATTGGCTAACCACAGACCAAAAGGGACGTCCTTTTGTCAACACACTGCAACTAGATCAGGAGAAGCAAACATGTGGTGCCCTCTCTGCCATGCCCCTCCAGAATCCACAGTGGACCAAACCTGGCTGCCCTTGAGAATCTTCCTGAACACAGTGCTCCAGGCAGCCTCTCCCCAGGGATCAGAACGGACCATGCAATTCTGGGCTGTCTTGGACTAGGCCTAACTCCACTCACTTCAAAGAGAGCTAAAACGATGCTGAAAGAAGATGGTTTGCACGTCAGCTCACCAAACAAGGCTACTGGATACAGCCTATGCAGGACACGGGGGGATATCGCAACTGTTTCAATGATTCTGGAGATCTTGACTCTTATTTGTTGTATCAAATGTAATTTTCAATAAGTTGGTCTCAGGACTTCCCTGGTGGTCCAATGGTTAAGAATCCGCCTGCCAATGCAGGGCACGACCCCTGGTCTGGGAAGAGTCCACATGTCATGGGGCAGCTAAGCCCATGGGCAGCTACTACTGAAGCTTATGCACTCTACAGCCGGCGCTCCACAACAAGAGAAGCCACTGCAACGAGAAGCCCATGCACTGCAACCGGGGAAAGCCTGCACACAGCGATGAAGGCCCAGCAAGTTCCAAAGTAAATCAATAAGTAAGTCAATAATTCTTTTTTAAGTTAGTTTCAGGCTGGAGGGTGAGAGATCATTTGTTTCATAAAGCTACCTATTACGGTGTATATTTCAAAGTGAACAGTTTAAAATTTTCACATATATTGGCAAATGTGAAATAAATAAGTTGTAAGACCTTATATGGATTTTATATGTAAAACATGATAGCAAATATATTTACCCTATATTATTTGCATATTATATGTCAAAATACTAGTTATAAACTATTAAAACAGCTTTTCACAGACAGTATTATGAATTGAGCATTTCAAGTGAAAACTGCAAAGTGTCACCACTGTAGAACTGGAGAAAACCTTTTAAAATCATAAAAGGAGAAACACAGAAATAAGTATTTCTCTTACCAATGGTCTGAGTTCTGGATGCGTCAGGATATATCCATTATTTGTGATTGCAAAGGCATAGCCATGAATCCCTAACTGTAAGAAGAAGTGAGAAAGAAACCTTCATTAGCTGGCTCCCTGGTGAATTCACAAAGCAGAAAGCAGCCCGACATTTAGTAATTTATAGCTTAAACTTGGCATTCATAACCCTTATCAGCACAATATTTCATTAAAACGAACACAAGGCACTGATCCTTGACATTTGGTGGAAATGAAGACCTGTCACAGGATAAGCTCAGCAAATAGCACAATTTAAAATGTCACAGACCCATGTTGGTATCCAAAGACCCCACTTTGATTTATTTAAAACTAAAACAATTATAGTTTTTTAAAAGCAAGTGGCTAAAGTTTCTGGAGACCCTATGTCCAAGTGAACAGAATTTTGTCAACCTGGGTGTCTTTTCTCTACCTGAGATAAGCCAACAGGGGCCTCCCTCTGATGCACCCTAGGCTCCCCACAATTCCACACCCCCAAGGCCATCTCAAGCATGCATTCTCCTAGGCAGTTATTTTCCGTAACTCTTCAAGGAGAAAAGTGTCCCCACCAGCTTATATAGGAGTCTGCCAACCCCTTTTACATCCCTTCGTCTTTAAATTGTGAGGCCGCCAAGCTTTTCCATGCATTCTTCTATCGACACAAAGCCTGGGTAATTTTCTATGCAGAGCCTCACTTAATTTATGTTTTCTGACTAAATAGGACTATGGGAAATAGTTTGAGAGCAATGAAATGTTTTATTAGCTTTAAAAAGTATGTAATCAAATTTAACACTGCACTTATTTAAATAATAATCCCAGCTTTTTGACAATATTTCTATTACACAGTTGACTGCATCCATTGGCTACAATAAATTTACCTACAAATCATTCATGTATTAAAAAGGCCTCTGGCATAAAACCCATACTGATCTCTCTCTCTGAAGAAAGAAAATGTAACCCACTTTTGCCAGAGCAGTGAAAGGGGAGAAGAAAAAAAAAAAATCCTTTTGCTCCAATGAGTTATTTCATAGTCCTGAGCCCTCACTGTTATTTTCTTTAAAATTCCCTGCTGCTCGCATTCTTGAATATGATACTATTAAATGATCCAGACAACAGAGTTTACAAACCAAGAATGACCCTGTCTGCTTGTTAGCTTAACGTCAAGGTGATGTGAAATTAACTTCAGAGAATTTAACACCGGCAATTAAAAGTTTTCCTTGCATTACAAAAAGCAAATATACACGTGGTAGTCAAGGGCAACAGACATTTTCTTCTGGAGTTACCTTACACAGCAAGTCTTAATAAGACTCTACTTGATTCTAATGATAAAAGTATATTTCATTATGCTGTGAAAGATAAACCAGAGGTTTCCTATCTTTTGAGATGTGTATCGTCTCTTTTCATCTTGTCTCTTGGAAAAATGTCAGACACAGTCAACACTGCATAAATTACCTTTATTATGTCCCTGTTTAATACCGACTGAAAGGGTCAAAACGGACTCAGAGAGTTCGACTTTCTCCATTAAAGGCAAAAGTGGTCTTTGGTTGGAAATTCAAACTCACAATGAGACCAAACATAATATTTTATAGACAACGAATATATTCAGTGGCTTCTAATGTACATTCCTTCACTTCTTGGTTTGCCTGTAGGAAGCAATACTCAAAAGAAAGTAAAACTCCATGCATATGCCCCTCCCCTCAGGTCCTCTATTTTTCTCGTGTAGCACTTATCAAAGTGACAATCAATTATTTGTGAGGTTGACTATAAGTAATCAAGATATCAGTCAAGGCCTTTGATTATTTAAAGCCTATCTCCCTGCCAGAATATAAGTTCTGTGACAGCCAGGTCATACCATGCAGTTATGGAGGGATGGCTAGGATGAAGGGAAGAGGAGTCAAGAAAGGAAGAAGCAGAAGAGGAGGAAGAAGGAAGTTAACAGAAGCTGAATTGAGTGCAGATCCTACAAAAGTGTCCTGAACTCTGCTTCTTCCCTGGCATGCAGAGCCTGCGGCGGCCTTCCCAGCCAGTGTCCTCCATTCATTGTTTAGCTGCCATCTTGCTTCCTGGTGCTCACTCACATTTCACTCTACCAGAACCTGCCCCTGTCATGCCCCCTCAGTCACCAAAATGCAACCAGAACTCCTTTCTTTACGGTTGCCAGCGGCCTCCTAATTGCCAAACCATATGGACTGTACCCTCTTTTCCTGGTTGTCTTAGCCTACTGCCCCCTCCTCCTTGACACTCTAATCTGTCAGTTTCCAGGCCTCACACTCCCGGATTCCCTCCCTTTCATAGCATCCGCGTCCTCTACTCGTCCTGGAAGCAGTCAGTTTCTGTCCCCACTGCTCCTTGTCTGCTTCGGCTCCTTCTCCTGCAACACGCTTCATCAACCACCTGGATGCTGCTGACCTCCAGATCTGTGCTCCGGCCTTGGCCTCTCGCCTCAGTGGCAGACCCCAGGGCGCAAGTGTGTGTCTCTGCCTGGACATCACGCAGGTGCCCCAGACTCACCCAGCCCAACATGGGCCCCTTCCCTTAGTGCTGCTCTCCCTGCACCTCTCTCTCAGTTGGCGGCACCACCAATCCCCCACCCAACTCTAGACTTAGAAACTAAAGAACCATCCCTAGAACCCTTTCTCTTTCATCCCCAACTTGCTGACCTAAGTAATCGCTAAGATTTTCTCCAGAAATCATTCAGATTCATCTCTGCTTCCTCACCTTACCTTCCATGTAGATTTGACACAGCAGATTTCCACAATGGTCCTACCTATTCTTCCTGCCTCAAAGCTTGGCCCCAACAAAGTTATCCTTTGGATTAATCAAAGTCAAAGGTAACTCTGACTCTGTTGCTTCCCTTTGTAAAATCCACTAAAGACCTCTTTGACGTTAGAAAGTTAAAGTGAAAGTCGCTCAGTTGTCTCTGACTCTTTGTGACCCCATGGACTCTCACAGTCCATGGAATTCTCCAGGCCAGAATACTGGAGTGAGTAGCCTTTCCCTTCTCCAAGTGCTCTTCCCAACTCAGGGAGCGAACCTAGGTCTCCTGCATTGCAGGCGGATTCTTTAATAGCTGAGCCGCAAGCGAAGCCCAAAGAAAACTGGAGTGGGTAGCCTGTCCTTTCTCCAGCGGATCTTACCGATCCAGAAGTCAAACTGGGGTCTCTTGCATTGCAGGCAGGTTCTTTACCAACTGAGCTAAGCCATCAGGGAAGCTCTCTTTCACTTTCATGTGTACGATAGAATCTATGGGTCTATCCATCAGGTCTCCCTGGGGTCTGGCCCCTATCTACTTACTCAGCATTTCCTTCCTCCACTCATTGCCTCTCAAGAGCACATGACAGCAACAATAAACCCCCTGCAGCTTTTTTCTCCCAGTGAGACCTTTACTCAACGGATGCAAGCTGTCCAGAGCACTACTCCTTCCCATCTCTCCCAAGCTATGAGCTCAGCCTCACGATCTTCTCCTATAAACATGTCTCTCCTGTTGCGCCCTCCTTTCCATATCATGTCTCCATAAAACCCTGAGAATTTTTCCATTATTACCTTCACCTTAATGCATGAAAACGCTACACTTACTTTTCTGCCTGCTTCTCAACCCTAGCTGGATGTCTTTCCTTCATCTGCCTTATTCTAGACACGCTCCCATCAGAATGGGCTCTCTGGGAAAAGAGCCCTCTCACTCATCTTCTGACTGTTCCAGCATCTAGCATAATGTCTAGCACATGGCAGGTGCTCCAGTTAAGGTCTGCATGTATTTAAGAGAGTCATCACTTTACCCAAATATTACCTCATTCATCTCTAAAATTTGAGCTAGAGTAAATATTGAACGTAAGCTGAAAAGGAGAAGCTGATTTGCTGTGGGTGGTACATAGTCAGTCCTCCTCAAGCCCGTACCTGAGAAAGTCTTCCTGACATTCAGAAACTATCTGGTTAAAATCCTTCCCAGGAGAACAGTGAGAAAATAACATCAGAATGTTTTGTTGGTTCGTTGACTGCAAATGGATATAATCTAATGTAGCTGTAAGAAGAGAAACTTCGCAAATCTCAAAACACATTCCCCATTCTGTGGATGAGTCTCTCAAAAAACCTAAAACTTGTAGATGGCAATGTCCAACATTTGCTTAGGGCCTCAAATCAATATACAGATGAAATCTCTAATTTTTGTTTCATCTGAAATACAACTAGCCATTCTGTCCATTCTAACCTGCAGTCCCGTGTTGCAGTCAGAGAGCAGATGGGACACAAGGCCTCCCAGCACTTGGGGATGCCAACGGGGCCCCCATCCTGAAGCACGCTCTTCTGGAGGCCAGGAGCCTTGTGGTCCAAAGGCCTGGGCAAGGAGGTGCTTCCCTTCCAAGTGCAGAGAATCGGGACTAATGAAGTGAACCTAATTATAAAATGGCTCTTTACATTAACAGAGGCTGTGGTGTCTGGAAATTATTGCTGGGGTGTCTGGAATTCTTAATAAAAATTACAGGAAGTCTGATTGCTTGTGGGAAAATCTATGAAGCTAATGGAAAAGAAAGAATTCTATCAATATCTTCTGGGAAAACCACATGAGCCAAGAGCTGACTCATCTTTACAAGGTGTTAATCAAGAGAAAAAGGTGTGATCTGCACTCTGATCCCTGGCTCTCCTCTCCTAGATGAGAGAGCCCCATTCACCCATGGTTCACTCCAGCTGCCACGGATACCTCTTCCCACAGCTCTGGTGGGGACCAGAGGAAGGGCAAATTAGATTAAGGTATGCCACACCTGGGTCTCTGGTTCCCAGACCCTTTGAGGAAAGCAGCTAATTTTCTGCTGATCTTCTATTCCCTTATTACACTTTATAACGAGAAATAATAAGAAAGTTTTTTCACATATCTTCGTCTAAAAATGGGGCCAAGTGGTACTTATTTCATGGGAGTGTAACGAGGATTCAGTGGGAACAGTGAGCATAAAGCACCTTTCCCATACTAAAAACACAGTGAAAAGTTCAATGAATGTCTTATTGTATTATTTTAGCTTCTAATTTTTTATATATATTTTAACTATCACTATTATTGTCCTTTATTGTTTCTTATGGCTCTAGGCTTCAGTTCAGTTCAGTCACTCAGTTGTGTCCAGCTCTTTGCAAGCCCATGGACTGCAGTATGCCAGGCTTCCCTGTCCATCACCAACTCCTGGAGCTTGCTCAAACTCATGTCCATCGAGTCAGTGATGCCATCCAACCATCTCATCCTCTGTTGTCCCCTTCTCCCACTTTCAATCTTTCCCAGCATCAGGGTCTTTTCCAATAGGTCAGTTCTTCACATTAGGTGGCCAAAGTATTGGAGTTTCAGCTTCTGCATCAGTCCTTCCAATGAATATTCAGGACTGATTTCCTTTTGGATGGACTGCTTGGCTCTCCTTGCAGTCCAAGGGACTCTCAAGAGTCTTCTCCAACACTACAGTTCAAAAGCATCAACTCTGCAGCACTCAGCTTTCTTTATGGTCCAACTCTCACATCCATACATCACTATCAGAAAAACCACAGCCTTGACCAGATGGACCTATGTTTGCAAAGTAATGTCTCTACTTTTTAATATGCTGTCTAGGTTGGTAATAGCTAAAAGCATGCACTGCTAGTTTGAGACTTGGCAAGATATTTAAATTTTCTGAGTCTCTTGCTTCCTTAGCCAAAGATAGCAGTGTCTACCTATTACTAAGTGAGATAATGCTATAAAGATGTTAATACATTGTTTAGTAGAAGAAGCTTTGAGAAACAAATCCACAGGGTAATTGTTATCATTTCCTATACTTTCTGGGCTCCCTAGGTGGCTCAGTGGTAAAGAATCCACCTGCCAATGCAGGAGACGTGCATGCCAGGGTCAGGAAGATCCCCTGGAGGAGGAAATAGCAATCCACTCCAGTATTCTTGCTTGGAGAATCCCATGGACAGAGAAGCCTGGCAGGCTACAGTCCACGGGGTCGCAGAGTTAGACACAACTGAGTGACTAAGCACACACACAGCTATATGGTCATCCTTTCTGGATTTACTGGGCATATATTAAATAGTGGCCCTGTATTTGGGCTTCTACATCTTATATGATGCTAGAGGCTTAAGAGTGGTAAAGGTTGGATGCCCTTTCTTAAACAGTGAGCCAGCAATTCTGGGCCTCTAAGTCTAAGGATTTCAGACCTCAAATAGCTCCCTAACCCCCTGACTTTCCACCTCTAGGGAGCTAAACACAATGGCACCCCACTCCAGTACTCCTGCCTGGAAAACCCCATGGACAGAGGAGCCTGGTGGGCTGCACTGCATAGGGTCGCTAAAGAGTCAGACACAACTGAGCAACTTCACTTTCACTTTTCACTTTCATGCATTAAAGAAGGAAATGGCAACCCACTCTAGTGTTCTTGCCTGGAGAGTCCCAGGGACGGGGGAGCCTGGTGGGCTGCCGTCTATGGGGTCGCACAGAGTCGGACACGACTGAAGAGACTTAGCAGCAGCAGCAGCTTGTGTGAGTTTGGGTCAAACAGATGTTGTATTACGCTCCGGAAACTGAACTCCAAATGGAAAAGTCCTTTTGGTGAAAGAACCCGGCTGTCAGAGCTCCAGGGTGATAGCAGGAAGAAAGACCTTTGTCATCTCAGTAAACCCAATCAGAAAATTTCTTTTGTTAATGAGGCCACCTTTTGTAGCCTGGCCACCTGATTTTAGCTTAGAGTTGATTTCCTTTTATTATGAAAGTAGCTTTCTAATTTGATCACCTAAGTGGAATCAGCACATGGGAACAGACACGACTTGCTTATTCAAAGAAGTTTCTACTTTCTCATTATTAGCGTATAGGAATGCAAGGGATTTCTGTGTGTTGATTTTATATCCTGCAACTTTACTATATTCATCTATTAGCTCTAGTAATTTTCTGGTGGAGTCTTTAGGGTTTTCTATGTAGAGGATCATGTCATCTGCAAACAGTGAGAGTTTTACTTCTTCTTTTCCAATCTGGATTCCTTTTATTTCTTTTTCTGCTCTGATTGCTGTGGCCAAAACTTCCAGAACTATGTTGAATGTAGTGGTGAAAGTGGGCACCCTTGTCTTGTTCCTGACTTTAGGGGAAATGCTTTCAATTTTTCTCCATTGAGGATGATGTTTGCTGTGGGTTTGTCATATATAGCTTTTATTATGTTGAGGTATGTTCCTTCTATTCCTGCTTTCTGGAGAGTTTTTATCATAAATGGATGTTGAATTTTGTCAAAGGCCTTCTTTGTATCTATTGAGATAATCATATGGCTTTTATTTTTCAATTTGTTAGGTGGATTCATGTCGATGTATGGCAAAAACAATATAGTAATGTAAAGTAAAATAAAGTAAAAAATAAATAAATAAATAAGTTTTTTTAAAAAAAAACAAAAACACAGAAGTTTCCTCTTTTAGGAGTGGATCAGGTTCTAGGGACCAGCTAGGAAGCAGTGGGAAGAATCTGACCTTATGGGTTCTCTGAGAAGCCTGAGCCAACAGGTAGAGGTGCAGCATGGGCTTATGGAAAGTGGTGATGTGCTGATGTCCACAGCTAAGGGGAGCCTGAGAAGGCAGGGGTTCACACCCTGAGTCCGAACGATCCCCTGTGGACCTCACTCCTCAGCTCTCTATCTAATCTTCGCATGACCTATTTTGCTTNGCCAACAGGTAGAGGTGCAGCATGGGCTTATGGAAAGTGGTGATGTGCTGATGTCCACAGCTAAGGGGAGCCTGAGAAGGCAGGGGTTCACACCCTGAGTCCGAACGATCCCCTGTGGACCTCACTCCTCAGCTCTCTATCTAATCTTCGCATGACCTATTTTGCTTTCTTAGGAAAAACACCATACAGTGAAATGATTCCAGGCGGCATGTAGACCCTGCATTTAAGCTTTCCTCCTCCACCCTCTCAACTATCCCCAGAATTCAAAACAAACTTACACTTCTCTTAGTGCCACAGGCTTAATGTAGCACCAGGAAAGGAATTAATTAATTTGTACCCCATTACCTTTCAGGATAAAGGGAATATTTATTCAATAGAAGCAGGGACCACTTTTATTTGTGCCTCACTGGGTTTCTGTTAAGAAGCAACAGATTTTAGGGGGTCTTAAGATTGGGGTAAGTCAAGACTGGCTTAGAAAATCATCAGAGATGTAAGACCTGTATAGTCCTGCAGACTTGTGTAGACTTCCACAGGCCCACACAAACCTGAGTGGGCACATGTAGATCTAATCAGATCTTCCTGGACTGTTATTATTCTACCAAAACAAAACAACACAGAACCCTCTAGACAGAGTGGGTTTCCTTCAAGCTTTTCTTGTCACTATGGCAGCCTGTGAGATTATCTCATGCATCTGGCTCTCGACTCTTAATTAAGCGGTGCATTACCTTGTATTTGGGGATGGTCTTCAGAAGTTCTTTCACTGGGACATCTGTGCCGACCACACCAAGAAGAATGCCTTTCGATCTCTATTGAAAAGAAACATTAAACAGTAACAACAACAGAATGTTAATTTGGCAGAATAAATATAATCTGCTGAAAAGTCACACACCATAGGACTGTCTGGTGCCGTCTTCAAACTGAGAGAAATTGAAGCTTAATCCAGATTTGTAAGAGGTAACTTCTATTCCCCACCCAAAACATTCCTAGGCAAGAATGGCAGCTTCTCAGGCCAAATACTGCCTATTATAACCCTCAACACACACCCTAAGAACCATTTCCTTTTCTCCTGAAAATTAAGAATCTGAAGAGGCTAAAGAGTTTCAATCATTAATCAGTTTCTCTTATAGAAACTTTTTACAGGAAACACTTAGCATGTTAACTTTGTTCTCAATTTATGCTGCCATCTGGTGCCTAGGAGAAAGAGACTAAATAGCCAGAGAAAGATGCGAAACTCTAACATTTTTCCGGACAGTTGGAACCAAGGACTGAGGTAAAGGAATAGGGCTCTAGGGTTCCAGGTCCCAAGGTCACGTGATGTGCTATACTTTCTCATGTCAGAAAGGGCCTTCTAGAATAAGACACACACTGCTACTATCCTGCCTGCTGTTTCCCCCCAATGCAACTGCCCCCAGAACCCCAGGCCATGTTCCTATTTGGAAACAGGGTCTTTGTAGATATACTTAATTAAGGATCTCAAAGCGAAATCATCCTGGATGCAGGGTAGGGCCTGTATTCAGCAATCTGTGTCTTTATAAGAGGAAAGGACACAGAGGCAAGCAGAGAAGAGGGCCACGTGAAGATAGAGGCAGAGACTGGAGTGGGCAAGGAAGGGGTCGCCCCTACAATCGACTTCTTAATTTTGGACTTATGGCCCCTAGAATTGTTAAAACATACTTCTATTGTAAGTCATCCCACCTGTGACACTTCACTGTCACAGCCCTGGGGATCTAATTCAAGGTTGGGGCCTATAAATGAGAGTGAGATCATCCCATCGCAATCAAGGATTCTTTCTGGAGATTTCCTTCCTCTGGTCATTTAAACACGTGAATTTTGGGAAAGTGCCGCATACTGTAAAAAGATGCCTGCTTGAATTCCTCTCATCTATTCTTGACTTCATGATTCTAACAGCAGCAGGATTAAAAGCGAGGAAAAATTATACATCCTCCATCCTTAAATTAAATGAATAAATAAAGGTCACCAGAGCTTGAGTCAGAGAGGGTCTGAGCTAACAACCCCCTTAGCAGAAGAAGGAAATCCAGTCGCTGTACTCACAGTCTCATTCTGCTTACTAAACACAGGCATGGCGACTGTGGTCATCAGGACGGGGCCCTGATCATCGGCAAGCTGGATGGAGAGAGAAAAGCCAGTTACCTGAGAATGGTCTGGAAAAAACAGTGCCGGGGCCACACCTTTTCACTAGCTCATCCTTTCCTGACCAGGGGCTGTTGGAAATGGACCAGTGTCCACTCAAGTCTTTATAGCATAGGTGGGAGGACAGTATTCCTCTACCTGGATATGCTGATGAGGATCCTAGCCCCTCTTCACGGGCGGGGGAAACAATGTCAGCTACCATCAGTCACTCCAGCTGATCTGTTTACTGCATTTGGCCATTTGAGTTCAAATAAAGCCCTGTTTGGATCCTAGTGATTCATTTTATTTTATTACTACAGATTGACTTTATCGTTTTACTTTACAGACTTTATGTTCAATATGTGCAATATTAATGCTTCTCCTTAATGTGGAAATTGAGGATCAGAAAGCATGAGCATAAGGGGTTTTACGAGTTGCCCCTGCTGCAAACAATGGGATCTGGAAGCATTTACTCTCCCCAAGGTAGCTGAGTCATGGCCCTTTTGAATCTCTACATATATCTGCATGCCAGTCCCAGATGGAAAACAAACAAAATGAAAAAATAACTTGATCATTTCATCTTTGAATCACTGGTAAGAAGCTGAACATTCCTCCTGGAAGAACAACCCTTGAATTTGGCCTACAGTATACTTCTGTAACTCACTGAATTGCATACACATGCACTGAGACCCACCATCATGTCTGTCCTTCAAAACAGTGTCAGGAGGAAGGTATAAACCCCTATTCTGCTCTGTGAGCAACTGGGGAAACTGAGTCTTGGTTAACAGTAGGTTTTGGTCCAAGACAAACCTGGTTCTAGTTCTCAGCTTTGAATCTTTATCAAACCCTTCATGTTTTCATATAAAATAACACCAACTATTCCTCAGCATTCTTGCCATGAAGTTAAAATGTGAGACTGCCCATCAAAGTACTTGGCATCTGCAAGTGCTCAAAGGATGCTAGTTTCCTTTCCCTGCCTTCAAGACCACATGGCTAGTAAGTAGCAGAGCCTCCAGTAAGATTAAGGCATGTGGCACCAATGACACGGACCAAAATTGGCCAGTCAGTAGGAGAGGTTTACTTCCTGGTTTCACAGTCCATTCAGGCTTCAAATAAAGCAACCTGTGAATGAGAGTCCACTGTCTTCAGGCCAGAGTGTTTTCTGATGTTTGGGCACTTTTGTGTCACTTTTAATTTCACAGAAAAGAAGATGTTGTTCCCTCAGTCTTCTTCAAAGAGACTACTCTCAGCAGAAGATCCTGAAATCTAGAGGGTGCTATGGACTGAGGCCCCCATGGACTGGCAGGCCTCCTGAGGACAGGTCATTAACCTTGGTCAATATTTTACCAGTCTTCTTCTTCCAATAGGTTATCTGAGCAATAGGACAGCATTTCTTGTAATGTAGTATGCAGAACGGCAGCACCTTCAGCACCTGAGTGCCCTAAAAATGCATAATCCCAAACCTTCTCCAGATTCTCTGAATCTGAATCTCTATTCTAATAATTAGTATGCATATTAAAATTCAAGAAGCACTGTTAAAAAGCGATCCTTTCCACCATCAATAATGATGACAGTTGAAGAGAAACTTATATGAGTCGGGAAAACCCTTAACAGGGACAGAGAAAACCATGTTTTTATCAGTTTTACCTCTATGTCAAGATGGGCCTATTCCTCCATGACAAGCAAAACAATGCAAGAATCTCATCATCCCTCAAGGACTGGGAATTCAAGACGTGACAGTAAATTTTATGTGGCAACCTGATGAAGCAATGGTCATTAGCTCAAACAACAGCTTAGATGCTGTAAATGTATTTTTTAAATGTAATTAACACTTAAACTAGTTGACTTTGCTGCTGCTGCTGCTAAGTCGCTTCAGTCGTGTCCGACTCTGTGCAACCTCACGGACGGCAGCCCACCAGGCTCCCCGGTCCCTGGGACACTCCAGGCAAGAACACTGGAGTGGGTTGCCATTTCCTTCTCCAATGCATGAAAGTGAAAAGTGAAAGTGAAGTCGCTCAGTACTGTCCGACTCTTAGCGACCCCATGGACTGCAGCCCACCAGGCTCCTCTGTCCATGGGATTTTCCAGGCAAGAGTAATGGAGTGGGGTGCCATATAGATGGCCAAAATGATGGAGCAGAAAGACCCTGAATTCACCTCCTCCCAAGGACACACCAAAATTACAACTACTTACAGGGCAACTATCTATGAGAACAACCTGAAGACTAACAGAAAAGATTTTCCACAACTGAAGACATAAAGAAGGAACCACAATGTGGTGGATAGGAGGGCCAGAGATGTGGTAAAGTCAAGACCCATACCTCCAAGTCAGCATTTACAAACAGGAGGGACGCTGTAACTGTAGAGGCACTCCCAAGAGAGTAAGCGATCTGAGCTCCAGGCTCCTCAGTCCAGGGGTCCTATACTGGGAAGTCAAGACCCCTGAACCTGTGGCTTTGAAAATCAGCAGGACTTATCTTTAGAGGAGGCATAGAGTTATGGAACATGGAGATTCTGCTCTTAAAGAGCACTTGCAAAATCTCACTTTTCAATTCCCAGCACAGAGGCAGTAGTTCAAAAGAAACCTAAGTCTTATACTCAGAATCTAAAAGACAAAACAAACAAGCTAAAATAAAAACAAACTCACAGATAAACAAACAGATGACTGCCACAGGGGAGGGGGTGGACGGTGGGAATAAAATAGGTGAAGGGGCTTAAGAGATACAAACCTCCAGTGATAAAACAAATAAGCCATGGGGATATAATACACAACATAAGGAATGTGGTCAGTAATACAATAATTTTGTACAGGGACAGATGGTTACTAGACATAGTGATGATCATTTCATAATGTTTGCAAATGTGAAATCACTATGTAGTACATCTGAAACTAAGATAATATTATAGGTCAACTATATTTCAATAAAAACTCAACAGACTTTGATAAAGCAGATCACTCTCCATAATCTGTGTGTGTTTTAGCCAATCAGTCAAGGTCTTAAGACAAAAATAGTTTTCCCAAGGAAGAAGGAATTCTTCTCCCAGACTATCTTCAGACCCAAAACTGTAGAACCCCATTCTGCTGGAATTTCCAGCCTGCCAATCTGCCCTACAGTATTCAGAGGTGTCAGTCCCCAACACGTATGTAAGTGGCAATTGCTTAAAATCTCTCTCTCCCCCTCTCTCCTTATGTGTGTATACTTATCTTACATTTAAGGAAAAAACATACACACACATCTCTTATGGTTTTCTTTCTCTGGAGAATCGGGAGTAATACACATTTAATCATGTAATCTATTATTTGGGGCAGCCTAATTTTGGTACTAGTATAAATAAACAAACTATATATAATATTAATAACCAAATCATATTAACTATGAGATAATGCTGACAATCACTGTTGCCAGGAGCCATGCCAACGAGTATATAACAGTTTCTGGAACCACGGTTCCAATACCTTGCTAAATATACTTGAAGTATACTATGGCCAACAATGGGGGCATGCAATTCCATTTTCAAAGGCAGAACCAAGCCATGATAAATAATTCCCCCAGAATCAGAAATCTTCCCACATTCTGACTCCTTGATTAAACCCTATTGCTACAGAGAAAACTGATTTGAACTGATCCATAATCCTGGGCAACTTCCACTCTGGAGCTCAAACCAAAATTTCAAGGAATGCCAATATGTATCATGGATGAAACAAAAACATAACCACTGACAATAATGAGAAATGAAACTTTTTCCTGCAAACAGTAAAAATCAGTTATAAGTCACTGATAATTGTCCTGGCCCAAATACAAGATCATGGGAAACTAACTTCTAAATATTAAGCCAGGATATAGTATCAACTTCATTCAGGGGCTAATTCCAAATATAATTACTGTACCATTACTTAAATTAAAAAAAAAAGACCATAATATTGCATTTGCACAGAAACCATTTATTTTTAAGCAGCCACAGGTAAACAAAGGAAGTGCAGTGGACTCAGTCTAGCCACTGCTATGAGCTCACATGTTCCTCTTTCAGGGACAGTTCTGGCTCAGATTTGCATTGGTTTGGCCAGAACCCTAACCTGTAGTTCTTTCGATCATATACCAACTCATCAGTATGGCCATGAGGGCCGGCAGCACTCCGGAAATAACACTTGCACAATATGAAGATGCTCTTCTTGACCACTTCCATCTTTCCCACTCTCCAGTGGATCTGGGTTCTGTGAACTTTAAGCATTTCGTGGAGAAGGAACATCAAATTGAAAGTTAATATGCAGAGTAAACACCTTTTGATTGAAAGGCACTCTGTACTCCTGCCACAGGAAAAAGCAGCTTGTGGCAAAAAGTTTTTTTCTTAAGACCACCAATCAAGAGTTACGCAGCCAACCACAGCCAGACACCCTCTGTCCCCACACCACACTAGAGGGTCCCTGCTTTTCTGTGGCTCCCTAACCTATAAAGGCCACTGAGGCAAGAGCACTGCCTATGATTCATAGACACGTCTTCCAAGAAAAATGCGGACATAAAGTCAACATTCATTTTCCAAGGTTAGGAATGGGAGAGCGGGGTCGCAATGGTCCATCTGGGCAAAATCCCATTAACTTAAGTCCAAGTGTGAATCCCAAAATGAACTGCCATTCAATTACACTTGCCCAGGCTTTGAACGGGCCTCTGAAATGCTTGGTTGTGGTATTCAGCTGTATAAAAAGTGTATATTATTCCATATCCTTCATTTCCTATGCTACATAATGGAGACCATTCTGGTATCAAAGGAAATGATGAATAATAATACCGAACATCTGGTTTATAAAACACAAACTTGCTCGACAGATTGACTGCTTCCTGTCAGCTTCCCAAGTTAATCATGCATGTGGGTTCATATGAATATGCATTTGGATTTATGTGCGAGGTACATGCAGTGATGCCAGGCTTCTCCTCCTAACGCCTGATTAGTTTCCCACTAACGGCTGTAGGGTGCGGCCCAGATAGGATAACAGCAGCGGGTTTGTGGTCTACCAATTTTGCTGCAGGTCTAGTCATTATTATTCATTGATTCCCTTGATAAACATTCCCTAAGCATCAGCTATGTGCCAAGTTTCATGCCACGTGCTAGGAAGACAACCAGGAATAAGACACAGGTCTTAGCCCTGAGGAACCACAAGTCCACCAGCAGGGACAGGAAAGAATGAGGCATAGAGGGAAGAGCTGGCTGGGCCAGGCACACTGGCTCCCATTACGTGAGCAGAAGGCTATCTTCTTCATGACCAGCCTGAACAAAAGTAAAAATACTCTTCCGGGTTTCTTGGACCAATTCAGAAGCTTTCTGAAAACCAGGTTAACAACACTAGCAACAAGTTATCTGCTGTACAGCAATTTCAACAATTACTTTACTTAAGAATATTTGCAAATGGAACAATGCAGGGTAGACCTTTTGAAAAAATTGCCTAGCACTTTTAAAATTCTGTTTGCAAATACCAACCCTGTCATTTGGGGAAATATTCTTTACCCTTTCCATACACAGTGTTTTACTGACAGTTAACTTCTCCCACCCTGCACATGTGGCTGGGCATCCAACTCAGGCTGTGCCAACCACAGCCCTTCACACACACACACACACACACACACACACACACACACTCACTCACTCACNATAAAAACAAACTCACAGATAAACAAACAGATGACTGCCACAGGGGAGGGGGTGGACGGTGGGAATAAAATAGGTGAAGGGGCTTAAGAGATACAAACCTCCAGTGATAAAACAAATAAGCCATGGGGATATAATACACAACATAAGGAATGTGGTCAGTAATACAATAATTTTGTACAGGGACAGATGGTTACTAGACATAGTGATGATCATTTCATAATGTTTGCAAATGTGAAATCACTATGTAGTACATCTGAAACTAAGATAATATTATAGGTCAACTATATTTCAATAAAAACTCAACAGACTTTGATAAAGCAGATCACTCTCCATAATCTGTGTGTGTTTTAGCCAATCAGTCAAGGTCTTAAGACAAAAATAGTTTTCCCAAGGAAGAAGGAATTCTTCTCCCAGACTATCTTCAGACCCAAAACTGTAGAACCCCATTCTGCTGGAATTTCCAGCCTGCCAATCTGCCCTACAGTATTCAGAGGTGTCAGTCCCCAACACGTATGTAAGTGGCAATTGCTTAAAATCTCTCTCTCCCCCTCTCTCCTTATGTGTGTATACTTATCTTACATTTAAGGAAAAAACATACACACACATCTCTTATGGTTTTCTTTCTCTGGAGAATCGGGAGTAATACACATTTAATCATGTAATCTATTATTTGGGGCAGCCTAATTTTGGTACTAGTATAAATAAACAAACTATATATAATATTAATAACCAAATCATATTAACTATGAGATAATGCTGACAATCACTGTTGCCAGGAGCCATGCCAACGAGTATATAACAGTTTCTGGAACCACGGTTCCAATACCTTGCTAAATATACTTGAAGTATACTATGGCCAACAATGGGGGCATGCAATTCCATTTTCAAAGGCAGAACCAAGCCATGATAAATAATTCCCCCAGAATCAGAAATCTTCCCACATTCTGACTCCTTGATTAAACCCTATTGCTACAGAGAAAACTGATTTGAACTGATCCATAATCCTGGGCAACTTCCACTCTGGAGCTCAAACCAAAATTTCAAGGAATGCCAATATGTATCATGGATGAAACAAAAACATAACCACTGACAATAATGAGAAATGAAACTTTTTCCTGCAAACAGTAAAAATCAGTTATAAGTCACTGATAATTGTCCTGGCCCAAATACAAGATCATGGGAAACTAACTTCTAAATATTAAGCCAGGATATAGTATCAACTTCATTCAGGGGCTAATTCCAAATATAATTACTGTACCATTACTTAAATTAAAAAAAAAAGACCATAATATTGCATTTGCACAGAAACCATTTATTTTTAAGCAGCCACAGGTAAACAAAGGAAGTGCAGTGGACTCAGTCTAGCCACTGCTATGAGCTCACATGTTCCTCTTTCAGGGACAGTTCTGGCTCAGATTTGCATTGGTTTGGCCAGAACCCTAACCTGTAGTTCTTTCGATCATATACCAACTCATCAGTATGGCCATGAGGGCCGGCAGCACTCCGGAAATAACACTTGCACAATATGAAGATGCTCTTCTTGACCACTTCCATCTTTCCCACTCTCCAGTGGATCTGGGTTCTGTGAACTTTAAGCATTTCGTGGAGAAGGAACATCAAATTGAAAGTTAATATGCAGAGTAAACACCTTTTGATTGAAAGGCACTCTGTACTCCTGCCACAGGAAAAAGCAGCTTGTGGCAAAAAGTTTTTTTCTTAAGACCACCAATCAAGAGTTACGCAGCCAACCACAGCCAGACACCCTCTGTCCCCACACCACACTAGAGGGTCCCTGCTTTTCTGTGGCTCCCTAACCTATAAAGGCCACTGAGGCAAGAGCACTGCCTATGATTCATAGACACGTCTTCCAAGAAAAATGCGGACATAAAGTCAACATTCATTTTCCAAGGTTAGGAATGGGAGAGCGGGGTCGCAATGGTCCATCTGGGCAAAATCCCATTAACTTAAGTCCAAGTGTGAATCCCAAAATGAACTGCCATTCAATTACACTTGCCCAGGCTTTGAACGGGCCTCTGAAATGCTTGGTTGTGGTATTCAGCTGTATAAAAAGTGTATATTATTCCATATCCTTCATTTCCTATGCTACATAATGGAGACCATTCTGGTATCAAAGGAAATGATGAATAATAATACCGAACATCTGGTTTATAAAACACAAACTTGCTCGACAGATTGACTGCTTCCTGTCAGCTTCCCAAGTTAATCATGCATGTGGGTTCATATGAATATGCATTTGGATTTATGTGCGAGGTACATGCAGTGATGCCAGGCTTCTCCTCCTAACGCCTGATTAGTTTCCCACTAACGGCTGTAGGGTGCGGCCCAGATAGGATAACAGCAGCGGGTTTGTGGTCTACCAATTTTGCTGCAGGTCTAGTCATTATTATTCATTGATTCCCTTGATAAACATTCCCTAAGCATCAGCTATGTGCCAAGTTTCATGCCACGTGCTAGGAAGACAACCAGGAATAAGACACAGGTCTTAGCCCTGAGGAACCACAAGTCCACCAGCAGGGACAGGAAAGAATGAGGCATAGAGGGAAGAGCTGGCTGGGCCAGGCACACTGGCTCCCATTACGTGAGCAGAAGGCTATCTTCTTCATGACCAGCCTGAACAAAAGTAAAAATACTCTTCCGGGTTTCTTGGACCAATTCAGAAGCTTTCTGAAAACCAGGTTAACAACACTAGCAACAAGTTATCTGCTGTACAGCAATTTCAACAATTACTTTACTTAAGAATATTTGCAAATGGAACAATGCAGGGTAGACCTTTTGAAAAAATTGCCTAGCACTTTTAAAATTCTGTTTGCAAATACCAACCCTGTCATTTGGGGAAATATTCTTTACCCTTTCCATACACAGTGTTTTACTGACAGTTAACTTCTCCCACCCTGCACATGTGGCTGGGCATCCAACTCAGGCTGTGCCAACCACAGCCCTTCACACACACACACACACACACACACACACACACACACTCACTCACTCACTCTCACCCTCTCTCTGCCCAGGTCACACTGATTGCTTTATTAATTAGACACATGGACTCAAAGTAGGCTATCTGGGGACTTTTCCTTTTTTCCATCTGGAGTGAATAAGAAAAAAAACTCTATACTGCTTTGTGTGTGGTTTTAGGAATGTAAGCCTGATAGCCACGTCCCCGCTTCACAGAGAAGCAATTGAGAGAATAAAGTCAACCCAGAAAGATGAGGAGAGATGAGTGTGTGTGTGTGTGTGTGTGTGTGTGTGTGTAATGAGGGAAAAGCAGAAGGAGAGGGAGGAAGGAAGGGGAAAAGGATGGGAAGGTGCCAGTCCTAAAAGTCTTCAACCCTAAGATCAATTCCATCCATGCATTCTTCTATTGGGATAAACTGAGGCAGTGAGTTTTTTCTCTTTGCCCAAAAGGACATGCACTGGATTTGTGACTTTTCAAGGACATCTGCTGTGTTGCCTTCTTTCACATCTCCATTCAGAGGATGCTTGCTAGGGCCAGTGGCAGAATTCTCTGTTTATCCTGTAGCTGGAGGGCCCTGGTGATGAGTGCCAAGCCTCAGAGAAAGGAGGTAAGCAGGACCCCTGGCCCTAAGAAGGCATCTGAGTGAGTCAAGGGCGTCAGGCTCGGCAGCTCATTTGAGGGTTGCCAGGTGGTTTTCAGCAGAGCTTCCTGCCATCTGCTCAGCCCTGGAGGTTTGGGCCGAAAGAGAACGTTGTCCACAAATGGGGAACTCAGTTTGGGAAGAGAATGGCTCTAAGCCAAGAACAAAGGCCATCTCTCCACAAATATCATATTTCTTCTATCCTTCCTCCTATGTTTATATGTTTTTATTTTATTAAAGTTGATCAGCATATTGACTAGTTTAATAAAATACATCATACAAACGTATAACATAATACAGAAATACTTTATATGTGTGTGTGTACATAATTTGTGAGTCCGCAGCTGCACCTCTTTTGTCTTCCAACACCTAGTATAACATGAACTTGCACTCCAGAAAAAGACACTACCACCATCTAGAGGCACTTAGGGTGAATTGCAGGCACAAGGTCCTGGGAAATGAACCATTTACAGGGAAGATTCCCTGGAGAGGAAATGGCAACCCATTCCAGTTCTCTTGCCTGGAAAATCCCATGGACAGAGGAGCTTGGTGCAGGCTACTACTGTCCATGGGTTCGCAAGGCTTCCCTGGGGGCTCAGACGGTAAAGCGTCTGCCTATAATGCAGGAGACCCGGGTTCGATCCCTGGGTCAGGAAGATTCTCTGGAGAATGAAATGGCAATCCACTCCAGTACTCTTGCCTGGAAAGTCCCATGGACGGAGGAGCCTGATAGGCTACCGTCTATGGGGTTGCAAAGAGTCGGACACGACTGAGCGACTTCACTTTCACCAATAAAAATGCATTTAAATTGTGACCAATGTCACTTTGTTTCCCATCAAACTGAAACACAGGTGATATCAACTATTACTTCTGCCAATAACCTTTGGGGGAAATATGCAGCTGTGTACATCTTTAAATATCAGATGAAACATTTTGAAAGGAGAACCACTGATTCTTTAAAAAAAAAAAAAGTGTTCATGATCTGAGAACATGATGGGAGTATGCAGGAAAAGAGAGGGTTCTTTCCCACCCACTTACTCAAACACGGATTCAGAGATGGCAGATGCCATCCATGGTCTCCAGTTTTCACACCCCATGGTGAACGGAAAGCTGGATAGTAGAAAGTTAACAGAATAACACTCTGTACAAATTAGTTGGTGAGATAGCACTAAGGAGAAGGTCACAGAAACATAGTTCCAAAAGAGAGGACATGTGCAGAGTCCCCCCCAGCCGCCCCTGTCCCCACCAAACACACAGGAAAGACCGCTGGGTCTTCCCACCTTCCCAGACCAAAAAGGAGCTCTGGATCTACTCCCTTTCAATGTCTGCCTATTTCCCCTCCCCAGAATCTCCCTCTCCTTCTACCATCACAACATCCCCTATCCTCAATATGAGCAGAAGTAGCAGGGTGAGAATCTGGTAAGAACCATACTCAGTGACCTGTCTTAAATTTCTGTACTGGGTATACATACAGAAGGACCTTTTCTCGCTAAGTTGCTTCAGTTGTGTCCGACTCTGTGCAACCCCACAGACGGCAGCCCACCAGGCTCCCCCATCCCTGGGATTCTCCAGGCTAGAACACTGGAGCGAGTTGCCATTTCCTTCTCCAATGGGTGAAAGTGAAAAGTGAAAGTGAAGTGGCTCAGTCGTGTCCGACTCTTCACGACCCCATGGACTGCAGCCTACCAGGATCCTCCGTCCATGGGATTTTCCAGGCAAGAGTACTGGAGTGGGGTGCCATTGCCTTCTCTGACCTTTTCTTAGGAGAAACATAAAGACACTCTTCAGAGGTAAAACATATGTGAAAAGCCACTGAAATGGAAACTAAATCCTATTGGTGTATTTTTAAGCCTGAAAAGGAATCTCAGTATCAACACTGTCTGCTTGGCTAATATTAACATTATCTGACTCTGGTTGTGAATTTTACACTCATATTACTTAGACTGCCACAGCTATTAGTGATGATCATGAAATTTGCTGGCTGTTTCAACACTTGCTGATTTTTAACAAGAGGATTTATATACATAGGCATAGTTAAAAATTAATTTAATCAATAATCTAAGAAGTCATTTCGAAATGAGAAGGGAGAGCAAGAATAGCTTGCTTCAGCGATAAAACCAAGAGATTCTTAAACCACTACTGGCTCTGTGTGTGTATCTTTAAGTGCTTTCTAAAGAATCTATCTCTTTTCTGTATGATTGAAAATTTTAATAAAAAGAACATTCCATAAATTCTCACTTACAGAAAACATTTTATAAATAAAACCATTGAGTAGAATATGCTTGCAATGAATATTAATGTCTTAAACTTAGTGAAACAAATAAATAATAATAATCCTACTTAAATCCCTTTTGCATAAAGATCAAAATAGTCCTTTATTCAAACCATGGTAATACTCTGATATGGAAATGCTATCAGAATAATTTTTTATAGTCTAGGTTAAACATATTTGATTATCAGTATTTTGGATATTTTTTATAACAAGCTATTTAGAAAAAGCAGGCATTGTTATTTTTAATTGAGTTGATCCTTTCAGTGTAAGCAATATGAATTGTCTTTTATACTACTACTCAGATGATTTGTTTTCTTTTTAAAACTAGACAAATTAAGAACACCAACCACTGTCTAGATTCCCATTTTGTACTGGCATTTTTCAATATTCTTGTAAAATGCCTGAACCCTAAATAACTTAAGGCATTAAGAAAGTAGCAATGAAAAATAATAAAGAAGCAGCAAACCTTCTAAGTAATATTTCTACCTTGCTTTGCATTGGATTATCTTAACTGTCATAACTCAATCCTTGAAATGCTACATAAATGACACAATGCTTTTAGCCAAGACTTTTCCTCTTTTTACAGAATCATTATTACCTTCATCTGAGATCTGGAGATTCTGAATTTATATGGGATTCACTGTATTTTAAGTTGCCTAAATATAAAAGTAAACAGATTTCCCTCTTTGAACTTTAACTGCATCTTGTATGAACTAAAATGTTGAATTTGTTTGTTCTCTTGTTCTCTTTTTAACAACTTGAAGACAACTTTGTGAATGATAATGCTAGATGCTGTTAGAACATCTGAATGAGAATCTCAAAATAACTTTTTTCTAATAAAGTTGTCACTACTCAGGAAAATTTTTTTGCTCTTTTTCCCCCCACCCCTCACCCTGCCCCAGTGTTTCAAAGATCTAAGTCATTAAGTAGCGACTACATTTTATGGGTAAACATCTAGACAGGGAGGATGCAGTCTTTGCCCAGGGACATGTATATAAGCAAACTCATGCACAAGAGAATATTACAGAGTGACATATCTGAAAGCTGTCTTAGGGAACTGCTTTACAGTATACAGCAGGCTTATTTCAGGAATCCTCAAAATAAGGAAATAGGAATTATTAGGGGCACTGGATTTTGGCTAATATTCATGATCAGCTATGCCACATAACTGAACACCACCGCCTCCCCCTCCCCAACTGTGGCCAAAGATTTGTATTTTTACAAACATGGCTTAGACGTCTCCCTAATGCCTGAAAACGCAGCCAGCAGTCAGGGCTTCGAGGCCCTGGGACAAAATCTTTCCCCTGTTTAAAGACCCCCTGAAATGCTGCTTCCTCCATAAAACCTTCCATAACAAAGTGGAAATGGGAAACATATGCTCTCAAACTTCACTCGTTATTCACTACTCGCTTAGTAGTGTCCGACTCTCTGCGAACCCATGGACTGCAGCACACAAGACTTCCCTGTCCCTCACTGGCTCCCAGAGTTTGCTCAAGCTTATTGCCATTGAGTTGGTGATGCCATACAACATCTTGTGCTCTGTCGCCTCCGTCTTCTCCTGCCCTCAATCTTTCCCACCATCAGGGTCTTTTCCAGTGAGTCAGCTCTTCATATCAAGTGACCAAACCATGGGAGATTCAGTTTCAGCAACATCCTTCCAATGAATATTTCTGATTTAGGATTAACTGGTTAGATCTCCTTGTTATCCAAGGACTCTCAAGAGTCTTCTCCAGCACAACGATTTGAAAGCATCAATCCTTCAGCACTCAGCCTTCTTTATGGTCCAACTCTCACACCAGTACATGACTACTGGAAAAACCATAGCTTTGACTATACAGACCTTTGTTGGCAAAGTGATGTCTCTACTTTTTAATATGCTGTCTACGTTTGTCATAGTGTTCCTTCCAAGGAGCAAGCATCTCTTAATTTCATGGCTGCAGTCACAGTCCACAGTGATTTTAGAGACCAAGAAAATAAAATCTGACACTGCTTCCACTTTCTCTCCAACTATTTGCCATGAAGTGATGGGAACGGATGCCAGGATCTTAGTTTTTTGAATGTTGAATTTTAAGACAGCTTTTTCACTTTCCTCTCTCACCCTCATCAAAAGGCTCTTTTAGTTCCTCTTTGCTTTCTGCCATTCAATTCAGTTCAGTTCAGTCGCTCAGTCATGTCTGACTCTTTGCGACCCCACGAACTGCAGCACACCAGGCCTCCCTGTCCACCACCAACTCCTGGAGTCCACACAAACTCATGTCAACTGAGTTGGTAATGCCATCCAACTATCTCATTCTCTGTCGTCCCCTTCTCCTCTTGCCCTCAATCTTTCCCAGCATCAGGGTCTTTTCCAATGAGTCAGCTCTTTGCATCAGTTGGCCAAAGTACTGGAGTTTCAGCTTCAATATCAGTCTTTCCAAAGAATACTCGGGACTGATCTCCTTTAGGATGGACTGGTTGGATCTCCTTGCAGTCCAGGGACTCTCAAGAGTCTTCTCCAACAAAAGCATCAATTCTTCGGCACTCAGCTTTCTTTATAGTCCAACTCTCACGTCCATACATGACTACTGGAAAAACCATAGCCTGGACTAGATGGATCTTTGTTGGCAAAGTAATGTCTCTGCTTTTTAATATGCTGTCTAGGTTAGTCATAACTTTCCTTCCAAGGAGTAAGCGTCTTTTAATTTCATGGCTGCAATCACCATCTGCAGTGATTTTGGGACCCAGAAAAATAAAGTCAGCCACTGTTTCCCCATCTATTTCCCATGGAGTGATGGGACTGGATGCCATGATCTTCATTTTCTGAATGTTGAGCTTTAAGCCAACTTTTTCACTCTCCTCTTTCACTTTCATCAAGAGGCTCTTTAGTTCTTCTTCACTTTCTGCCATAAGGGTGGTATCATTTGCATATCTGAAGTTATTGATATTTCTCCTGGCAATCTTGATTCCAGTTTGTGCTTCTTCTAGCCCAGCATTTCTCATGATGTAATCTGCATAGAAGTTGAATAAGCAGGGTGACAATATACAGCCTTGACATACTCCTTTTCCTATTTGGAACCAGTCTGTTGTTCCATGTCCAGTTCTAATTGTTGCTTCCTGACCTGCATATAGGTTTCTCAAGAGGCAGGTCAGGTGGGTCTGGTATTCCCATCTCGTTCAGAATTTTCCACAGTTTCTTGTGATCCACACAGTCAAAGGCTTTGGCATAGTCAATAAAGCAGAAATAGATGTTTTTCTGGAACTCTCTTGCTTTTTTGATGATCCAGCTGATGCTGGATTTCTTCCGTTAGGCTGGTATCATCTGCATAGTTGAGACTGTTGTTATTTTTCCAAGCAATCTTGATTCCAGCTTGTGATTCACCCACTCTAGCATTTCACATGTACTCTGCATGTAAGTTAAATAAGCTAGTTGACAACAGACAGCCTTGATGTACCCTTTTTCCAATTTTGAACCAGTCCATTGTTCCATGTCTGGTTCTAACTATTGCTTCTTGACCTGCATACAGAGACAGGCATGGTGATTGGGTATTCCCATCTCTTTAACAAGTTTCCAGTTTGTTGTGATTCATACAGTCAAAATTTTTCATGTAGTCAATGAAGCAGAAGTAGATGTTTTTCTGAAATTCCCTTGCTTTCTCTCTGATCCAACAGATATTGGCAATTTGGCCTCTGGTTCCCCTGTCTTTTCTAAATCCAGCTTGTACATCTGGATGTTCTCAGTTCATGTACTGTTGAAGCTTAGCTTGAAGGATTTTGAGTATTACCTTCCTAGCATGTGAAGTGAGCACAATCGTATGGCAGTTTGCATATTTTTTTGGTACTGCCCTTCTTTGGGATTGGAATGAAAACTGACCTTTCACAGTATGGCTACTGCTGAGTTTTACAAATTTGCTGACATACTGAGTGCAGCACTTTAACAGCATCATCTTTGAGGATCTGAAAAGTAGAGCTGGAATTCCATCACTTCCACTAGCTTTGTGTGTAGTAATGGTTCCTAAGGTTTAATTGACTTCACACTTCAGGATGTCTGGCTCTAAGTGAATGATCACACCATCATGGTTATCTAGGTCATTATGACCTTTTTCATATAGGTCTTGTGTATTCTTGCCACCTCTTCTTAATCTCTTCTGCTTCTGTTAGGTCCTGGCCATTTCTGTCCTTTATTGTGACCATCTTTGCATGAAATGTTCCCTTTGTATCTCCAATTTTCTTGAAGAGATCTCCAGTCTCTCCCATTCTTTCATTTCCCTCTATTTCTTTGCACTGTTCACTTAAGTCAGCTTTCTTACTCAACTGAATGCAGAGTTCCAGAGAAGAGCAAGTCTTCAAACTTCACCACAAAAATAATCATAAAAGCAAGCTAAGATATAATCTAAGACCAAATTTGTGCTAACGGTTCATACAGCAAAGTCACTGAACTCCATCCAGGGCTGGAAGCAAAGCTGGGGTTTCTGTAGAGCCTGTAAACTCTAAGGGCAGAAGCTGGGAATGGCTCCTCTCTTTATCCACAGCAGGATGCATGGAGCCTGGTACATAAGAAGTGCTCAGCAAATGATCCTTAAATGAATTTAGTCTAATCCTGACCTTTTCTCATTTTATAAATGAAGCTCAGAGAGGAAAATGAGTCACTGTGAACTGGTACCGGAATCCGAACACGACTCTGGGCTAGCGTTATCCATTTTATATCGCACATCCTCTGCTTGCTCTTGCCACCTTCTCTTAGGGTGTCTTGCCCGCGAAAATGAGGTCAAACTTACGAGGGCCTGGGAGGCTGGTACCTGTGTGCTGTTGCTGCTGACAGGGGCAGAAGTTTTATGACATCATAGAGGTAAGAGAAAAGGACTTTTAAAAAATAGTTGAACATTAGGATTTCCTTGGAAAGAAACACAGAGAGGAGAAATGAGCTATAGAAGCAAATAGGCCTGAACTATCTCTGAACAAATAACTCAAATTTGTTGAGTCATTTTGTATTTATTCATCCTTCCTTCTATCTATCCACCTACCTATCCACCCAGTCATGTTCTACTTCCAAACTTGCCTTGCTATTACTGAACATTGCTTTAAATATTTAACATCTATATAGCACTAAATTTAACCCTGGTGAAGTGTCTACAAGCCATCGTACAGTTGAATCAATTAACGATAAAGGGGACGGTACCTTGCTCTAGGTCACAAAAGGTAGCAGGGTGCAGGTCTGTACCTTGGCCGACCTGAAACTAAAGTCCCTGAGCAAATCATTCTGCCCTCAGCCTCCTGTTTTCAGAGTACAAAGACAAACGATATGTTTTACCTTAAGGATCTTGGAGTGTGGTAAAAGAGGCAACCAAGCAGCTCATCCCTAAAAGGAGTAACTCTGAGAGTTTGGGGGAGGGAATTAGGGATGTAAAGCACCAAATACAGTGCCTGACACATCCAATAAGTACAACCGATCTCATAACAACCATCCCAGGTAGGGAGAGAAGTCCTCAAGCTTCTCTGAAATCCATCCACTGCTCTCCCAAACTTGAACTTCATCTATCTCTGCATTCAAATTACATATACAAAATATTTAAAAATTTTCTCCTTTATCCCATGATATAGATAACATGCTTTAGAAAGTAGTTCAGGATGGTGGTAGTTGGCACTGCAAATATTACAGAAGGCAGGGAACGATGCACAATGGGAAGGGAATTGTTAGAGAGGAAGGAGGTCAGGAACGAAAGGAGAGATGCTTCAGAAGCACCCGGCCAAATCATCTAATGTGTCCCAGCCCTGGGCAAACACAGATGGGTCCAATCCAAGCACATAGGGCTCATGATTCAGCGAGTGGTTCAATTCCATTAGTCATTTCTGGAAAAAGAAAGTCCATACCATGGCATTAGTCCTTTGCTTGACATTTTTCTACCTCATGAAACTAGGATGGGTTTTCCAAAATCCTTCCAGCTAATTTGAAGGGATAAACATCTAACTTTCTGCTTTTGGATTTTCAGTAGTTTTGCTGTACATGATTGCACAATTGCTCCAATTTACCCCAGAGGGTCATTTCAGTTGAATCCTTTGGCACGAGATGTGTGGAAGCTTGCACAGAGCCATCCCTCCAGTTCTCACGGAACTGAGCTGTATTGGGGTTTGTAGTGGATATATACCCATTAATTGGAGGTGTGACCTGGGAATAATGTGACAGGAAAAAGGATCAGGGGGCTGAACTATGATCAGATCAACAAATACCTGATTTTAATTAAAAAAAAAAAACTGAAAAGGCAAACCAGTTTTCCAACTTTAATATGCAGAAACAATAAAAGTAGACAAATTTTGTTGGTGCAAATTAGAATTGTTTGTATCAAAAAATTATGCCCCAAAAACGACATAAATAAAGGCTATGCTCATGAGTATACGGTGCAAGTACACGTTTTCTCTAGAGTAAGTCACGAGAATGACCTACTACACCTGCCACTCAGGAAACCCCCTAGAGTGAAGCCCTATAGAGTCAGATTAAAATCACTCATGGTGATTCACCACTGATTTAATATAGACTTGACTTGGATTTATATGTTGACATAGATTTAGCTTTCAGATTAATCACTGAATTATATTGATTTTGCTTAGTCCTGTGTTGAAATCCTGTTCATTGAGTGTTCTCTCTTCCTAGCCCCTCTGAGATAATGGAAACATAGTAACACAATCAGAAAAAAAAAAGTGTTTTGGCTCAAGTTCATATATTCTAGTTTGCTTAATTCTTTACTTCATTAAGCTACTCTATACAGCTGTCCTTTAAACAATACACTTTGCCAGGGTCTTGATCAATAAAGTGTAGATTTATTTACTGATGTTTCAGGAAATACATCTCGTATATAGTGATAGATACAGGTGTTCTAAGTCTATCAATAAATACAGGGGTAACCTCGAAATGTCAGTCCAGTTTTGAGTTCAATATCAATTGAGGATCAGTAAGAATGATTAGTAGAATTGCATCTAGAAGCAAGGAAAACAGAACATCCAATGTCCAGGAATATCCCCTCTAAGACTGTCATAGGATTAATATGGGTTATGCTGACATTAATGGCACAATATTGCTATTCATTGGGCTTTGTAAAAGAAATGTTCTCAATCCTCTGCCTTCCTTTCTGTATGGAAAGAAACGCATATAAATTTTTTTGGGGGGAGGGATGTAGGAACAATTTAAAATAAGCTTTAAAATCCCACTGTTTCTAGTCAGATATTTTTTGACTTTCAGAAGAAAAGGGAGTTTCATTTTAGCAATGCTGTGAGTAGAGTTTGCATTGTTTCAACACCTCGAGAATCATATTTTATAGCTGTGCTTGATTTAAGTAAATAATAGGAGACATTCACATCTTAACTAAAGGAGGATTTTTTGAAAGAAGACTTTAAATTTCTAAGGTGCTAATAAGTAAGTCTGAGACTAGAAAGTGCTGATATATATATGGGATTTTAAAATCAATTCTCAGTTTTTTACTTCATAATATCTAGTCTTTTTTTTTTTTTAACACAAGTTATACCAGTGTTTTAAAACCTCTTCTGCTTTATCTGTATTGAATGTGTCCCTATTGAACAAGGCATGGACCAGCACTGTCCGCAGTATTTCACTGAGTTAAGCCTTCATCACGGGTAGGCCTGGTAAGTGCTGCTCATGTGCTTCTCTGCTGCCACTTTGTTCTTTTCCTTATTATAAAACAGTACATAAATGCTATAAAAGTTCATATATATATGCAAGTGGGTACAACTTGGACATTTTTTCCCAGATACACAAAAAAAGATATATTATAAGGTTGTTTAAATTTAACAAATCATTTCCTCTAAATAAAAAAATGCAAATAGCATCCTGCTCTCAAAATAGAGCTCTGTGGTTCCCCATTAGCCCATCTGGGGCTTCAGCCAGAGCCCCAGTGCACTCTTCTGAGGGTCATCTCGCCATCAGGAAGCCATGCACTTTTAATCTGAAGGTTTTGCATTCATTTCTTTATGGTCTCAAACACACAGTTTAACAGAGCCAGTGGGAAAGGGACTGGCCATGATTCACATAAGGGCTTCCCAGGTGGCTCAGTTAAAGAATCCACTTTCAAAGCAGGAGACACAGGAGACTTGTGTTTGATCCCTGGGTGGGTAAGATCCCCTGGAGGAGGAGACAGCAACCCATTCCCGTATTCTTGTCTTGAAAAAGACTCCCATGACTGTGAACCTTGCAAAGCTTCCCTCCTTTCACAGCAAGAGGGCAGCTTCTCTGGAAAGCCACAGATACACTCATACAGAACTACCACAAAGAATAAAATGCTTAGTTCTGTGAGCATCATTATGGTGGAACAATATGTTGTAACTGAGATTTCCATAGAATCCATCACACTGACCATGAGGGGAGCTAAAGTGATTGGACTTGCTCCAGTTTCTACTTCCCTTGCCTTATTCACAAAATAAATCTACTAATTTAAGTCATAGCTCATTGTACTGCTACCATCTTTCCGACTCTTGAGTTGAGTCAATTTTAACAGCCCCAGCTTGAGAATGCGTATAAAAGATGCCTGCGTGTGTTCTTATGAGAGTAAATGATGAGAAGAAAACAGAATTATCAAAACAAAATACAACAGCTCACACAGAAAGCCAGTCGAGGTAAAAGCAAATGAGTCATAAACCAGACTCAAACGTAAATAGCTATCACCTCTCCATTTCGCACTTCATTTGCATCCATTTAGCCGCTTATATAACTGTAATGAAACACTAAAATCACTAGACCTACAGTTCTCTGAAAACAGCAGCTTTGCAAACTTCCAATTTTCTATGTTCAGTGACAAGTCAACACTTCAAAGTGCAGAAGTCAGATGAGACAAGGAATGATAAACGACGGTCCACAATTGCTGAAATCTGATTACACTGAGATAAGAGCTGGCCAAATCCTACTTGCATGAGTTTATACCCAAAGAACAAAATGAAAGAAAGGAAAGAAAGAAGTCTTTAGATAAATGGTCGCTTCCATTTATTCCTCCTAAATACAATATAAACGGGGGTATAAAGAAAATGCAAATGAATTCAGGATTCCATTTACACTTAGGGGGAGAGATTAATAAAACAGTCCCATCCTGAAAGAAAAACCAAAAGTCGACCCTCATTTAAGAAGCTAATTTATGCACTCCTGAGTCCTCATACAAGTTAAGCAGCACAGAATATCACAGCAGGCATAGAACAACAGATCTCAAACCCTGCTGTGTTTGTTCAAGAAGGCAAGTTAAGCTGTTCCTAACAGGAAACAAAACACATGGTCTGGCTATTAAACAGGGATCGCTTTGCCATACTGTATAGCTCTGACTCCACCAATTGCTGTTCCAAACAGGATTAGAGATGTGGTTTTCTTTAACTATGGTTTGGAGAAAAATGCTTATGCCTGCTCTGGATTTTCAAGCCTATGTTAACTAATGTGATGCCAGGCAAGACACAGGGTACCTTTAAGATCTTCAAGACACTGTCTTTGAGAAACTCCAAATTTGTGTAAAGACAACACAAAATGAAGGGGAAAGGTGCACCTGTATTGAAAAGTTAATCACATAAACAGCCAAATTTGAAATGCTCCAAAAGCATTTATTCTCTTTTAAGTATCCAAGGCTCCATGTTATAGAGATTAAGTTAATCACACAGTGAACAACTGATGTCTAGTTCCTATAGACAGAACCTACTTAGATGAATATGCAGTTTGAAAACTGGACTGTTTTTGTGAATACTGAATATACATTTGCAAACAACTCTGGGCAATTCTGTTATTATTATAAAATGGAATCTCCCAGACATTTTCGTAGACATCAAGACTCATATAAGAGAAAAATGCAAACTGTTGTACTGTTCTATAAAATATGGACCTTTCTCCATTGTTGAACTCAAGAACAATGTACCCAAAGGAGAAAGTGGTTCAATTTTCACTAAAAAGAACAGATTTGTATTGGCCTGAAGGCTTCAGGTCTGTATTGCTACATGTATTTTAACCAAGACTTCAGGACATTACCTATGTATTTGGTGAAAATATTTATTGATCAAGTGTATAACCAGTTAGTATAATATCACTCCTACTTTGTATTAAGGGTTAAAATTTACAGAAACTAGAAATTATCTCAGAGGTGTTTAAGAATCACAGGAAAAATAAAACCTTTTTGTGTGTTTATGTGCAAACCATTGTTCTAGAAAATAGCCAAAGGGCTAGAATGTTTGGAAAACTCTCAAATTATTAGAATTACAAAAATGATAATTTATAGACAACAATCATTAATTACTGCTACACATAAGAGGGATATCCAAATGGGACATTTTTAGTTGTAGATTAGCCAAGAGATTAAAATAAGCATGTTTACAGAGACATAACTATTTAAAATATTTATAGAGAAAACAGTTGCAGATGATTCAAAGAGAGATTCCAACAAAAACACAGCACAAATGTAGACACCATATGGTTCAACGTATGCACTCATGACCTCATGTGAAAAGCTGGCCAAAGACACAGCAGCTGGAGATACCGCCCTGTTACCCCCAGAACAACAAACTCTTGGGTTTGGAAGGGACTAATTATAATCATGTACATGGATGAGTGAAATCTATGGGTAATGTCAAAATCTTCAGGAAGACATGTCTCAAAACAATTGTTTCTGAAAGCCTTTGCTTTGTTGGCTTTCAAATGCAGTCTCCCTTCCTTTTTGAATCCATCTAGGCAATTCAGGCAGGTGAGACACAGTTTTAATGAAACAAGCATCACATTCTTTCTGGGCTTTTGTCATATCTTGACAATTCATTAGCAAGATAATTATTTGAGGGGAACCGATGCTTGTAAGAACTTTCTACCAAAAGCCTTTGGTAACACTAGGGAGGGGAAGGGAAGGAATGTGAGGGGCAGGGATGCTCATACTAGTCCATTGAGACTAGTGGTCCGGAGGGGAATGCTTTCTGCACTGTGCCTCTCCTCAACCCACCTCATCTTCCAGTCTAGATCCCCAAGGATTACAGTCAAACTCCTCCAAAGAGCTGAACTGCCCAGAAACTATCCAAAGAGTTCTGAAATCATTTCACACAAGACCCCTCTAACTTTTTGTTTAAAATAAATACCTTTCTCTATCTTAATTGAAACAAGACAATTTGTAGCCACAGTGAGGAAGGGAAGGCAGGGTTATTTTTTGTCATCCAGGGCTGCAGAACAAGTCTGTTGGGCAGGATAACATCTCTGGGACATAGGAAAAGCTACTGGAGCATCTTCCTCACTTTCGAACTTTCTATGACCATAAATAATACCGTGCTTCACTTTGCAGGGCATGTGATGTGAGTCGAGATATGATGACAGAAGAAAAGAGTGATGAGCTAAAGAGCTATTGAGAACTCATACGGCCCGGCAACATTTGTTATTACCATATTCTGTGCTGGTTTGTTTTGAACTTTGTTTTAAAATTCCATGGCTGATGACACTTCAAATTCATGAGGAATCTTTTACAACAGAATGCTTTTGTCTATGGATCAGTGAAAATTTGATGAATAAATACCAGTAAGTTGAGGCTGGCCCGTTTTTAGATACTTAGTTTAAGTCTCTTTGCAAAGACATTTCTAATGTGGGCAATTAAGCAAGCATAACCTATCAAAGATGCCAAGCCTTCCAGATAATGTGGAATTCTGACCACATATTTACCCTGGAAGCTCTTGCTCTACTCGAATACTTTAACTTTTAATGACGTGTTCAGTCCTTTTGTGATGGCCCTGAAGTGTAATCAAACATCACCGCAAGCCAAGTCACACACTAGCGTGTCTTGCCTTGTTTAAATGCCTCAAAAGTATTTGAGTAACTGTGTAACGATTTCTAGGCCTCTGGTCGTCCATATGGTCTGAACAGACTGTCTTCTGTAGAGCAGTTGTGCTATCTTAGTGAGACAAAACCGAATCATCTCTGCTCCAAAGTGGAGAGCTTAGGAGGGTCAGATTAAGTTTCATGGTGGTGCCTTACCTCAACTCTTGAAACCAGCTCACATCAGAGCCCCAGAAATTGCTCTGTTGTCTGAAAATCTTGCTTGCATTTGCGAAATACACAGGAGGAACACACCAAGCATTGTGTGGCGTGTACTCTGCCACAGCTGTCCTTAGGATGCAGTGACAAGCCATGGATGATACGACAAAGCCAGCACTGCAGCCGCAGGGAATCTTGCTGGACAGCAAACACGCTACATGGCGGCACCACATCATCTCAGACAGACAATGAGGACCAGTGAAAGGGTCTGACTGTGGGCAAGAACTCTGCTCTAATGCTCTCTGGGTGGTATGGGTGTTGAGACAAGCAAGGTAGCTGTTGATTTTTCAATTAATGAAACANTGGACAGCAAACACGCTACATGGCGGCACCACATCATCTCAGACAGACAATGAGGACCAGTGAAAGGGTCTGACTGTGGGCAAGAACTCTGCTCTAATGCTCTCTGGGTGGTATGGGTGTTGAGACAAGCAAGGTAGCTGTTGATTTTTCAATTAATGAAACATAAGGGGAGTTTTAGGGATTTGGCTTAAGAGCTCAGAAACTAAAATGATTACTGGGCCTTACTAATTATTCACATTATCTCCCTAGGAAAGTATCCCAGAGACGATCTGAAATGTTATGTTGGAAGGAATGTGACAAACTTATTCTTCAGCTACTATTTGAAAATTCTTAGCAAAATGGTTGAGCATAGATTCATCCCCAAACCACTGGCCACCAAAGGGCTTTCTCGTTGGATTCAGTTGGCAAAGGGCTAGTGGACAGTCAAGTCTGTGGGTCTTTCTGCTCCTGTCCAACTTCAGGCTCCTGAAGTCTTAAAAGGAAAACCATTTCACTGGTCACGAACAACACTGAATGCACAAGATCATGGAGGCATGCATGATTCGTATTCTGGGGATGACTGGAATGTGATGGAAAAGAGTTTTACCTTTTGTGCCTGAGGGAGCTGAAAAATAAGGAGAAAAAAGAAAAAAAAAACCATTATATAAGAAGTGAAGATTAACTGTAAAACTTCATTTGGCTGTCACTGGCAAATGAAAGGACCAAAATGGGGAGAAAAAGAGGAAAATAACAACCAAAGCCAAGTCATTTCCCCATATAAAGTTAGTGTTGATTATTTCACCTGCTACCTTAATTCATAGTGTCAACAGATAATCTGTGACTTTGACAGTGCACGTATTGGGTAGTTTTTGGTAGCCTTCTGCAAAGCTGGACTTGAGGTTCTTCTGTCCAGTGACTGAAAGCACTGGGAAAGTGCTTCCATGGGAACAGACAGCAGTTCCTTCTTCCTGTATGCCAACAGTTCCCCATTGCTGAGGACTGTCCAGAGACATGTGGGGCTGTCAAAACTTGGGGCAGGGGAGGGAGTAAGGGCTACTGGCCTCTGGTGGGTAGAAACCAGGCATTCTGCTAAACTTCCTAGAATGCACAGAACAGCCCCCACTACTATATGTAGGGGTAGAACTACACTGCCCATACGTCCCTGTGCCAAAGTTGGGAAGCTCTGCTGTACACAGAGGCAAGACCTTTTGAAGAATGTTGTTTAATTTAAAGTCATTTTTTCCTGCTTTGTAGCACAGTAACTGTTCCCTTTACTGCTGGTCAAGGAAGCATGCACAAGAATTCATGCATATAAAGTAAGGCTGATACTCTAAGAACAATGAAAAGGCAGTCAGTCAATAAATAAAATAAGACATAATAGCTATGCCAACAGCACAGGGAAGGGACTGAGATTATAGGAATGTGGAAAAAGATTGAATATTTATGAGACATATTTATGTATTTTTCTACAGTGAGACTATTAAGCTGTGGTTTAGTGTCATGGTGTTTGTAATTGCCATTACAGCATGCAGTGTTTCGAAAAGCAATGTTCTAATCTGGAATGGAATTAACATTATCCATATATTAAATACCAAATGTAGGAATTACATCGTTTTCAAGTCTTTCGTAGAGACTAACATTTATCAAGTGTGAACCTGTCAGCCGGCACAGTGCTAAGGCCTTTATTTGCATCGTCCACCTAAGCCACAATAACCCCACGCTAGGTTCTCTCTATTATCCTTATTTTACAGATGAGAAATACAATGATATTTAGACATTATGCAATTATATGGTGCTCCACAGAAAGTAAATTTGAGGGCGGGGTTATCGGACTTTCAGTCTGTTTAGTTGCTTAGTCGTGTCCGACTTTTTGCGACCCCCAAGTACTGCAGCACGCCAGGCTTCTCTGACCATTTGACTTTAGAATGTACAAATTCAATTCAACTCACATGTTAAAAATGGCCACAAACACTTGGGAATTACGACAACAAACTCTCTGTGTCTGTAGAGTTTGTAACACTGGAACTGCCAGAATATGAAAGATAACTAAACCAGGCAGCCTATGGTCTGAACCTCTTACCTTTCCCATTCTTTTGTCCCTGTGAAGAATACTCTCTCTTCACAGACACTACGACTGGGGCTTTCTTGAACCTATCACAAGGCCCTGCCCCGTGGATGGAGCCCAATAAAAGATCAAAGGGATAAACTCAAACCAACAAGGTGTCTTGTATCTCAGAGACTGCTCCAGAATGGTCCAGAAAATATCCACAAAAGGCAGACCGCAACCTCCCAACAATCAATTTCCAAGCACTTTAATGCTGAAAGGTCTCTCAATTTAGGAAGACAGAAATACAAGCACGATTTCTTGATTCCTTCCTCCTACTTATAGCTGCCACTATTAAAAAGGAAGCTCACATGTTTCTCCAGCACGTCTCAAGAGTGCAGAAATGTATCAAGAGGTGAGAAATTGAGCCTAAAATGAAGAGTCACTTAAATAAGAGTCTTAACTATTAAATATCTTTTCACAACGTAAAAGAGACTTTGGAAATGCAAACATTAACAGAATGACAGATGTATGCTTCCTTAAGAAAGAATCTGTGTTGAATCACAGATGATATGAAATGCATTGGACAGTGATGAGAATTATAACTGTTTGATGAATTAAATACCAAAGTCAAGGCCTGCAGAAATCGTGGCACTCGACAGGCCTCTTAAAAATGAGAGCTGCCCTTTCTCTCTCTCTCAGGTTTATCTTGGTGGAGCAGGAAACTCTTTATTTTGAGTCACCCATTTAAGCACAAGAGAAGAAATCCTGGGCAGGAAAATGAGAGACCAAGTTTTTGTGGTGATGTCCTCAGTTTGAGGCTGCCCTCAAGTTCTCCACAAAACATATATTTTCCTTAAGAAATAATTCATGAGAACAAAGAACAACTTTCCTACCAGAGCTTTTAAATAACATAAATTATAGCCTGCAATGCCACACACAGGTTGGACCTTGGAAAAGAAGCCTCAGAATAGAACACAGCAAATTGAGATGGGCTCACTGGCAGCTGCAGATGCCACTGATTGGGAGTCCACACTCTTGATGACACACGGGTCATGCAACATTCACAGTGTGCAGTGCTCTGACCCGGGAGCCATACCAGTGGGACACTAGACTCACCCCGGCCTCTAGCTGGAGTCTTGAGGCACATGCATTTTTAGCCTTTGGTCAGAGTGCTTATCTGTATAAATGGATGATCCAGGGAGGGCTGGAGAATGGGCCAGTTCTTAGATGGCAAAAAAGATTAGCTTCAAGAGTCACGTCTGACAGATTGGTAATGTATTTCCATAGGGCCATGTTGAGAAAGATTTTGAAGTTATATTTTATGGAAAGAATGTTATAACCAATCAGCAATGTCTGTAGTGGGCTCAAAACATAAGGAACAGCAAAGGATACTCCTGGACACAATGGTTTCTAAAGGTCTCATTGTACCCTTTCTTCATAGTTCAGAGAATATCTGCAATATCTATGTAAGTTAGTTTAATGTCTCTCCTCTGCTAGTTCACAAGCTCCATGAGGACACGAGGGAACCTGTTCTGTATGGCAGTCTCTATGCATTTCTCTGTGACTGTGACTAGTGCCCACCTGGTTAAAGAAAGTACCTTATTACTAGGGTATGCCCAGGGTGGATGCCAGGAAAAGACAACTGGGTTAACTGACTGCAGTCTATACCTTCACAAACACATACACCATGTTGATAATCCAAGATAAGGGCTTACAAGAGAAAAAGGAGTATTTCTGCCAGAGGATAATCCCCATACCCTTGGTACAGACGTCTGCAGATATGCACATTGTCCCACTGACCCATGGATGTGCAAAAAACTAGCCCGGGAATTTCCCATCCTCACTCAGCCTGAGGGAAGGCAACTTCTCTTTCTCAAGACCTCTTCTTCTCCAAAGTCAGTTTGTCAGGCATTGTCAACCAGGCTCCACCTCCCTATGTCTGTTTCTTCACTTACTCTTAATACATCAGGATCTGCACAAGCAGTTTCAGATTCCTTCAGACCAAATGCCCCCTAACTNAGCCCGGGAATTTCCCATCCTCACTCAGCCTGAGGGAAGGCAACTTCTCTTTCTCAAGACCTCTTCTTCTCCAAAGTCAGTTTGTCAGGCATTGTCAACCAGGCTCCACCTCCCTATGTCTGTTTCTTCACTTACTCTTAATACATCAGGATCTGCACAAGCAGTTTCAGATTCCTTCAGACCAAATGCCCCCTAACTGTATGACTTTATAACCAACTATTCTCATCCTCTAGTCATTTTCTTAAAGGAAGCATAAAAAAAAAAAAAAAGAAGTTGTAGTATATGGTAGGCTCGCACATTCCCAGGGAAAATTCTTGGGATGTAGAATGCATCTGTGGGACACTTCACATTCAAATCTAGAAAGACTGAGAATGTGTCATTCAAGAGAGTGACAGAGATAAAAGGGAAGCAACAGAAACAGCCTCTCCTGAGTGGCCACTCTCAGTGCAGCAGCGCTTGGCTAAGCACTTTACATCTGGAGCAGCTTTGGTCCTCACAGCAGACCTCCCTGGGTTATATATTAGTATCAGTCTCATAGCTGAGGAAATGGAGAATACTTTGTGTGGCTAAGAACTTTGCCAATGTCACCCACTGAGGAAATGCTGGAGCTGAAAGGCAACTCAAAGTCATATCTCTCTGCAGCCCTCACTTCTGCTTTAACTGTCAGGCTCAAAGTTTTGCTTCTCATGCAGACCAAAGGTGTCAGCGCCAACCCAAGATCTGGGGGGCCTCTCAGGCCGTTCCATCTGGGAGTCCCCCATATAAGGAATGGGAATGAGAAATTCTGGCACCACTCCTTACAGAAGAGTCTGGATGGAGAATGTAGCCTACCATGCTTTGGAGCATGTGGTGTATGATGTATGGTGCTGGTTAAGTCACTTCAGTTATGTCCGACTCTTTGTGATCCTATGGACTGTAGCCTGCTGGGATCCTCTGTCCATGGGATTCTCCAGGCAGGAATACTGGAGTGGGTTGCCATGCCCTCCTCCAGGGGATCTTCCCGATCCGAGGATTGAACCTGCATGTCATGCCTCCTGCATTGGCAGGCAGGTTCTTTACCACTAATGTCACCTCGGAAGCCCATGATGTATGGTGCAGCACAAATATTAACCTTGCCTTCTCCTATCACAGACATACCTGCCCTTCCCTCATTTCAGAATGCTCCCTCCTACCCTCCCTCCTTGTCCAGGGAACACTTGGTTGTCACTGTCTCAAAGAAGACCCCGTCTGACCTCTCATATCAAATGTCATCAGCACGCCACATACTGCCTATTCATACAATAGTTACTGCTGGCTGCAGTAACTACCACACTGCCCTTTTTGGGTAATGGAAACCCAACTGTTAGCTAGGCTTAGCTAAATGTCGCTATTAGAACTTGGTGGGATTCAGCTGTGGTCAGTGAGATATCCATGCACATGGCCTTTCCAGACAGTACCCTTAAAAGGACTCCTTCCAGACAGTATCCTTAAAAGGACGCCTTCTATCCTGCTGCCAGGAAGGTACATGTCATTGCTGGTGCTTCACCAGTCATTCTGGGCCATCAGGTTGTCCTGGATGGAAACCACATGCTGCAGTGTTGACAACAGCAGTAATGGCAGTTACAATAGCCATGACACACTTCCCATCATTCTAAGGGCTTTGCGTTTGCTTGTGTGCATGCTCAGTTGTGTCTGACTCTTTCCTGAAAACTCATGGAGATTTTATTAGGTAAGTTCTATTATCACCCCAATTTTCCATGAAACTGTAAGGTCACATAGCCAGAGAGCAGCAAAGATAGTGTTTGAGCGGGGAGGCCAGAGAGAAGACTACTGAACAATCTGAATGAGAGATGAGTTAGTGCTGGTAGCAGAGGTAGCAGGCAGTGGTCTGATTCTAGATCTGTTTGAGACACGAGGTGATGGACTGGCTGATAACGTGAGAGACAGAGTGACATCAAGGTTGCATCTAAGACCTTTGGGCCAGGTAAGTTAAAAAGCAGAGCCTTAATGAGAAGATGAAAACTGTTCGAGAAGCATGTTTGAGAAAAAAAAAAGTTCCGTTTTGTCTGAAACTGACAACTTGAGGATGTCTCCTGGACTTGCAAGCAGAGGTGTAGGACAGGCAGCTTGAAGACGAGATTACCCAGGAAGTGAGTACAGGGCCGAATTGTGGGGCAGTTTTAGAGACCCGCATGCTAAGGTGAGCCAGGGAAAACAGTTGTAAGGAGCCCTACTGGAAGTGGAAGAGATCCTGGTGGGCTTTGAGTCCCTAATGGTCATAAGTAAATGTATTTCAAAAGCAAGTTCCTGCACTGAGGGGAAGGGGATGTTTTTGTTTTAACTTTTCTCGTGCACTTCACTTACATCTCAGAATCCCACTGAAGAGCCACAGCGGCAAGGGAGGGGACATTCATCACTCTAACTGAATGGACTTCTGGAGTTGGGTGGACTCTTTTTTCAAAAATAAAACTCAATTAAAGATCAACTGATCAAAACAACACATTTACTATGAAATATGTAAAGACCAAATGAGACATAAAATATTCTTCTGCCAACTGTATAAAAGAAAACGAAAAAAGCCTGGTCTACATATGTTTATTCCATTTGTGAAACTGGCCCCTTGCCTGGGCCGTTATGAATGAGTGACAGATCCTTGTTTGCTGCAAAGGTTCCCTGTGTTCGTTCGCTTCCCCCGCCCCGACTCTGTGCATGATGTTTACATTTATAATCCTCCATTCTTCTTCATTAAGCAATGTTGGTAAAGATTTCTACTCTTCTGCATATCTGAGGAAGTTCTGTTCACTGGTTCAAACTCCAGAACCTACATGAGCAGCAGGTCTCTGATGAGCCAGGATAGAGTGCTGGAGGCTCTGTCCACTTCCATCCACGTCTGCCACCCCACGCTAAGCCACCGTTGTTGCTCACCCCTCTCAGTTATACTCCTTCCCCTCATCCTTCCTCTACACTGCACCTAGAACAATCTAAAAGTATTATCCCAGTGCTTTGCTGGCCCTGCTGTCTAAGCCTCACTCACCTCGAAGCCTTCAACTGGCTATTTCTTCTGACTGGCTGAGGCTCTCCCACCATTCAGTTTCCTGACACCCACTATTTTTTTACCCATCTGTTAGATTTCAGCTCCGAAGGCACCTCCTCTGACAGCAGTTCCTATTTCAACCCCAAGTCTTTCTATAAATGAAAAAGTGAAAGTGAAGTCGCTCAGCTGTGGCTGACTCTTTGTGACCCTATGGACTGTAGCCCACCAGGCTCCTCCATCCATGGGATTTTCTAGGCAGGAATACTGGAGTAGGTTGCCATTTCTTTTTCCAGTGGATCTTCCTGACCCGGGGGATTGAACCTGGGTCTCCCACATTGCAGGCAGACTCTTTACCGTCTGAGCCACAGGGAAGTTCTGTAGTCTTTCTATGAAATCATCTTATTTATTCCAGCCTTAAGATTTATTGCATTCTATAATCTTCTTTATTATTATTATTTTACTTCTCTACATAAGAACCCAAGCTCCATCTAGGGGCCACATAAATTAAAAATTTATTCGTCATTGTATCACCAGGAACTAGACCTGTACCATACCTGGCCCTTAGTAAGAATTCAGGAAGAAGTATTTTTTGGAGGAAGATAGGGAAGGAACAAGGAAAGAAAAAGGAAGGAAGGAGGGCCTTAGAGTTTAGTAGATGCGGCTTCCAATCCTATCTCTTATGAGCCATAAGAATTTAGGCAACAATGTATTCGTCTCTGAGCTCTGGATTTCTCAACAGAGAAATCATAGTATGTACACATGTACTAAGTCACTTATGTCCATGTGTACTAAGACATTTTACTAATGTCTGATTCTTTACAACTCTAGGGACTATAGCCTGCAGTGGCTCCTCGGGGCCATGGAATTCTCCAGGCAAGTATACTAGAGTTGGTTGCCATCCCTCCTCCAGGGGATCTTCCCGACCCAAGGATCAAACCCAGGTCTGTTATATCTTACATCTCCTGCACTGACAGAGGGGTTCTTTACCACTAGCGTCACCTGGGAAGCCCCCATGACCTTTTAAGCCCTAGAATTTTCAGGAGTGCCCCGACCTGATGGTGCGTGAGAGGTATACTAATAAGCAAGGACCTCATGGCCCACAGATAAATCCACAGACTGGAGATCACAAATCTTGTCAACTGGCCATCACCTCTGCATAGTGGGTTACATGAAGAAGTGGTAAGGCCTGAATAAAGGTTCCTCAGGCAGTGTGTGGCTCTTATGGTGGACGTGTGTCCCTTTGCTCTCACCATTAACTTCCTTCTTTCCTAGTAGTTCCCCTAGTAGGAGGGTATGGTTCTACTCCAAGCCCCATGATGTGGGCAGTGCCCAGATCTCAGTCAATTGATTCATCACTGGTCCCCAAAACTAGCTCAAGGTGGACCTGTGACCTCGCCTAGTCTAATTAGGACTTTTGTAGAAGTAACCAAATATATTACACCACCTCCATCTTTCTCTCCTCNTGTGGCTGACTCTTTGTGACCCTATGGACTGTAGCCCACTAGGCTCCTCCATCCATGGGATTTTCTAGGCAGGAATACTGGAGTAGGTTGCCATTTCTTTTTCCAGTGGATCTTCCTGACCCGGGGGATTGAACCTGGGTCTCCCACATTGCAGGCAGACTCTTTACCGTCTGAGCCACAGGGAAGTTCTGTAGTCTTTCTATGAAATCATCTTATTTATTCCAGCCTTAAGATTTATTGCATTCTATAATCTTCTTTATTATTATTATTTTACTTCTCTACATAAGAACCCAAGCTCCATCTAGGGGCCACATAAATTAAAAATTTATTCGTCATTGTATCACCAGGAACTAGACCTGTACCATACCTGGCCCTTAGTAAGAATTCAGGAAGAAGTATTTTTTGGAGGAAGATAGGGAAGGAACAAGGAAAGAAAAAGGAAGGAAGGAGGGCCTTAGAGTTTAGTAGATGCGGCTTCCAATCCTATCTCTTATGAGCCATAAGAATTTAGGCAACAATGTATTCGTCTCTGAGCTCTGGATTTCTCAACAGAGAAATCATAGTATGTACACGTGTACTAAGTCACTTATGTCCATGTGTACTAAGACATTTTACTAATGTCTGATTCTTTACAACTCTAGGGACTATAGCCTGCAGTGGCTCCTCGGGGCCATGGAATTCTCCAGGCAAGTATACTAGAGTTGGTTGCCATCCCTCCTCCAGGGGATCTTCCCGACCCAAGGATCAAACCCACGTCTGTTATATCTTACATCTCCTGCACTGACAGAGGGGTTCTTTACCACTAGCGTCACCTGGGAAGCCCCCATGACCTTTTAAGCCCTAGAATTTTCAGGAGTGCCCCGACCTGATGGTGCGTGAGAGGTATACTAATAAGCAAGGACCTCATGGCCCACAGATAAATCCACAGACTGGAGATCACAAATCTTGTCAACTGGCCATCACCTCTGCATAGTGGGTTACATGAAGAAGTGGTAAGGCCTGAATAAAGGTTCCTCAGGCAGTGTGTGGCTCTTATGGTGGACGTGTGTCCCTTTGCTCTCACCATTAACTTCCTTCTTTCCTAGTAGTTCCCCTAGTAGGAGGGTATGGTTCTACTCCAAGCCCCATGATGTGGGCAGTGCCCAGATCTCAGTCAATTGATTCATCACTGGTCCCCAAAACTAGCTCAAGGTGGACCTGTGACCTCGCCTAGTCTAATTAGGACTTTTGTAGAAGTAACCAAATATATTACACCACCTCCATCTTTCTCTCCTCCTCCCTTTCCTCTCTCCACTAAAGTCTGAGAGGATGTGCTGCTGGGGACAGACCATCAAACGGAGCCTGATAGTGAAGCCAGCACCATGGAAGACAGTGCAGTGAGACCGAAAGAGCTCACCACCAGTGGCATCATGGGAGCCCATGTCCATCCATGAGACTTAGCTTCTAGAGGCTTCCAGCTCAGTATGAGCCATGGGGACATCCTTAGTGAACTGAGCTGTTCTCATTATTCCCATAGATACACGCAGTTAGCCATCTCTAGACACAAACCATGGCTACTCACAACTACATTTTACTCATACAAATCAAGAGATTTGTCAAAATATTTCCCTACCATTTGCTCAGCTTAAAAAATACTCAGCAATAATCTCCTCAAAAGATTTCCCAGGGTATGTATATTACAAACACACAGGGCATCATATTTTTCCAAAGACCAGAAGCTATCTTGGCCTTTCTGAGCATATTGCATAATTCAGAAGACAAAGGGTGTCTCTCAGAGTCTCCTTCTTAAAATCTCCCCCTCCCCAGGCTTTCTCCTGAGTGTTAATTTGTTCTTACTGCTCCATATTCTTTCCCTAGCTCCTTAAATGTGTACACCTGGCTGCTCCCTCCATAAGCCCTAGTCCCACGGCTTTATTTGGTGCCTTGTCATAGCAGTGGTGAAGGAGGATGAGGAGAAAAGAATAGGAACAGAGGTACAGATAGGTAACCCTGCAGGGTGGAAGGCAAGAAGAAAAACAGGATCAATAAAAGAAGACAAACATAAGTGACTTTTCTACTTCAAAATAAGTTAATTACCCAATCCAATTTTCCAATCATATCCTGTAAGTTTTTCAAACCTTGTTGAAAAGATCATGAAGAGAATGGTATGTATATATTCCAAAGTATCTTACTTTTATTAGTTTAGGTAGTATCTTGCCTGACTATATATAATTTTATAGTGATTTCTCAACATTTAGTTTGGGATACTGATGGAACATTAATTTTTCTGTCCAAAAGAATATTTAAAGTCAAGAAAAATAAAGACAGAAAGACCCTTCTTTGCAATAAATATGTTATTTAAAATGTCTCTTAAAAAAAAAAATCACACAAGAAATGCATGTTTCTTATTGTTTAGTTGCTACGTCATGTCCAACTCTTTGTGACCCCATGGACTGCAGCTCTCCAAGCATCTCTGCCCTTTCCTGTCTCCCGGAGTTTGGTCAAATTTATGCCCACTGAATAGGTGATGCTATACAACCATCTCATCCTTTGTCAACCCCTCTTCTTTTGCCTGCATCAGGGTCTTTTCCAATGAGTCAGCTTTTCACATTAGGTGGCCAAAGTTTTGGAGCTTCAGCTTCAGTATCAGTCCTTCCAAGGAATAGTGGGGTTAATTTCCTCTAGGATTGATTGGTTTGATCTCCATTCAGTCCAAGAGATTCTCAAGAGTCTTCTCCAGCACTACAGTTCGAAAGCATCCATTCTCCAAGCATTCAGCCTTCTTTATGGTCCAACTCCCACATTTGTACATGACTACTGGAAAAAACACCTCTGTCAGCAAAGTGATGCCTCTGATTTTAATGTGCTGTCTAGGTTTGTCATAGTGTTCCTTCCAAGGAGTGAGGGTCTTTTAATTCCTTGGCTGTAGTCACTGTCCTCAGTGACTGTGGAGACCAAGAAATTAGATCTCAAAGACAAGCAAAAGAAAACATCTAAAACCAATGATGGTACTAACATCCACTGTTGGTTTCAGTTAATGTTAATTATTCAATTATCTGAATATAAAAATATTACTTATCAAATTCCTTACCATTAGCTATCTATCACCTTGTCACTAAATGGATGACTCTGTAATAAACATCCTATATACACTATCTACGTTTCAAGAAGTTTAATTATTGATCAAAGGGCACTGCATATTCCTGATTTATACTCTGATCACGATTCTCTCTTTCCAATGTCAGTTTCAACACTCCAAACCAACATTCTAAGTATCATCATCTTTAAAAAATCTCCCAGCAATTTAAAACTACAGATTATAAGGATGAGTCTTTTCCATGTTCCAGAAGAGTCTAAGGCATACAAAATATTAAACTTTAGAATGCCTGGAGGGTCGAGAGCTCGCTGTGTTTCAGGTTTCCAGAGAACACTGTCTTGACCACTGTACAACAGCATACTCAGGTTATTTAGTAGAAAAGATGAAGACTGATAACTGAGGGTCAGGGTTTTCAAACCTAATTTTGAATGAAAAAATCCAGTGTCTTTTTTTGCAGCAGTAGAGCCCTGATTAGATGAAAAGCAAGCCTGCCTAAATTATTCACTTGATGGCAGATAGTTTGGGGGACATGGAAAATGTGGATTATTAATGGGCAGACCAGAACAATTCTCACATTACATATAGCCAAGGACTATCGGCTAGGGGAAAGCCCCAGACATTTTTGCTTGTTACCAAGTTCTGAAAATTCTCACAATAAGAAGTCATTTCTCATCAGGCTTGAACCTGCATTGTACTGGAAAAATACATTCTCAATTAAAATTGTCACTCTTCAGCATTATTATGGGTGGCCATTTTGCTGAAAAATTATCTGGAGTTTTGGCAATGTGGGGAAGTCCAAGGCCCCCTGGTTCCCTGTGAGAATACGGGGTTGGTAGAATCAAAAGGAAATCTGGCAAAGTCCAGATAAAAAACCACCACCACGATGTGGATATATTTCCTGCTTGGAAACCACATTGTTCCACACGGCAGGCCAGGGATCAGTGTAGATTAAGGAGGATCTGATAGGGAAGGAAGCTCTTTTCTGCAGGATTCATTCTGGAAATATCTGAACAGGATGCAAACCCACTCAGACCTTCTCCTGAACTCCCACCCCACCAGTGTCACTTTTCAACATTGTGACTGCTTCCAGTTGGATATTCTAAGCTGCTGGTTTTAATTAAAACTTAATTTGCGAAAATGTTTCATAATTTATGCATGTCATGTAATTCCTCTGAGACTATGAACTTGGAGCCAACTCAGGGCCATATAAGGAGACACTGTACTGAGAAGGACGGGGGAGGAAAGGGATGTAGAAAGAGAAGTACCAACAGGCTCAACAGAGGAAAGTCCTAATAGTTTGCTTCAGCCTCCCACCACCTGGATCTGCAGCCACCTGGGAGAGACATGGGCCGTGATGTCTAAAAGTAGAGAGACAGCCGTTTGGCAGGTCATAGACTCAGAGAACCAGAACGGTCATCAGTGACCAGAATGGCCCTCCAAGAGAGGCCTTACCAGTGGAGATGGTGAGCCAAAAAACTTGAAATCCTCCAAAATAGATGTCTCCACAAAAGGAGACAAAGAAAACAAAACCCTCAGAGGAAAATTAATGAAACTCATGAGTCTGCAATGAAACCATTACTTCACTCAACAGATGTCTTCAAGAGAACTTGCAAGGATCTGCCAAACTGCTGGACCACAAATCTGTGTAGCAACTTAACTAGAAATATTGGCCGCCCAAGAAAGACAACCTCCCCTCAACACACATCCCTTATTAATTGAAAAATGAATTATCTCAAGTTACCCTCCATGTCTGCAGTGGAAAGAGTATATAGACAGCATTTGACATAAAAAAAAAGGCAGGGGGAGGGGGACAAATGTTCTGCCAGAAATAAAGGTAAAAAAGTGTTCTGCATACTCACAAAGGAGAGACCATGTCAATGGTATACTTTTTAGTGGTCAATCTGTTAAGTTATACATTTCGTAGACAGATTTATTTCTATCTTTATTTCTCGCTCTATCCCCATCTCAGGGGCTTCCCTCATAGCTCATTCAGTAAAGAATCTACCTGCAGTGTAGGAGACCCGGGTTTGATTTCTGGGCCGGGAAGATCCCTTGGAGAAGGAAGGAAATGGTAACCCACTCCAGTGTTCTTGCCTGGAGAATCCCATGGACGGAGCAGCCTGGTGGGCTATACAGTCCATCGGGTCACAAAAGTTGGACACGACTTAGCAACTAAACCACCACCACCACCATCCCTATCTCAGAGGTTCAACTTGGTCCTTTCCACTTCCTGTCACCTATGAAAAACTTAATACGCTCTTAAGTAAAAGCAAGAGATAATACAGTTCTTTCATCCATCAAGCCTGTATCTTATAGAAGTGGATAAAGTAAAGCATAATGGTATGAGCTGTGGTGACAGTTGAACCTGTGATGATACTGTCGGTTAGGGGATTCTTCAGGGCTTCCTTTGTGGCTCAGCTGGTAAAGCCTCTGCCTGAAATGCGGGAGACCTGGGTTCGACCCCTGGGTTGAGAAGATCCCTTGGAGAAGGGAAAAGCTACCCACTCCAGTATTCTGGCCTGGAGAATTCCATGGACTTTATACTCCATGGGGTCACAGAGAGTTGTACATGACTGAGTGACTTTCACTTTCAGAAANAATTTATGCATGTCATGTAATTCCTCTGAGACTATGAACTTGGAGCCAACTCAGGGCCATATAAGGAGACACTGTACTGAGAAGGACGGGGGAGGAAAGGGATGTAGAAAGAGAAGTACCAACAGGCTCAACAGAGGAAAGTCCTAATAGTTTGCTTCAGCCTCCCACCACCTGGATCTGCAGCCACCTGGGAGAGACATGGGCCGTGATGTCTAAAAGTAGAGAGACAGCCGTTTGGCAGGTCATAGACTCAGAGAACCAGAACGGTCATCAGTGACCAGAATGGCCCTCCAAGAGAGGCCTTACCAGTGGAGATGGTGAGCCAAAAAACTTGAAATCCTCCAAAATAGATGTCTCCACAAAAGGAGACAAAGAAAACAAAACCCTCAGAGGAAAATTAATGAAACTCATGAGTCTGCAATGAAACCATTACTTCACTCAACAGATGTCTTCAAGAGAACTTGCAAGGATCTGCCAAACTGCTGGACCACAAATCCGTGTAGCAACTTAACTAGAAATATTGGCCGCCCAAGAAAGACAACCTCCCCTCAACACACATCCCTTATTAATTGAAAAATGAATTATCTCAAGTTACCCTCCATGTCTGCAGTGGAAAGAGTATATAGACAGCATTTGACATAAAAAAAAAGGCAGGGGGAGGGGGACAAATGTTCTGCCAGAAATAAAGGTAAAAAAGTGTTCTGCATACTCACAAAGGAGAGACCATGTCAATGGTATACTTTTTAGTGGTCAATCTGTTAAGTTATACATTTCGTAGACAGATTTATTTCTATCTTTATTTCTCGCTCTATCCCCATCTCAGGGGCTTCCCTCATAGCTCATTCAGTAAAGAATCTACCTGCAGTGTAGGAGACCCGGGTTTGATTTCTGGGCCGGGAAGATCCCTTGGAGAAGGAAGGAAATGGTAACCCACTCCAGTGTTCTTGCCTGGAGAATCCCATGGACGGAGCAGCCTGGTGGGCTATACAGTCCATCGGGTCACAAAAGTTGGACACGACTTAGCAACTAAACCACCACCACCACCATCCCTATCTCAGAGGTTCAACTTGGTCCTTTCCACTTCCTGTCACCTATGAAAAACTTAATACGCTCTTAAGTAAAAGCAAGAGATAATACAGTTCTTTCATCCATCAAGCCTGTATCTTATAGAAGTGGATAAAGTAAAGCATAATGGTATGAGCTGTGGTGACAGTTGAACCTGTGATGATACTGTCGGTTAGGGGATTCTTCAGGGCTTCCTTTGTGGCTCAGCTGGTAAAGCCTCTGCCTGAAATGCGGGAGACCTGGGTTCGACCCCTGGGTTGAGAAGATCCCTTGGAGAAGGGAAAAGCTACCCACTCCAGTATTCTGGCCTGGAGAATTCCATGGACTTTATACTCCATGGGGTCACAGAGAGTTGTACATGACTGAGTGACTTTCACTTTCAGAAAACCCCTAGCTCTGTGATTCTAGTCTATGAGAAGTTTATTTCTACGCAAATTTTCTTTTCTTTTATATTGTTTTCACCTTAGCCCATCAGCACATATTTTTATGTTTACCTGCAAAGAGAATGGCCAAAGCCACCTGTTGAATAATATTGGCTCTCTTTTTGCATATAAGCACTTCTCAAGTCAAGATAGGATCCCTTCACTAACAGTGAGAGCAGGTACACGCTGAGCGTTTATGCTAAACCAGGGCTAGTGCTCTGAATGTGTCCTCAGGAAAAATCCTCAAGACCACTGTAGAGGCCAAATGGAATCATCTACATTGTAAAGCCAGGAAAACAGACTGACTTTAAATTCCATTTTGTTTGTTTGTTTGTTTTTTATCGAAATGAGTTAATAAGTCAAATAATCCAATTAGTCTTTTTCTAAAAACTAAGAATAATCTATTAGTGTATAATTAAGAGAATATAAACGTAAAAATGAAATGCTCTGCTTGCCAATAGGGTAGAAAAGAGCTTTGTCCACTGATTAATCAAGCCTGCTGACACACTGATCACCATACTACTTCAGGCTTCTGTTTTACATGTTTAGAAAAGAAAATCTGTTAATATACTGGGACTGCTAATCTCTCAAAATACACTTGCTCCCTACCCCCCGAATCTGGCATTTGGCAATCTTTAAGGACATTTTTCCAAACACATGTTCCTATAATACTGAAGTCTGTGTGTATTTCCAGTAAAGCTTTTCTTATGGTCTTTACTGATTTACAATTAAATCATAAAACAGAGTAACTTATTGAATATCTTCATTTCCTATCACTTTTGTTGTTCCTTTTATTTTACAGAACAATTTTTATCTTAATTAAGAAAGTGAGGTCCTATCACTGCCACTTTGGTTCAAATCTCAAAGAGGCTAATATGCTTCTGAAGTTCATCTTTAAGAACTAGAGCAATACAAATGTCAAACACTGACCTATAAAATTTTGCCATTCACACTGAATACATGTTAGGTAATATAATAAAGAAATCAAGAGAAGCATAAGAAAGGGCTATTTCACAATTACATTGACTTAGTATAGTATCATATTTAAATAAAAATTACCTCAATGTCATATCTAATAAACTGTCATTGTCTTTAAATGTATCCAATAAACTGTCATCATCTTTAAATGTTTACAAGATAAGCATTATTCTTTGGTAAAATTAATCTAAAAGCAATATGCTTCTAGAATATGAATAAATAAATAGAACAATTTACTTAAATAATCTTAAAGGTAAAACAAACTAATATTCATGTCATCTCTTATTTCTATTTTTCTACCATGGTTGAAATGGGATAACTTATACTGTATTAACCCTCCTGTCACAAACAACAAGATAACTGGATATAGTACAAAAAAGAAACAAATGTCCTTTGATACTGGTCAATAATCAGCACTGACTTTGTTTCTTCAAAGAAGGCAAAACAATAAGGTGAGACTCGTGATCACTCTAATACATTACCTGGAGTCATTTGCAAGACCCCAGAACAGGGAAGATAATGACGATTAGAAATTAGAAGTTACACCTAATTGAGGGGGAAAGAATCAAAGCTGATAGAGGCTGAGGTGGCTGGCGTTTGCAAGGTAGAGCACTGGAGAGAGAAAGCAAAGTCACCTGCATTTAAGTCTTTACAGTTAGGACACCAGATGTCCTAAAGTAAAGGGTAAGTAAGCCATCGATACTCCCTGTCCAGACTCCCGACGCAGCATTCGGAGCCTATGAAAATTATTGTTCCACACCACTATATTTGGGGATGTTCAGTAAGCAATAATAGTAACAGATGGTAAATATCATGATCCTTGTTTTAAAAGGAGAAAACTACCTCATGAGAGTGACTTGAGCTGATTAGCGTGGTGGCAGTGGCAGAGCAGGGGTCTAAAGCTTCTTTCTCTGCCAGTCCCTGCACACCCTGGTCTAGACAGGAGTCCCGAGTGACACCACTTCATTCACCAGGTTCTAGCTCAGGGCTGTAAGAGGCTTTGGTCCCCTGATCACCAAAATGATGATCTGCCCCCGTAACTCTCTTCTCTCAGGAAGACACTTGAGGTCAGGGTTGATATGCATGGTTTACAGAGCCAGAACTATCTCATTATTTAGACCTTTAGCAAAGATATATACCCAAGGTCTACACTTACAAAGCTCAAGCAGCTCAATCAGCCATGAATTCTGGGCATTTACACAAGAGTTGGTTGCAACGTGCGCTTAAAAAAATTCTAGCCAAACAGCTGCAAAGAACACAGGAAGTAAAGGACTAAAACCTATTAAAAGTCTTGGCTCCCCCTTTGGTGCAGACAGGAGATTTCAGGGGGTGAAGCAACAAGTATTTATGGTAACAGAACAAAAAAATAATTGAATCATTTCCTTCCTAGAAAGATGACCAACTCAGGTGATGGGTTGGCATTTTCTACTTTCTGGTATCTTTTTTTCCCTTTATCCAATACCAGTTTATTCTCTGCAGAGATATATGTCTTATCATCAGACCTGAACTGGCTTTGCAGACGCAGAAGAAATGTAGCCGGATTTGCTTAGATTCATAGGCTATAAGATCTGGAAGGAAGATGGACAGAACAGCTTTTTGTTTGAACAAAATTTGTCCCTTCTGGTAATAGCACTGCATTTTCCTGTGAGACAAAACCTATCCCCTACACTCAGGTCTTGTGGCAAGACTGAGGCTGACTCTTTTCATTCTCTAAATCCAAGGGAGACGTGTGACTCAGGCCTGGTGAATTAGAATGCTCCATCCTGTTGACTACTGTGATCGGCTCAGAAAGAGATAACAAATGGCTGAAGTCATGAGAGTCAGCACTCAGGTCTCAGTTAGAATCATAGACTACAAGGAGACTGTTTTTCCCTTCTGAGGGAAAGGGGTTCCACTGGCAAAATATACCCCTGGAGCCTGTTGGTGACAGTCACCAAACCACAAGGAAAGGAGCATCACCTAAGAATAAAGCTGCACAGAGGGAAGCAGAGCCAAGAGATGGCAGGAGGCAGACTCCCGACTGCCCTTGGCACTTGGATCCAACCATGCCTGAGATCTACACTATGACATTTCGGTTTTATGATTCAATAGATCCTCCTTAATCACACAAGTCTGACTGAGCTGGATTTCTGTCACAGTCAGAGACCTGATTCACTAAGGCAACAGTTGATTAACTCTCTACATACCAGTGGGTCATGAATTCTGCTTTGTGGAACCTCCAAATTCTGTGAACCAGAGGCCCTGACCTCAAATAAATCAAGGCTGCTCTTATTTTCGTATGATGGCTGCTACGATTTTATTTGAATAAAATAGTTATGCTAATTAAGAGGAAGAAGAATAAAAGATGCTATTCAATTCAGCTACCTAATTTTAGAGGTCTGGAAAAGCCATGTGGCTTTTACAAAGTGAGTCTATGACGGGAGTATGCCTGGTCTGTACCGATCCATCCAGAACACAACCCAGTATCCCCAGATGCTGCCAGTACTGCTCACATCAGCTCTGGGTCTTGCTTTTGGAATGGCAGTGGATCTATGGCTTCCAGTCTCTACACCCAAACACATGGGAGGATCCAACATGGACTTCCAGCATCGGGTACCCGTTACACCTTAAGGACAGAGCTGCATACCTGCCATGCTCTGATCAAACAGCCCAGGTGTCACTCTTGCAGCGCGTATAAAGGGAGCTAAGTAGTGAGTAAAAGACAATGCCCACCTGAAGTCACGGTAGGCTTCATTGAAAGAGTCTCTTTAACTACAGTGAAAATGATGTCCCCCAGAAAAGCACCACGCATGCACATGTTTTTTGTATTTTTAAAGATCACAGCACTGGAGAGCTTTGTTTAGAACTGTCTTCTTTGACTCATTCTGGGCTGGTGAGGAAGTCCCACTTGTTTGCCAGGGAACGAATTTATTTCTGTACCCACTGCCTGTCAGAGTAAAGGGTAGAACTTCTTTTCAGTATTCTGAAATAGTGATTTGGTTTTCGAAAAGACTTTTGGAATCTATCATCTTTAAAACTTAAAAGAAAGCAAAATCTTGTCACTTTTAAGACAAGTCAATTAAGTCCCATCTGTCTCAGTGTGGCTGCCCTCTATTTTGAAGTGGAAAAAAAAGAAGAGAGAGAGAGAAAATCCAAACTGGCAGTAATGTCCTTTTTTAATTGAATAAACCAACAGTTTTCTCATTCTAATGAGCATAAATTGTTTACAGAAAAGATTTTATTTAAATTACCCAGAGTGATTACTTTAAATGCACAGTTTGGTTAAAACCTATAGTCATAAATAATTAATTTCTCTTTTTAAAAGAATTATGCAAATATAAGCCAGAAGGCTAAAAATGGAAAGTGTCTAATTACATGTGAACTGAACTTGCATTTCTCTTCCTTGTTTCTTCAGCCTCCTTGTTTCTGTCTTTGTACTTGCTCTGAACACAAATAATACCTGCCCTTACAGTGCCCTGCCCATGGTCCTGAGTGTTCCCTCTAATTCTTTATACATTGAGACCAAGAAATGAGTGTGAACAGCTTTGGGTCATGCCCCAAATAATGCATGTGAATAGTAGCAGATTCTTGATAATGGAGAGAAGACAGAATCAATTGATCAGAACATGTTTCCTATGCAGCCATCTATCCTATGCAGCCATTCTACTGAGTGAGCAGAGCTCAGAGGAATTAATTTCATATATATACAACCTATAATAATAATAAAAAAAAGTTAAATAAAACTACAAGGATAAAGACAGTTCAGTTCAGTGGCTCAGTCGTGTCCGACTCTTTGCGACCCCATGAATCGCAGCACGCCAGGCCTCCCTGTCCATCACCAACTCCCGGAGTTCACTCAGACTCACGCCCATCGAGTCAGTGATGCCATCCAGCCATCTCATCCTCGGTCGTCCCCTTCTCCTCCTGCCCCCAATCCCTCCCAGCATCAGAGTCTTTTCCAGTGAGTCAACTCTTCACATGAGGTGACCAAAGTACTGGAGCTTCAGCTTCAGTATCACAAGGATAAAGATTAGATAGCAAAATCTTCAAGTGCCCAAAGGCAATGGCTGGTTAACAGTGCACAGTGAGAGACACCAAAGAAGCCAGGATTCTGAGAATCCGTGGTCCTTTTCACCTTTCTTGCCATGCCTAGCAACAGAGACACCTCTGAACAAGCCAAGTAAGAGAAGTTCTTTCTAGATGATAGGCTGCTGTCTCAGGACCGCGGGACACCCAGAGCAGCGCCAGCTCGGCACGGCAGTGGGAGCACAGCGGCAGGCCAGGCCAGGCTCCAGAGGTGCGAACACTGGGGGACGTGAAGGGTGTGCTGTAAGTGCAAAGGCGGAGCTGTGCTGCGCCCACCCTCGCTGCCTGTCATCTCGTGTACAGGAAGGGGGTGCCCTCAGTAATTCTCTTCAATAATTTGAGGAGGATGGCAGATTCTGAAAGGCAGGAGGTGAGGGGCAAAGCAAATGTTGTGAATGACATCGGTTGTTGTTCAGTTGCTCAGTCATGTCCAACTCTTTGTGACCCCACGGACTGCAGCACACCAGGCTTCCCAGACCTTCACTATTTCTCGGAGTTTGTTCAAACTCATGTCCAGTGAGTCGGTGATGCTATCCAACCATCTGATCCTCTGTCGCCCCCTTCTCCTCCTGCCTTCAGTCTTTCCCAGCATTAGGGTCTTTTCCAGTGAACAGAGCATTTCCAGCCCCTACCAGTTTATGCCCGTAGGGCATCATCTGCCCATCGGCTGTCTGTAAAGTTTTGAAATGAATACCTTCAGGTGTGCACGCATGTTCTAGGTCACCACACTCCCCCAAACACAACCATAATTTTCTTCTGCTCAGAGTTCTCTATGCACTTTCTTCACCAACCCAGCTCCTAAGATCATTTATAGTTGGCACGGATGGTCATAGCACATGGATGTTAAAAGCATTGGCTTGCAGTAGCAGTGGAGAACCCTTTTTCAGCTGCCACAAAACCACCCATGAGAAGGGATTAGGCAGGCGCCTGGAGAGGACACTACAGCAGTGATCCCTACGATATCCGCTGGGGCAGTCTATCACTGTCCTCCTGTTATATATGGTCAAACTAGAGGCACTAAAGGGTTAAGTAAATGGTCCCAGTGACACAGCTGCTAAGTGGCAGAGCCGATCTGAACCAGCCCCTCACTCCATCCCTGTGTCTTCAACCAGCATGACACACCCTGCCACTTTTGTAAGTGACACACACACTTTACAAGGAAAGAAAAAGAAGACATTGCTCATTACAGTCATCCTTCAGTATCTGCAGACAACTAGTTCCAGCCTCCAACCCCTCCCCCCACAACACTATCAAACTCCTAGGATGCTCAAGACCCACATGTAAAACGGCACAGCAATTGTGTATAGCCTGCACACAATCCCACACTTTGAAACACTCTAGATTGCTGATAATACTTCGTACAAACGCAAGCGCTAAGTAAAGAGCTGCTGGCATAGCAAACTCAAGTTCTGCTTTTTGAAACTTTCTAGAAAAAGAATTCCATTATTTTCAATTTGAGGTTGGTTGACTACATAGATGCAGAACTCATAGATAAGAAGGGCCAACTGTATACAAAAAGTTTGAATCTTTCTCCAAAACTCCATTTTTGCGATTCTTTGGGAGAATGCATCGAGGGGGGGGGGTGTCTCAAAATGCAGAGCANTCAAGTTCTGCTTTTTGAAACTTTCTAGAAAAAGAATTCCATTATTTTCAATTTGAGGTTGGTTGACTACATAGATGCAGAACTCATAGATAAGAAGGGCCAACTGTATACAAAAAGTTTGAATCTTTCTCCAAAACTCCATTTTTGCGATTCTTTGGGAGAATGCATCGAGGGGGGGGGGTGTCTCAAAATGCAGAGCAACAGGCTCAGGCCCTGACACAGCCTCTGTGCCTTCTCCTGTTGGCCTCACTGAATGTGGGTATCATCCACTATGAGTTAAGAGGAGCTTTAGAGAAAGCACTAATAGCTCATACAGCTAGAGCTAAATAGCAATTTAATGAGCAATGAGTAAGTGAATCAGATGCACAGATGAAATTTCCATCCAAATAACCACAGGTTTCTCAATTAAGAGGAGAGAAAGCACACTTGGCAAAACAGTCTGGCCGTGGCCACGTGGATTTTCCCAGCCTACTTTCTGAATATGGCAGTGCACACAGATCCAGGGTGATGATAATAACTTTACGGGAATCCCCACTTGCTTATCATAAAGGAATTCCAACACCCCACTAGATGTTTATATAGAAAGCGATCCAGGGGGGGTCAGGCACAAGGTGAGTGTCTTAAACAGACAATAAATTCATTGGTTTTATTTTAATATACTACATTCTATTGAAGAATGAACAGGTGCTGTTTTTTTAAAACAAATGTCTCGTGTGGTGTGATGGGGGTAAGGTGGCAGGACACTCCTGACTCGGGCTGGCAACCTGGAAGCTTTCCAGTAAAGTGGATTCTGGTGCCTTCTCCTCAAACCTTGTTGAGGCCAGCTTTGTTTTGGGAATGGTGCCAGGAGGGTTTTTACCCCCTAGTGCCTACTATGTGCTGAGCACTCACGCTTCTTAACCTCCAGACCTCCCTGCACCCATGAGGTGTCCTCATACTTTTCCCATTGGAAGACACCCAGGCATGCCAGCCCGAAGGCAAAACAGACAGGAGGACCAGTGTCTTCCTCTTCCTTGGTTTACTTCCTTGTTTGGATGAAGAACATCCTCCAGGAGCTTCTTGAGAAAGAGTGCCTAATTCTGATTTTGCAGTTGAGCTATTTTGATTTCTAAGACTTTGAATTCACTCCTACTTTTAGGACTTTCTATGTTGTCCGTGATATATTTTTTCAAAAAATCACAATATATCATCATGGGTCATTTTTTATGGCACTTGAGAGGTTTTTTTTAAGGTAACAGTGTTTTTCAAAATTGGTCCCCAAACCAGCACTACCAGCATCGCTTGTGAGAAATGTTAGATGTGTTAGGAATACAAATTTCTAAGCCCCACTTCACATCTACTGAATCACAGACTCTGGTGATAAATCCCAAGCAACCTGTACTTTGTTGTTGTTTTTCCTAAGGAATAACTGACATGCAATGATTTGATATTTATATATCAAATACACTGTTAAATGATCCCCACAATAAGATTGGTTAATACCAGTCACCATACATGATAACAAAATTATTTATCTCATGATAAGAACTTTAAAGATCGACTATCTCAGAAACTTTCAAATATGTATACAGCATTCTTACCTGTAGTCACCATGCTGCACGTTATATCACCCGCACTAGTTTGAAACTGGAAGTGTGTATTTTTTGACCCCTTTTACCCATTTCTCCCAACCCCCAATCCACCTCCCAGCTCCTGGCAACCACCAATCACTTCTCCATGTGACCTTAAGTTTTTTCACTTTGTTTTTTAGATTCCACATGTAAGTGCAATCATACGGCAAAACCAAAAAAAAAAAACCCCTCTAAATATCTCTATGGGTGTTTGCTACAGTTATACAACCTTTCAATGCTTCGGTTTCATCATCTACAAATTGACAAACCAATAGCACCTATCTTGTAAGACGGCTATATATTTATACTTAATGATATATTTAATTTTACATTTAAATATGTCAGTGAACAGAGATTCCCTGGTGGCTCGGTGGTAAAGAATCTGCCTGCAATGCACGAGTCCCGAGTTTGATCCTGGGTTGGGAAGATCTTTTGGAGAAGGGAATGGCAACCCACTCTGGTATTCTTGCCTGGAGAATTCCATGGACAGAGGAGTCTGGCTGGCTATATTCCATGGGGTTGCAAAGAATTGGACACAACTGAACTACTAACTCTTTCACTTTCACAATGTCAATGATACATTATTTTCAGATAATTTGACATATGTCAAATTCTCTGTGTCAAGTTCTCTGATGTGTCAAGTTCAAGTTCTCTGGTATACTGAGCCCATGGTAAGTATGTAATAAATGTGGGTTTGATTATTATCATTATTTTGGCTGCTCAAACAGTACTGCACAGACCCAGGGAATGGTATTCTTTTCACTCAACAGTACTTATTAAATGTCCCTTTCATACCTGATACTTAGAAGTGATTAAGGAAACTTTTAAATAACTGGGCACTCTTTCCAGAGGCAAATTCAGGCCCCTGAGTCATTACTGGAATGACTATCATAATGTGACTATTTTTAATGCCCACTGTAACACTTTAACTTCATGTTACACATTATAGTTTATGTAGCATATAGTCTAAACAGCAGCCAACTCTTATGAGGTTGGAAAACTGAAACTCAGGAAAGGGAAGTGATTTATATAAGGGTCCAATGGGGAGTAGAGCGACGACCTAATCCTCAGTCTTCAAATTCAAAGCTCAACGATCTTTCCTCAACGTCCGCTCAGTTGTCAGAGGCCTCAGAGAGTTTTCAGAGTGGACTCTGAGAGCACAGTGCTGAGAAAGACAAAGGTCAGTTCTTCAGTAACTCCAGGTTTCCCACCTCTTCTCATTTGGAGAATTTCAAGTGACTCTTTTGAGGCACACCTGACTGATTCTCCAATGGATATTAACAGTAAGACAGTCACTACAGAGCCATTGTTGTCTTGAGGGCAATAAAGTATCTTGGCACCCCAACAAATGTGCCCCCACACTTAGAAACTGAGTACCTGAGTGAAGGTGGGACCTTCCTGAATCATCAGGCAGGAATAAAACTCACATCGTTCTTTCAAATAACAACGGTTTCCACAGCTCCACATTAGAAAATTTGAAAATCTAATATCATAAAAGCAAGCTGAAGTCATATATTTATGAACTAATTTACTCAGTCACGCAATGAACACTGATATGAGTACTGGGTACATAGCCACATACAAAGATAAAATAATCTGCATGCTCTTTGAGATATCACTACCTCGTCCCCAATTTTAATATTCCATATGTAAACACAATCGGTTGTACATTTTTTTCAAACCATGAATGGATCAGATGGATGCAAAATGGGAAACTGTTTAGCCACTGGATTATAATTAAGTGATAAACTCATTACATTGATTTTTTGGGGGGTACTTTTAAACCTATCAGAATAAACAATGCCATTCTCTGCTTTTTATTTACCTACTAAATATCTATTAAGCATCAGCCCCTGGGCCAGGGAACAGTGGTAGACATAAAAGATTTAATTATTACTCTGTGCTGGGATGCTACAAATGTAAGAGATATAGGAATTAAGTAAAGATAATCACACTGTATAACTGGGCTATGAAGTGAGAGCAGGAAGGAATCCCCAGAGGAGGCAGTACTTAAAAAGAGACTTTAAGAATGGAATTAAGTGTTAGGCAAACAGATTCAACCATAATCAGAATCAACTCACGTTCCTTCAAGTGGAGACTATTTTACCTGAATCAGAGTATACCACCCCGGAATATGACACCTTGGCATATAGATTATTTTGAACTTGAAGGGAATTAACAAATAGCAGATGCAGGAAAAGCTCTATACCCTCCCTTCTTTTTGCTTAAAGGCAGGGTATAAATTTCCTTTTGTGAAGGTATCTCTCTTTCCTCTCCCACATCAGGAATAGGAAAACAACTCTTAATCATGGGAAGTGTTCTTACCAGCTCAGAGACTGCATGAGATTGAATCTGCAAAGCAGACCTTACTAAAGTAGTCCTTGTCTTCCATTAGTTTTCCTCTATATATCTCCCTCCCACAATTTACCAGCTCTAGAAGCCCAACCTTCTGGGATCAGCCTAGCCTTCTGGCTAGGCTGCTGTGCCCTCTCTTCTCTCAGGAAGCAAGTCTGCTTTTTCATTTGTCCGATTTTCTTGTACAGAGCAATTCTGTTCTGCCCCTCTTTCATCTTAGGCTCTGCCCCTGGGCCTCTCTTTCACTTCCTAATGTTTCCAAATCTTCCCTGAGGAATTCTGATGTGAAGGGGAACATTTGGCAGTGATTGGGCCTAGAGGGAAGAGGTTAAATGTGGTTGCCTTCTCTTAAAAAAGAAAAACAGAAGTTGATTTTGAGAGGTTAGAAAAAAACCGAGTTCAGTAAAGAAATGCCTGACAAAGTCAACTGCTTTCCCTCCTGGCCTTGTGTAAAGCGGGTCTGTGAGCAAAGGTTCAGACAAGGTTTTTGAGAGAGACAAACTCTTAGCCCCAAGGCTAATTGGAGAGGCTCTTACAAGACCTCCAGTGCAATGTAGGGTCTCCTGGATTGCTCAGTTTCCTAAATCCCAAGGTTCAAATGCCCTGTCATGGTATGCTTTCAGGACACTTTTTTTAGTTCAGTTTTGTATTTGAAGTTTTGATCTACTTAATAGATCACTTAATACTCACTGATTGGCTTGCATGACTACCTATCAAGGTTGCCAGACCTTCCATTGAAAGTCATGAATAATGCCTCTGAGGAGTTTGATTCAGGCCCCTTAATTTCCTTCAGACTATTTTTCTGGGCTCCAAAATCACTGTAGATAGTGACTGCAGCCATGAAATTAAAAGACGCTTACTCTTTGGAAGAAAAGTTATGACCAACCTAGATAGCATATTCAAAAGCAGAGATATTACTTTGCCAACTAAGGTCCGTCTAGTCAAGGCTATGGTTTTTCCAGTAGTCANATGCCATCCAGCCATCTCATCCTCTGTCTTCCCCTTCTAGATGCGTATAACAGACAGCGCTTACTCCTTGTAAGAAAAGCTATGACCAACCTAGATAGCATATTCAAAAGCAGAGATATTACTTTGCCAACTAAGGTCCGTCTAGTCAAGGCTATGGTTTTTCCAGTAGTCATGTATGTATGTGAGAGCTGGACTGTGAAGAAAGCTGAGCGCCAAAGAATTGATGCTTTTGAACTGTGGTGTTGGAGAAGACTCTTGAGAGTCCCTTGGACTGCAAGGAGATCCAACCAGTCCATTCTGAAGGAGATCGGCCCTGGGATTTCTTTGGAAGGAATGATGCTGAAGCTCCAGTACTTTGGCCACCTCATGCGAAGAGCTGACTCACTGGAAAAGACTCTGATGCTGGGAGAGGTTGGGGGCAGGAGGAGAAGGGGACGACAGAGAATGAGATGGCTGGATGGCATCACTGACTGGATGGGCGTGAGTCTGAGTAAACTCTGGGAGTTGGTGATGGACAGGGAGGCCTGGCATGCTGCGATTCATGGGGTCGCAAAGAGTCGGACACAACTGAGCGACTGAACTGAACTGAACTGAATTTCCTTCAGAAGAGAAGCTGTATATATCAGGAATAGCGTATCATGATTTTTGACACAGTGACAGCAGTTGGTGTTATATAAATTATAGGATATGATTACAGCATTTGCTGTGATAACACCATCAAAATCCTTTTGTGATGTATAACACATTCAAAATGCAAATTCCAGGATATTTAAAAGCCCATCAGATAGAATTGTTATGACTCCAGATTTAAACCCAGGAATGCTGTGGTTTCTTGTACAAGTGTGATGAGCTGAATTTTCCTTCTGTCATTTAATACAGCCCAGAAAACTCTCCATGTGAGAGATACAAGTTACAAAATTTAAAGTTTCCTATCTTGGGTTGCCAAACTACGAGAACCTAATTCAGGATAAGTCAGGCTCCCTGTCTTCATATTCCAAAGTGGTTCTGTGAGATTTTTAAAATTCAGTAGAAGCAATGTAACTCAAGCTTGTGGGAATGGGAAAGACATTTCTAATCTCACATCAGGTATTTTAAAGACTTTGGCATTGGTAGTGCAGCCATTTGGGCGAGCTCCTCATAAGAGCACACACATACATGTGAGATATCCCCCACCATGTCCCATCAGAGAGAAAAGGCCTTACCAACAAGGAGGCAACCCAGGATTGAATCACTTGTTCCACTAATTACCCCATCTCCTTGGGCACATTCCTCAGTCCCTCTAAACCTAGGCTTCCTCATTGGGAGGATGGAGATAATAAGGTCCACCTAACCAGAATGCAAAAGCACTCGGTACAGGGTCTGGGGTGCATTTTAAGTGCCGCACACCACACCGAGGGCTCTAGCATTCCAGTTATTCTAACTGTGCTGCTCAAATAAGGCCTAGCTTATTGCACTGTTGGGGAGGATGCTCCTGAAGATCACCACTACTTTTCACAGCTCAGCTTCTCCTCCTGAGTTTCTTGATCCATACCTGCCAGCCATAGCATGAGATTCTAGCACAGTAATTACATCTTATTCTTGTTGTTTCTAAATGATACCATCATAAAGATGTCTGAGACAGAGAGGGGCACTTTTTTTCTCTCATTCCTAAGCACAGAATGGAGCTTCCAGGCAAGACAAGCTGCACACACCACTTAGAGTAGGGATGTCGCTGCAAAGAGTGAATGTGACTCCCTTCTGCTGGGAAGGGAAATAAATGCATGACCAATTCTCTCCCTTTTCGTTTAGAGAAAGCCAGAATTTGGCAGATCTCAAATAAAATGAAGGCAGAGCTCATTCCATAAGACTCTATGTATGGAAAAGTAAATGATGCTATTTGGAATTTCCAGACAATAACGATGACCATTTACGGGATTCCTGCTATGTATCTGACATAGTACTAAGCAGCCTTACCACTTTCAATCGTCACTCTATGAGATCAGCACTATTACTATTCCCACTTCACAAAGAAGAAACCCTGACTGTATATATCTAATATATCACCGCTGTGTGGTGTGCAACTTATTTAAATTTTATTTATTTATTTTTGTCTGTGTTGGGTCTTCATTGCTACACGGGCTTTCCTTTAGTTGCAGTGAGCAGGGGCTACTCTCGAGTTGCGGTGCACAGGCTTCTCATGACGGTGGATTGTCTTGTGTGCAGAGCGCTGGTTCCAGGACACCTGGGCTTCAGTAGCTGCAGCATGCACTTGGTAACTGCAGCTTCCGAGCTCCAGAGCACTGGCTCACTAGCTGTGGTACATGGCTTAGCTGGTCGACTGCATGTGAAGTCTTCCCTGACTAGAAATCACACTTTTTTCTCCTGCACTGGCAGGTGTTTGCTTTTTTTTTTTTTAATTATCACTGAGCCACCAGGGAAGCTCTGTGGTATATAACTTACTATAGAATACTTCAGCATAGATGGTGTGCTATAAATGTGTATCTCACTGCAATCTATATCTCAGAGGTAGTCAACTACCCTAGTCAGGCATACACATTCCAGCTAGTATATACGCAAAAAGCAATGTGTCTTATTTATTGATTTCTAATACCAGAGGTTTCGTCAACTACCATAACAGGCATGAGAAATTATTTTATTGCTAAATTAGAGGTATCCATTCTTTGTGGATTGGTTTCATAGACTGCCAAGGCTCAGCCTTTCTCTGCCTGAACCCACATAAAGGCTTTGAGAGCTCGACAGGCTCTATCTTTAGGAATAGTGCCCCATGCCTGATTATTAAACAGTCTTGCCTCCAGTTGCTGACTCCAGCTTCATAGTCACCTGACTCCAAACAGAAGATTAAACTGACTTATGCAAATAATGCACTTGTTCTGATGCACGATGTCATCAGAATGTCTAAAAGGACACAGAGCTGGGACTTGAACTTTCAGAAGTTAGTTGGTTTTTGTGAATGCTTTCAATAAATGTTTCCATGGGCAGCAGAATTTGTGTGAGATCTGTTTTCACCATAACCTACAAGACTGTGAGAGGACAAATATCCCTTGCCCTTAAATGTTGAAGGTGGCTTCCCAGGTGGTATGGTAAAGAATCCACCTGCCAGTGCAGGAGACATAAGAGACGCAGGTTCAATCTCTGGGTCAGGAAGATTCCCTGGAGTAGGAAATGACAACCTGATCCAGTATTCTTGCCTGGAAGAACTCCATGGACAGAGGAGCCTAACAGGCTACAGTCTATGGCATTATAAAGAGTCAGACATGACTGAGCACACCAATCACTATGAAAAATAAGCTAATAAATTTTAAATTACCTAGTTGACTGGGATTGCTCATTGAAGGGACTTAAACCATATTTCCTAAAAATTAAAGCTATGACACAGTAGCGCCCAGTATAGGGACGGGCCCTCGACTTAGTAGGTGTTTAGTCATTGAACTAGGTAACCAAACATCTGGTTCCATAAGTGTCCCTAGAATATACGGCCAGAGTAGACGCTCGTATTTGGTAACAACTACAGAGAAGGAGCAATATAACTGACAAGACGGTGTAGGGGAGCAAAACTTGCCATGCTAAAACGTCTCATTGGCATGAGGATTATTTTGAGCTGAAAATAATAATAATTATATGCATGTTAAGTCACTTCAGTCATGTCTGACTCTGTGTGACAACCCACCAGGCTCCGCTGTCCACAGGATTCTCTAGGCAGGAATAGTGGAATAGGGTGCCATTTCCTCTCTAATAATCAAGCCCCAAATGACTCAAAAAGAAACTTTGACTTTCCCCCTAACTGCCTGAAAGAATTTAGATAGACAGCCTGTTTCCAGAAGAGAGCTTCATGGNCAGAGAAGGAGCAATATAACTGATAAGACGGTGTAGGGGAGCAAAACTTGCCATGCTAAAACGTCTCATTGGCATGAGGATTATTTTGAGCTGAAAATAATAATAATTATATGCATGTTAAGTCACTTCAGTCATGTCTGACTCTGTGTGACAACCCACCAGGCTCCGCTGTCCACAGGATTCTCTAGGCAGGAATAGTGGAATAGGGTGCCATTTCCTCTCTAATAATCAAGCCCCAAATGACTCAAAAAGAAACTTTGATTTTCCCCCTAACTGCCTGAAAGAATTTAGATAGACAGCCTGTTTCCAGAAGAGAGCTTCATGGGAGTTACATACAAAGAATATGGACTAGGTGTGGTGAGGAAACTCTCCAGCGGCCCGAGCCTACGCTATGTCCCCTGTCTACGTGGTGCAGCTAACATTCATTTACCAGACGTTTCCTGCTCCATCTCCATGCCACTTGTTTTCCTCCCCTCTGAAATCCCAAACTACTGCTCACCATCTTTTTTGTCTTTAGCGGAAGATGATATTTAAGGCGAGAATTTCAGCCATTTTGGCAAGATACTCAGTTTTCCTGGGTCTCTCCTATGCATCCGTATTATTAAACTTTTGTTTGATTTTCTCCTATTTAATCTGTCTCATGTCTGTTTAATTCTTACACCAGCCAAAAGAACCTAAAGAAGAGAAACTTCTCCTCCCAACAAGGGCCATAAAGTCCATACATTCTGAGTGCTCCTAATTCAGCCCTAGGTTGGCTTATCATCGCAAGAAAAATGGGAAATTGACACACTTCGTTTAGATTCCATGAAGTCTGGGGAAATCAACAGACCTTCAAAAATGTATGGTTCTGCCAATATAGCAAAGGGCCGCTGTGAACCTATGTATTATGGCCAAAGATACAGCCCTCAACACATTTTTGCATTTCCAGCCACCAATTTTCTTTCTTGTACTTGGTTGAAAAATCTGTTCTTAATAATATTAATAGTTAAAATTAAGATTATTTTAACCTTTAAATAATTTAAGTTTAACAAAACCACTTTATTTTTGAAGTAAAATGACCCACATATTTTAATAACAAAATAGAGTCAGTAATCTCACTTTAAAAGGAGAGCTTTTTTAACACAATACAGTTTTGTTACATATGTATTGTCATGCAGTGATCAATATTTCTTAACTTAAGAATTCCATGCTTTCACATAACAGAAAACTAAATAAGAAGCAGATTGTCAAGTGCTATGATGGCAAACAGCTGCCAAAAAGCTATGATTTTTTTTCCCTCTCTCATTCCCTTAGTATTCTGTTGCAAAAGTTAAACTGAAATACTAATTCATTAAGCATTTCTCAATGTCTTCAGAAAACATACTACCATTCTATCATATCAGACTTTCTGGGAATGTTCCTTTCCAGTCTGGCCCAGAGTAATTAACTTGGCCTGAATCAGGACAGTAATTTAAAGCAGACAGCATTTATATTTTGATGGAGAATTGACTGTTAATGCTAAAGGAGTTCCACGGACCTGAATACTTTTGCCGGCCTCTCCCAATATCAAGTTTCTTTGGAGTCCACCTAAATTACGATGATGTCTGACCAAAAAATCACATTCCTCTCTTCATCCATAAACCATATCTTTAGCAAGAAAACCACCGTTAGGAACTTTTCCATCAGACCTAAGTAATGTAGTATAAACAATATGCCTCAAGCAATCAACCCTTTCCCCAACATATTGCTTTTAACAACACACACAGAAAGGGAGCACTGCAGAAATCTGGTTTACTCCCAGAAGCTCTCCGTTGTTCCATCTGAAGTCAGTGACTGCCACTGAGTACCTTAAGCTGGCATTCAGAAAAAACAGCTGCTTTAGACCTAAACTTGATCATTCAGCTAGGTATTCAAAAGGAAAGACACGTATGACCACTATATTTCACGAATAATATTTGAAACTCTGTCTTGGTACCACCATCTACTTTGTAGTCAATATTGTTTATTATTTTTCCCTAGTTCTTAGTGTCTCGTTGTACTTTAGTGTAGAGTGGAAGAAACGAACTCTAGCAAGTAGTGAAAAAGAGACTGGTGGTATGACTAAACTAAATCTCGTATTGGCTTCCCTGAGCTAATAATGAGTGTGTGGTACTGTGTGCCAGGCAGAGAGCTAGGTTGCAGGGATACAAGACAGACTTTGCCCAAGTTCTTACATTATCATTGGGAATACCAACCAAAACCAATTTTTAAAGAGGGAAAAAATGTCCAGGTGCTTACTTAATTATAATTATAAATGATCAGACTTTCTATGAAGGAAATACATAAGAATCTGAGATGGAAGGTCAATAGGTATATGATGGGGACATTTTAGCTGAGATATAGAAAATGGGAATAATTTTCCCCCTAGTAAAGGAGCAGAATGGGAAGGCAGTCTTTCCAGTTCAGAAGAAGATTGCTCAAAAGCCCAGAAAAAGGAGAAAGTTTTGGGGAATTCAAACAAACAAAACAAGGCGACCAGTATGGCTGATGTTTTGAGAGTGAGGGAGAGAAGTCGGTGATGGTGGGGTTCTCTTGATAATGACTTTCATGATTCAAGTGTATTCACTTGGAGGTAACATACAGGAAAGTAAACTGAAAACCAGGAAATACAAAACTAATGTAAGACATTATTTGTAAGGACTTCCTGAATACTCACTATATACCCAATAACCAAATATAATTCTGGCAGTGCCAAAACCTTATTTTACAATTATTTTGCATTTTAACAGTGGGTAATGTGTAAGGACACCCCCTACTCACTAAATTCTTCCATTGGATCATCACGAGAGGTCAACTGATGAATAAGCAGGGCACCTGAATCTTGTCCTTTTCAAAGGAAGAATCCTTCCCAGGGAAACATCTGATCCTTAACATTGGGAGAGAAACAGACTGTGGGATGAGAGTACTCAGCTTTGCTTCATCTCAGGCCACCTCTAATTTGATCACTCAGAAAAGAAATCAATTATAAGAGTGATTAATAGTTGTTTCCACCCACCAGCAAACATGTTGATGTTCCAGATATTCTGATTAGACATAATGGAAATTGATCTGAAAACATGTTCCTTTTGCCTGAATAAACTATTGTCTTTGCTTTTTTTTCTCCCCCTTTCTTTGTTCAGAACAAGAGAGAATTTCCCCTGAGGAACTAGCATGGAGCCTCATGCTTAGTCTGGACATCTAATAGAAGGGCATATCATCAGCAGGTTAAGGTCAAAGAAGCTCCCAGATGCCACATTGCTCACAAGCAGGTGTGAAAGGCCATGAAGGAATAGTTTTTAATGGCAAGAGGAGGCAGAATAGTGGTCCTCTGACACTGCTCAACAGAAGCAGTTTAAGAGCCAAAGTCAGTTGAAATATTCTTATCTATGGTATCTTCGAGGCATGGCCTCATAGAAAATACATTTATATTTGGCACAGCAAGCCTGATGTTTTAAGAGTAAAAGAATTAAATATTTTACATGGGGAAAATCCTGTGTATAGCAAGAGAAGAGAAACTGGCAGTTGATATCAAGCCACAGGCTGACTCTCTGGGATTATTTTAATTGTTCTTCATGCTGGTAATAAGAAGAATGTGTTCATTTTAGTTTAAAGCATGAGAATCAGCTCTGAGAATGTAAGCTGCCCAAATATCTGGGCCGTGAAGGGGAAAAAAGCAGTGCAAATTTGGTTGTGGTAGCCAAAATACCTTCCTCAGCTCTCCTAAGGCACAAAGGAGAGAGGTTCCTACCACCCACATAGCAGGATGGTGGGTGGAGAGAGGGCAGGGTCAAAGATGTGGGAGGCAAGAATGGACTGGGGACATCCGTCTGGGCAACATGGGCTAACATGAAGCCATGAGTCTAGGAATAAAAGAGGAAAGGAGACATGCTCCCAAGAGTTAGTATTAGAGTCCAGTTGGGGATGCAACTTCTAGAAGACTTAGATAGACAGAAACCTAGAAATGTCACCTTTTTGACACTCCAGTAAGAAAGAGATTTCTTATAGAATCTGCTATTCACAGCCTTGGCTGACCTGTTTCTATCACATGACCTTTTCTCATCCCTGGTTGACTGGATGGCAGACATCTGACCTCAGTGGAACCATGGGCTAGAGTAAGTTACACCCTTTGCTCAAAAATGAACTCTGTTGGGTTTGAACTAGGGCACCATGTTCAAACCCAAACTAAGCACTACAGCTTGGAGAAGACTATGTTTCACCCATGAATGATGGTTTACTGAAAATATGAAAATACTATTTGGCTTTATAACAGAACCATATTTATAACCTCCTAATCTTTCCTAACTGGACCCATCCCAGTACCCTGTTGTAAAGGCACAGTACATTATCTACCAAAGTGCTCTGTGTCTATATGCCTGACTTATCAAGGATCCATGGAAACATTTGATTAACACAGATAAAGGGCTCCAGTGCCTAACAGCATGGAACCATGATGAATACCACACCACCATACCAATGGGAAATGTGATCTTGGTCATAGATTAGTTTTAGATTTTACAAACAAGCCATATGCAGGACTCTGTTGTCCTTCCAGTATTAATTCCCTTTGGGACTGTTTTCTTCCCCACTCTGTGAGATTCAGACCATTAGTGAGCAACTCCATCTCTCCTCTCAGTATGGGGTTGTGACCCAAACAATCTCTTACAGGCTTGACACAGATGCTGGAAGGAAAGGGACTATAAAGATAATGAAAGTTAGTGGATGGTAGAGACCATCTTTGTTACCCAGTAAAAAGAGCAGATGACACCACCCTCATGGCAAAAAGTGAAGAGGAACGGAAAAGCCTCTTGATGAAAGTGAAAGAGGAGAGTGAAAAAGTTGACTTAAAGCTCAACATTCATCTGGTCCCATCACTTCATGGGAAATAGATGGGGAAACAGTGTCAGACTTTATTTTTTGGGGTTCCAANAAAAAAAAAAAAAAGGACCAAAATCTCACATCTTATACATAAACTAATTCAAAACTGATCAGACACTTAAATGCAAAACCTTTAGTGAAAAAAAGAGAAAATCTTCAGGATCTCAGGTTAGGTAAAAATTCATTGGAAGGACTGATGCTAAAACTGAAGCTCCAATACTTTGGCAAAGAACTGACTCACTGGGAAAGACCCTGATGCTGGGAATTACTGAGGGCAAAAGGAGAAGGGGGCAACAGAGGATGAGATGGTTGGATGGCATCACCGACTCAACGAACATGAGCTTGAGCAAACTCCAGAAGATAGTGAAGCACAGGAAACCTGGCATGCTGCCATTCATGGGGTCAAAAGAGCTGGATACAACTGAGCGAATGAACAAGAACAAAGATTTCCAAAACTCAACATCAAAAGGACAACCCACCAGAGGAAATAGTGAAGAACTGCCCAAGAATTGATGCTTTTGAACTGTGGTGTTGGAGAAGACTCTTGAGAGTCCCTTGGACTGCAAGGAGATCCAACCAGTCCATTCTGAAGGAGATCGGCCCTGGGATTTCTTTGGAAGGAATGATGCTGAAGCTGAAACTCCAGTACTTTGGCCACCTCATGTGAAGCGTTGACTCATTGGAAAAGACTCTGATGCTGGGAGGGATTGGGGGCAGGAGGAGAAGGGGACAACCGATGATGAGATGGCTGGATGGCATCACAGACTCGATGGACGCGAGTTTGAGTGAACTCCGGGACCTGGTGATGGACAGGGAGGCCTGTTGTGCTGCAATTCATGGGGTTGCAAAGAGTCAGACACGACTGAGCGACTGAACTGAACTGAACTGCACATCATCAAACTTAAACCCTTTTGCTCTGTCAAGGACCCTGTTAAGACAATGGAAAAGACAAGCCACAGACTTAAAGAAAATATCCGCAAACCACATACCTAATAGAGAGACTAAAATATATAAGGAACTGACGTTTCACTGAAGGGACTATTCAGATGGTTATTAGCATGAAAAGGTGTTCAACGTCCTCAGCCCTCAGGGAAATGCACATGCAGCGAGGTACCACTGCACATTTATCAGTCAAAACCTGCTTTGTGACAATACCAAATGCCCAGAAAGGACCTAGGAAGACTGGGTCACTCATACATTGCTGGGCTGCCCAGGTGGTGCTAGTGGTAAAGAACCTGCCTCCAGATGCAGGAAACACAGGTTCCATCCCTGGGTCTGGAAGATCCCTTGAAGTAGGACATAGCAACCCACTCCCATATTCTCGCCTGGAGAATCCACAGAGGATGCTGATGGGCTATAGTCCATAGGGTCACAAAGAGCTGGACATTACTAAAGTGATTTAGTACACACGCATACATTGCTGGTGGAAACACAGTATGGTAGAGCCACTCTAAAAATGTTTGGCAGTTTCTTATGGAAGTAAACATGCAATTAGTACACCCAAAATTTCATTCTTGGGCATTTATCTCAGCAAAATTAAAACTGATATGCACACAAGAACTTGTACATGAATGTTCATAGCAGCTTTACTTATAAGAGCCCTAGACTAGAAGCAGTCCAGGTGTTCTTCAGCAAGTGAGTTACACTGGGGTCCAGCTATACCAGGGAATACTATTTGTCAATCAAAAGGAAAAACCAATTTAAATCTGTAACAATTTGGCTGAATCTCCACGAAATCATATCAAGTGAAATAAGCCAATCCCAAAAGGTTCAGTCTGCACCGAATGCTTGATTCCATTTATATGACATTTGAAATTATAATATCTTATAAACAGAAAATTAGCTGTTGTCAGGAGTTAGGGACCTGCCAGGGGAAGGGAAAAAGTTGCACGTAGTTATAAGAAAAGTGACATATGAGAGTTTATTGTGATGTTGGAAATAGTATCTTGACTGTAGTGGTAGATACACACAAACCCACACATGTTGCACAAGTGATGAAACTGTACAGAACGTAATACACACAGATAAATAAAACTAAGGAAATAGCAATAAGATCAGTGGACTGTATCAATGTCAATAACCTGGTTGTGATATTAAACTGTCCTTCTATAAAATGTTATAAATGGGGAAACCGGACAAAGTATTCAAGGGACTTCTCTGTATTGATTTTTATAACTGCATGTGAAATTACAATTATCTGAATAAAATTTTAATTAAAAATATAAAGGGCTAGATAAACAGATACATTCATATCAAAGTGGCTCCATTTTTTTCTACAAACTTCATATTTAACACAATAGCCACGCCATAAAAACTGAATAAGAGGAACGGATACCCTGTGGTTATTTATCAACATATCAAAACTAAGATAAATACAAGTACATTCTAAAAATAAATTCAAAGCTCTGTAAAATGTAATCAGACAAGGTTACTAAATGTTCTTGTTTTCCGGATCATGACAGTGATTTCCTTACATCAAAACCTAGAAATGAATATCCTTTGTTGACTGACTTTCGTGATGAATGCTGTTCTGCCACGATAACAATACCCAGGCAACGGTGGTTTTTTCTCGAGAGGCTCCCTCAGGGAGGGGGCAACTGTGTATTTGCATCTCCAGCAGGCAGTCAGAGCACCTTCTCCACATCACCACCAGGCTCCCACGAAGCAGGGAGAAGGAAGTGGACGCATCTCAGTACCTCCCCTCTAATAATACACGGAGACACGACCAGTCAGTCCACTCTTGTGCCATGACATTTTCAGAAGAAATCATGTAATTATTTGGGAAAAAAATATGTATTCACCAAATACGTATTTACCATGTGCAGGAAGTTAGGTGAGCAAGAAAGGTGACCCCTCTAGCTAACCGACCAATAGCCACTTAATCCCACTGAACAGTTTATCAGTCCTGCCCATGATACACCCACCGGTGCTCCAAAAACCGGGGCCCGAAAAAAAGCCCTTACTGCCTTGTTGCTGTTCAGTTGCTCAGTAATGTCCAAGTCTTTGTGACCCCTTGGACTGCAGCATGCCATGTCCTTCCACCATCTCCCAGAGTTTACTCATACTCATGTCCATTGAGTCAATGATGCCTTCCAACCAACTCATCCTCTGTCTACTGGTGAGACTATCCCTACTCTGGAACATGTTTTATACTGAAGTAACCTTTGGTGGTCACTGGACTCATTAGCTGCTCATAAATATTCCATGAATATATACATCTAATTAGAGTAGACTGAATTATGAGAAAAACTGGAGGATAGAGAATCTTGTTATATAACCTGCAGCTGTCAATCAACAACCCTCCTGGATTATGCAAATAGCTGTGCCTTAAAAATTCTGTACTGCAGCCCTCTGGGGCCATTGCCTCCCTTGGCATGGCCCACCTCTCCCTTGAGGTGTCCTCTCTGTTCTTCCTTTCTATGTGCTCAGTCGTGTCCATCTCTTTGAGACCTGTTCTTTCTTTCCTTATTGTTAATAAGCTTTCTTGCAACAGATAAGACCTCATTCTTTTCTGCGTCCTTACCAGGAACTGAGGTCCACGGGAGGAAGGGTCTCCAGACTCTATTACATTAACATAGATACAAAGCTATAAACAAGACAGACAGCCTCTGTGCTGGCAAATGAGGGGTGGCATCCACAGTAGGGTGGATGCTGGTCCATGAGACAAGTCCATACCCTGACCCGCAGGAGCTGGAAAATGTGACCTTGTTTGGAGAAATGGATCTTTATAAATAAGAATTCTGAGACAGGAGGCTGTAAATCCAGTAAGTGTCCTTCCTTTCACGGGGGAGGCAGAGGAGGTGTGAGGGAAACAGAGAGAAGGGTGTGAAGCCTAGCAAGAGGCTGGAGAGCAGAGGTCGCCAGCCCGGCACACCCAGCACTGCTCAGGAACACCAGGCAGCCACCCAGACTGGAAGGGACAAGGGTCAGTCTCTCCTGGCCTCCTGCAGGGAGCGTGGCCCTGCCAGATTCTGGACTTCCAGCCTTCAGGACTGTGTGCTAATTTGTTAGAGCAGTCTCCCTTCAGCAGGAATATAATCCACATACCTGCCAATCAGAGGAAAACATGAAAACCACTATCTTTCAAATTCAAGATAAAAGAGTCTCAAGAATACCATAGGGTGGTTTCCTCAGTGGTGAAGAATCTGCCTGCCAATAAAAGAGACATGGGTTTAATCACTAGTCTGGGAAGACCCTACATGCCTTGAAGTGACTAAGCCTGTGGGCCACAAGTACTGAGCCTATGCTCTAGAGCCTGGAAGTCACAACTACTGAGCCATGCACTGCAACTGCTGAAACTCGAGCACCTAGAGCCTGTGCTCTGCAACAACAAAAGCCACCTCAGTGAGAAGACAGCACACTGCAACTAGAGAGTAACCACTGCTCGCTGCAACTACAGAAAAGCCTGCACAGCACAAAGACTCAGCACAGACAAAAATAAATACATAGATTTTTTAAAAACAGAATACCTTAGAGCTCTAGCTCACAAAAGTGTGAAAATATGAAACACTGTATCAAGGAATAACTTTAGCCACTATGCATGGACCTATATGAAAACAAAGAAAAAAGTTCATTACTATTTTCTTAATTATTTATACTTGTTTACTTATTTGTCAAGAAGTGGGACATGTCCAGTTGCTGAGCGAAGGACTAAACACTGTAAGATGGAAGTTAGTCTCAAGTTTGCTTGACACAATGAGAAAAAGAAATCCCAAATATATTCTTCAAAGGAATGTAAATGATCCAAAAGTACAAATGATGTAAAAATCTAGTGATAAAAAAGATTTATGAGGTAAACTGACAGATACGATCATAACAAGACCTGCTGGATACTAGATATGATATAAAGGTATAACTAATAAAACATAAGGAAGAAGCTAAATGGAGCAGAACAGATAACAGAGAAATAAATCCTGTTATATAAGAGGATTAATCTATGGTAAAGCCAGCAGCAGGAGAGAGAGTATCAAATCAGTAAGCTTTACAAGGACAAAGGCTGGACCCAGGTAGGTAGGGTGGGCATGGGGAAGGATTCCTATCCTTGTATTATACAGTATGTGACAATTAACTACACAGGAACTGAAGACAAATTAAACAATAAGCCAGAAAGAGTGGGCTTCCTGGGTGGCTCAGTGGCAAAGAATCTACCTACTAGTATAGGAGACATAGTCAGACGTGAATGATCCCTGGGTCGGGAAGATCCCCTGGAGAAGGAAATGGCAACTCACTCCTGTATTCTTGCCTGGAGAATTCCACGGACAGAGAAGCCTGGTGGACTATAATCAGTAGGAAAATGCAAATGAAAACCATGATGAGACATTCCTTCACAACCACAAGGATGGCTATTATCAAAAAGACCAACAAAAACAAGAGTGGGAGGACACAGAGAAGCTGGACTTCATGTATCACTGATAGGGATTTAAAATGGCTCAGCTGCTTTAGAGAATAGTCTAGGAGTTCCTCAAAATGTTAAATACAGAGTTACCAGCAATCCTATGCCCAAGAGAATTGCAAACATACACCTTGATAAAAACTTGTAAACAGTTAGAGCAGCATTATATCACAATAACTGAAGAGCAGAAACAGCACAAATATCCACCAACTGATGACTGAACAAACTGTGGTCTGTTCACATAACAGAGTATTGCTCAGCCCTAAGAAGGAGTGAAGTGTGGCTACCACACGAATAAGCCTTGACGACATCATGTTAAATTGAAGAAGCCTGACACAAAGGCCACATATTGCATTACCTCATCTGTATGAAATGTTGGGAAAAGGCAAATCCATAGACTGGTGATAATAGAGGCTCAAGAGAGGGTAACTCGGGGTGACTGCTAATCACCATGAAGTTCTTTTGGAGTGAAGGAATCATCCTGGTATTATGAAGCTGTATTTTTATCTTAAACCACGTCATGAAATAAATGTGGGAGCAAAATTTTTAAAATAAAAAGAACAGAAGAATATTTCAATAATCTTTCACTGGGAGAAGTCACCCTTCTAAGCATGACATGGATTAAAGAAATTTTAAAGGATGGATAAACTTAAGTTAATAAAATTTACAAACTTTTACAACACATCCTGAATGATTACTGTTGGACTGAAAAGAGGTGGTTACAAGTAAAGTTTTTAAAAGGCCAGAGCAGTCGACAACTGAAGGTCTGTCTCCTTCACACGTGGACCCACCCTTGGGCCCTGATCATGTTTTTCTGCCATATGGACAGGAAAAGCAGAAGAGGCCTTTCTGCAGCCAAACAGAATGAAAGACAGAGGACGGTGTTCAAGTGCTCTGCTCCAGGGGCCTCTGGCCAACATACAGCCTGCCTTTGGCAGCTGGGAGATAATTAGGACTGTTTCTTTTTTTTTTGGTTTGTTTTTTTTGTTTAGTCATACCACGAAGCCTGTGGGATCTTAACTCCCAACCAGGGATCAAGCTCGTACCTCCAAGCACCCCCAGCAGTGGAAGCACAGAGTCATAACCACTAGACTACCAGGGAAGTCCCCACACTAGTGAAAGTGAGAGTGAAAGTGAAGTTGCTCAGTCGTGTCCGACTCTTCGCGACCCCATGGACTGTAGCCTACCAGGCTCCTCCATCCATGGGATTTTCCAGGCAAGAATACTGGAGTGGGGTGCCATTGCCTTCTCCAGGGGATCTTGATTGAAACTGGGTCTCCTGCATTGTAGGCAGATAAACAAGACTATATTTTCAGTTAGTGGCTTGTAACAAACATTGCCTCATTTCAAAGATTATTATTATTAGAAAGTGTTCTATTACTAAAACAATGGTTTTATTTCATTTTTATTTTTTATTTTTTGGCTGTGCTGATTCTCAGTCACAGGACGCAGGATCTTTAGTTGTGGCATGTAAACTCTTAGTTATGGCATGTGGGGTCTAGTCCCCTGACCAGGGATCAAATCCAGGCCCTCTGCAATGGGACGCTGGAGTCAGCCACTGGACCACCAGAAAAATCCTTATTTGTTTTTAAATCTTCTAAGTGTTTACACCTTTGGGTTTTTGCCCAGTGTTTCTGTATTAACATTCCAATTTTAACATCAACGGTGTCATCTTCCTGAAGTCCAACCAGGAAGTCAGCTCTAACATCACATCTGAAAGCATGCCAGCTTGCTGCTGGATGGTCTTGTCCCTGGGTCTGTCTTATTTACAGGACCATCTTATTTAGAAAGTCAACTGTTTTGTGCCATATATTTTCCTGTGTAGTGGAAATTAATTTTTAGTTGGTTTTTATTTTTACACCTGTGCTCAGTCATTTCATGACTTTTTAAAAGGTAGTTGAGTTAGTTTCCAGTGTACACCAAAGTGATTCAGTTATGTGTGTATGTATATATTTTTGTTGTTCAGTCAGTTGCGTCCAAGTCTTTGAGACTGCATGGACTGCAGCACGCCAAGTTCCCCTGTCTTTCACTATCTCCTACAATTTGCTCAAACTCACGTCTATTGAGCTGACGATGCAATCCAACCAGCTCATCCTATGTCATCCCCTTCTCTTGCCCTCAATCTTTCTCAGCATCAGGGTCTTTTCCAGTGAGTCAGCTTTTCACATCAGGTGGCCAAAGGATTGATGCTTCAGAATCAGTCCTTGCAATGAGTATTCAGGGTTGATTTCCTTTAGGATCAACTGGTTTGATCTCCTTGCAGTCCAAGGGACTCTCAAGAGTCTTCTCCAGCACCACAGTTCAGAGAAGGCATCAGTTCTTCAACACTCAGCCTTGTTTATGGTCCAACTCTCACATCTATACATGACTACTGGAAAAACCATAGCTTTGACTAGATGGACCTTTGTCAGCAAAGTAATGTCTCTGCTTTTTAATACACTGTCTAGGTTTGTCATAGCTCTTCTTCCAAGGAGCAAGCATCTTTTAATTTCATATATATATACATATATACACACACATATATATATACATATGCACATGTATACATACATATATATACATGCAGCATTTATATCTATTCTTTCCAGATTCTTTTCCTTATACGTAATAACAAAATACTGAGTGCACTTCCCTTTGCTACAATGATTTTATGACTTGACAAGGACATATCTCAGGAAGAAAAACTGATTGCAGGACATCTTCAAAGATATGCTGGCCACCACCCGAATAAAACCACAAGCACGTGTGTCCTGCAGACACACCCTCTGTCTCTGCCCTGCCTCCACACCCCTGTCAAGAAGACGATGACCTCACACCACGTCCATGCCCTGGGGACTGCATCCCTCTCCTGGGGACTGTGTCCCTCCCCTGAGGCATCACATCCCACTCTCTGGCCTCACTCTTCCCGGGAGTCCTTCGTACCCTCAGTTCACTGCCCTCCTCTCCTCCTGTCCCTGTTGCCTGGATCCGGACAGCAGGCTGGGATCATGGGCTCTGCTTTCCACTCGTCCTAAGGTCATCCAGGGTACTGTCAGACTTGCACAGCTATACTCACCTACTGAGAGAACGTGCCACACTTGCTCTAGGGTAACCCAACTGTGTGCACTGCAGACAGGACTACTGTTTATTATGNTCTAGTCTTTCCCATTCTGTTGTTTTCCTCTATTTCTTTGCATTGATCTATATATGTGTGTAACTATATATGTATGTATATGATTAGTAAACCTAGAGCAATTATTTAAATAATTAACATTATATAAAGCTAGATGTTACATTAAGACTAAGCTCTATCCTCTTCCTCCCTGTAACCCCAGCCTAGATACTCTATATGTGTGATATGTCCTTCACCAAAGGCACAATGTCCATCAGCCTCTCATTGGTGACACTAATTTGATGATCCAACTCAAGATTTTGCCGGAATCTGTCTCACTGTTTTCCTCCCCTCCTAACTAGTCAAAACTCTCTAGGGAAGCACTTTGAGACCATGAAAATATCCCACCCATCATCAAACTTTCCCCTAGGCTTAGTATCCTTGGATGACTACTGCCCTAGTCATTCTTTACTAAAATGGCTGTCCATTGGTGATTTTCAATCTAATGACTCCCTCCCTCCACACCCACCAGGCAGCATTCCATTGCCCACTGGACACTCCACTCCTGCACACACACTTTCATCATCTATGCAGTTCATCTGTCTGAAATTTGTTTATTTATCTAGAACACATGGATTTCTGTTTTATTCAGGTTATAGTCCATTACTCTACATTTTTTTATTTTGAGGTTCAAATTGTCCCAGAGCTGACCACTGAGAGCCCATTCATGCTGATTCTTGGGCCTTTTGACACGACTTTAGTGTCTGGCAGGCTTTTTTCTGTTTTATTTTTAACAGTAAGACTCCATTATATCCATGTACCAGAGTTTATGCAATTAATCTCTTATGGTTGAGGATTTAAGTAACTTTTAACATTCTGAAAGTGAAAGTCAGTCAGTCATGTCCAACTCTTTACAACCCCATGGACTATATAAAGCCCACAAGCTCTTCTGTCCACGGAATTCTCTAGGCAAGAATATTGGAGTGGGCAGCCAATCCCTTCTCCAGGTTCAATATTTTGAAATTATGAGCAATTCTGCAGTGAATAAACTTGTGCATATGTATTTTTGGATTGTTTGAGGTTTACTTCCAGGGTTAATTCCTAGAAGTAGGATTCCTGGGTCAAAGGGTGAATGAATGTACATCTTCCTTCCTAGAAACGCCCCATTCTATCATCCCACAAGCAACATATGAGTGTCTCTTTCCCACAGCTACACCAACAAAGTTAAGCTTTTCATTTTTGGTACNTTTTTGGATTGTTTGAGGTTTACTTCCAGGGTTAATTCCTAGAAGTAGGATTCCTGGGTCAAAGGGTGAATGAATGTACATCTTCCTTCCTAGAAACGCCCCATTCTATCATCCCACAAGCAACATATGAGTGTCTCTTTCCCACAGCTACACCAACAAAGTTAAGCTTTTCATTTTTGGTACTCTGATAGGTGAAAGACAAGGTATCTCACCATACTTTTATTTGCCTTTTTCTTACTATATATAAAGATGTACATACTTCATATTTATTTTATTTTTTTTCCATCTCAGGTGTACATGAGTTCCCAATCTTGAAAAACCCCCCACCTCCAACTCCACATCAACTCTCTGGATCATCCCGGTGCACCAGTCCCAACCATCCTGTATCCTGAACCGAATATAGACCGATGATTCATTTCCACACAACAGCACACATGTTTCAGTGCCATTCTCCCAAACCTTCCCCCCCTCTCCCTCTCCCCCAAAGTCCATTCCATGCATCTGTGTCTCTTTTGCTGTCTCGTATACAGGGTTATCATCACCATGTTTCTAGATTCCATATATATGAGTTAGTATACTGTATTGGTGCTTTTCTTTCTGGCTTACTTCACTCTGTATAATTGGCTCCAGTTTCATCCATCTCATTAGAACTGATTCAAATGTATTCTTTTTAATGGCTGAGTAATACTCCATTGTGTATCTGTACCACAGCTTTCTTATCCATTCATCTGTTGATGGACATATTTAAAAAAAACTTTTTTTATTATTTTTGTGGGAATTGTCTGCTCATGTCTTGTGTTCATTTTTTTTCTAGAGGAATTTTGGGGTTTTCCCTTTAATTTTTGAAAGTTCTTTACATATTAGAATTATTCTTTATGTGTGCTATATGTTACATATATTTTCTCCTATTTTACCATTTGCTTTTTGACTTTGCTTCTAGTGATTTTTTTTACTTAACAAAAGTTGGGTTTTGTTTATATTAGTAGTCAAACCTATTTTTCTTTATGTTGTATCTGGATCTTGTATTCATTGTTAAAAGCCTTTCTCTGGACTCATATTAAAGAATAACTCACTAGATTTTTGTTCTACTGCTTGTATTGTTTCATTTCTGACAGTTTAGGCCTCTGATTCTCTTGGATTTCTTTCTCGGGCATGATGTGAAGAAAATAACTAATTGTATCTTTTTCTCAATAGCTATCTAGTTTCCCCAAAAGCAGTTACTAAGCCCATCCTAGCCCCACTGGTTAGAGATGCTACCTTTATGACACACAAAATTTCCATATGTAGGTAGGTCCTCTTTTTTGGAACTTCAAACTGATCTTTCTGTGCACCCAAGTCATAGTCCCATAGAGACTCTCTTCTATATTTTTTAGATGGATGAAACAAGATGACAGACTCAACTGGCTGTTCAGAGTTTATACAAAGAACCACTGAGTGTCTGGATCACTCTGATCCTGGCTGGCCACCCTCCTCCTCTCCTCGTCCCTGGCCATACTCAACCACATGTCCAAGGAAGAGATGAAACCATCACCAGTGTTATTCTGCCATTACGGCTAGTACGATGCTGACACAAATGGGGTGCCTTAGTTATTTCACTTCTATGATTCTAAACCAAACTGGGGTCAGATTCTGACCATGATAAAATCCCACAGTCTCCCTGGTCTCTCCTACACCAGAACTATTAAATTTTTTAGCTTAAGACCCGTCTCTGTTCAGGGTGATTTCTCCTGGGAGAGGGCTATCCTTTCCTGACCAGTTTGTATTTCCAAGGTCCCACTGTATGCTTTAAGGCTTTGGTGGGGGCGGGTACACACTGCTGTGCTGTCCCCAAGGATGGGTTCTCACATGCTGCTCCTGCCCTGCATTTGCCTGCAGCTGCCAGAAAAGCAGCAGGAATGAGAGGATTCATGGAGAGAAAACCCAGCCCACAGCAGCCATGGAGATCACTCTTGAGGATGGCTGTGTCTGGGTTATAGCGATTAATGTGATGTTAATCCTGACATAAATGATGGGAGAGGGGCCCTCTGAGAACATTTACAATCCATAAGTGAAAAATGCCACTCCATCAGACTCATTATCACTATGAAACTCACACAGCAATTACACAAGGAACTCAGCCATTGAGCCATCACTGGATGATAGGCAATGCTGCTTCCTTTGCACTAACTCAACATGAGAACCTTTTTTGCCTGGAATTTAGCTTTAGAGTGAGCCCATGGCCACAGTTTCAATAACAATTGCTACCTGTACAGTCACCAAGGAAGCATCTTCTCACTTGTCCACGGGAAGAAAAGGCAGCTGTGGTCTCTACAGTGGCTCCGATTCCCTATCAGAACTGAGCTTTGGTTCCACATTCCCAAGTTGAAACCCAAGATTCAATTCTAGGGCTGAGCTTCTCTGATGATGGTGAGGACTGACTCTAACATGTCTGTTATCATTGCCACAATGAGAGAATTTGTACACTTGTGAGACAGGAAACAAAGTAGAGAAGACAGAAGCCAAAAGTGAGTTTTCTGTGCTGACCAGACACCTCCCAGAAGAATCTACTGCATTCTCAGATATTAAGATTTGTTACCAACCTCACTTACCAAGAGATCAGTGCAAATTGTACAAAAAGAAAGACGTCATTGAACCTGTTATTGAGGAGAAACAATACAACCGCCAACTTTCAGAATAAACCCAAGGAAACTCTCCTATGCCAGGAGGCACCCTCAGGCTGTCCCCTGGGGCCCCCAAGTACTCACAGTGCTATCAATGTACGCTTCAGTCCACACCACATCGTGCTCCTGGTCGATGACTTTGGGCCGGCTGAGTACGTGGAGGTATTCCATGACATTTTCCTGCACGTCAGCCAAGGTGGAGATCTGGGTGAAAAATCCTGCCAATGGAGAAGCTCCTTTAGTAAAGACAGGCAGATCTGCAACTGAGGAGCAGGCCCACACCAGGTCTCCATAGCAGTATCATGTCTCCTCTCCACCATCGCCCACTTCAAGCACTGCGTTCATGTTAGAGAAAGTGAACTCGCTCAGTCGTGTTCGACTCTTTGCGACCCCATGGACTGTAGCCTATCACACTCCTCCACCCATGGGATTTTCCAGACAAGAGTGCTGGAGTGGATTGCCATTTCCTTCTCCAGGGGACCCTCCTGACCCAGGAATCAAACCCGGGTCTCCCACATTGCAGGCAGACGCTTTACCGTGGGAGAGAACAGTCAAGCAAAAAGAATAAAATAAAGAGCAACCACAGACTCATCTCCCAGAGTGAAAGTAACATTATGCCCGACTCTCTGCGATCCCATGGACTATACACTCCATGGATTTCTCCAGGCCAAAATACTGAAGTGGTAGCCTATCCCTTCTCCAGGGGATCTTCCTAACCCAGGAATCGAACTGCAGTCTCCTGCACTGCAGGGAGATTCCTTACCAGCCCAGCTACCAGGGAAGCCTCTATCCCTCAGAAGAAACCCCCATTAATCCACTGAAGAATTTCTTTCTGATGTTTTTTGGTTGTTGTTGTTTAGTCAAACTGCGCTAAACAGTCGCTCAGGCTGTTAGTCGCTCAGTCTATACATATACGTATGCATCTTCTCTGGTAGAAACCGCAGTGAGTCCTCTACATAAAATTTTGTAAACCCCTTCCTAATTTCATTTTAGTGTATTTATTTCCAAATAAATTACTTACAAATTCAGGAAAAACTACAAAGCACAATGCTTAAAGGCTGTTATAGTTACATATTGTTATAACTAGTTATAAATAATAATATAATTACAAATAATTTTTACTTTTTTGAAAATTTTTATTGGAGTATAGTTGGCTTAAAATGTTGTGTTAGTTTCAGGTGTACAGCAAAGTGAATCAATTATACATACACATATTTCCACTCCTTTTTAGATTATTTTTCCATATAGATCATAACAAGAGTACAGAGTAGAGTTCCCTCCTTATTAGTTATCTATTTCATATATAGAAGTATACATATGTCAATCCCAATCTCCCAATTTATCCCTCTCCCCTATAATTAATTTGCTAAGGTGCACAAAATTTGCTAAACACTTGATAAGCTTAGCCTCATTTATTCTTGACAACATGATGAAGTGAAGATGACTGTACCCACTTTAAAGATAAGATGACTGAGGCAGACCAAGCATAGGTATTTCACTCATATTCTCACAGGTATCAAGTGGCAAATACTGAAGGTGAATCAAGCTTAAGTCCCTTAATCTATGCCTTCTGCTTCTACAGAATTGTTCCCTTTGTGTGTTTGAGGTTGAAACTCCAGCTGAACCCTCACGTGGTACAATATCTACCTTTTGAATATGCTGGGTAAACACGATTTCTCAGTAACATGAAAAGTTTTAAACATGCTACCATCTTGAGGGTGAAGAGGCCATTATGCTCAGCCACTGCTATGTTCCTGTTCAGCTAGGGATCCTGTTGGCTTTGCTATGGGTTAGGAAATGTTAGACGAAAAGGGCTGAACAGAGCACAGGTCTGGATCCCAGCATGGGTCCCTTCATTCAAACGTCTTCTGGAAGGCTGTCTTGGTGCCTAGCGCTGGTTGAGCAGAGGTCATCTAGAGGAGCCTGACCCCTGCTTCCTGGGGCCCCTGTGGTCTGTGGAAGCTGACAACTACAAAGTAGCAAAATCAACATGATAGAAAAGCACACAGAAGAGAGAGAGTCGATCACTTGGCTATCCTGAGGAAGGGTGAGTGCAGCTGACCCTGAAGGATGAGGACCAGTTAGCTAGAGAAAGGAGGGTTAAAGACTGTGTCCGGCAAAGCAAGGAATGTAAGTAAAGGCTCAAAGTCAGAGTTAGATCCATTCCAAGAAGTGAAAATAGTTAAGAATGGCTGGAGTAAAAAGCTGGGGGAGAGTGATGAGAGGTAAGGTGGTATAAGACCAGAAGAATGGGCAGAGGGATGGTCACATAAGAAGGAGTTGAGACTTTATCCAACAGACAACTGCTCACAGAGGCCTTTTAAGCTGGGGGACACTGGATGGACATAGAGACATGCTCCCTCCCCATGCCTCTAAATAAGGACCATTATAATTAAGTTTATGCCAGCTTCTACTTGCCAACAAACAAGAGAGAATATGTGTGCCTCTGAAGCCAGATCTGTCACAGCACTGGCTATATTGTTTACAGAACCTCTTAGTGTTTAATACAGGGCTCAGGGTAAGGAAATGCCAGCCCTTTTGTTATCCAGAAAGGACCAGGACCTTCCCAGGGATATTTCCAAACAAAACCCAGCTGGTTTAAATTTGGTGTACCAACCCCAAACCAGGTTGGGACCATGTGGCTTCTGGCTTCCTGGTGACAGTTCTGCACAGTGCTAATTAACATGCATTGTCACTCCTGTCTACTCCGCCCTCCTGGCCAAGGCCAGAGACTCGCCCATCCCAGTGGAAACTGGGCCCCAGTGGCCGATGAGACTGTACTTTAGCTCCGGATTCTGAAGCGGGGCCGATGTGCACCGTGGCACTCCCTCAGAGTTCAGGCACTCCTACAGGGAGGTCCATCCAGATCACTGTTCATGCCAGGCTTCCAGGTGGCTCCTCTTGGAGGCCAAGTGGGAAAAACATGCTTTAAAGAAGATTGCTGGATGACAGCAAGCATCCACAGTTATCCCCCCTCCATAGACCATGACTGTAAACAGTGTCTGAATAGGAAAGAAAGCATCTCATCTCTTCTCTAGTAGAGAAACCTTTGGCTCTGCATGAAGGGTCTTACAGAGACAAGCTCCACAGAGGACAAACCAAGAGACATGTTGCCATGTTGAAAGGAAGAGGAGAGCACTCCATGGTTCTGGGTCAAGGGGACACCCGCGTGAGCAGGTCACAGAGCAGTGCTCTTCCTGCTCTGGGCTCCTGTACTAAATGTGCAGGAAAGACAGCCTCTCTTGGGAGGAGTTTTTCTCGGTTGTCTCTGTTTTCACTCTGATCCTCAAAGCCAACAGTAAAAATCCCTGATTTGGGCTTTCCGAAATAGGGCCAAGAGAAGAGAGGGAATAAATAGAAAGAGGGGGATGGGAGAGACAGATTCTCAGTACAGACGGGGAGTGAGAAGGAAAAACAGTCACACATTTGGAAGGAGATGGAGCTGAGGGATCATCCTCACTTGGCCTTGCTTATCATAATCAAAGTTCTGAAAAGTTACAAAAAGCTGGCTTCTCCCCAGAGCTACAGACTCATAGCCAACTGTATACCTGACACCTCCACAGGGATGACTAGCAGGATTCTCAGACTGAACTCGTCCAAAGCCAACTCCTGATTTCCTTGGCCAAACCCATTCCTCCCCCATGGGTCTTTCCCATCTCAGCCGATGACGCCACTGTCCAACTGGGCCAAAAACTTAAGAATTATCCTTGACAGCCATCATTTCCTCAACCCACCCCATTGCTAATCCACCAGCATGTTCTTCTGGCCCTATCTCTAAAACATGCCTCAAGTCTAATTCCCCATCTCCACTGCTCTGGCCCTACTCCAGACTCCACTGTCTCTCCCCCAGGGTACAGCAACAGGCCCTGGCCCCACAAATCCCCTTCCTTGTTATCTAGACTCCTGACAGCAGCCATAGGAGTCTCATAAAGTATAAAGCAGATCATCTCAGTGCCTAAAATTTTAAAACAGCTTCTATTTAGAATTAGCATAAAATCTAGATTTCTTACCTGACCTCTAAGACTCTCCCTCACCAGGCCCCCACCTACCTGGATGACCTCATCCCCATCTACTATCCCACACCAAGCTCATCCACTTAACCCTCCCCAGGCACTTGCACTTGCTGTACCCTCTGCCTGGCACACCATTTATCCAGTTTTCTAAGGATGGCTCCTTTGACCATTCAGGGGTCAGCTGTCTGAACTCATTTCCTCTCATTTCACCTGGTCTTTACTTTCTTCTTAAGATTCATCCATATAGAATTATGATTTATTTGTTTATTTTGTTCTCTATCGCTGGAATATTGGCTCCACAAAACGTTACAAAAAGCTGGTGCCCAATGTATATAGAGTGGTATTCCCAGAACCAGCAGACAGGTCTGTGACAGCCATCACTGAAGCAAGGACATTCACCAAGGTCTTATCGTAATTCACTTGCCTCTACACTTGGGTAACATAGCAGCTCAACATGGGTGCATGCTCACTGTATAAGGAGGAAACAGGAACAAAAGAATTCAGTTATTTGTCCTGGATCAATCTGAACCCAGATTCATTTGGTTCCGAAATCTTTGCTCTTAACAACTGAACACGCCTCTTCTTGTAAAGAGAAGGGACATCACAGCTGCTCAGTGGGCCTCCGCTGGAAAGATACCTCTAATGGGTTGTTTATATCTCTGTGGCTGGGGCAGATTGAGGATGGGGTAGGGAAGTATATGATTGCCCTATGATGTTCCTGGCAAATGCACAGAAGTTAGCACCAGCAGTCTACCCAAAACAATGCCAAAGTTCTAACTCACATTTCAGTATACAGACCTGGGATGCAAAACTATACAAATAATATGAATAATGTATACTGCAAAGCTTAACGCAAATCTAATCACCTAACCTCAACCCATTGAACTGCAAAACTTTTGTGAAAGAGTCTCTTTTGTTTTCAAATGGTTTTCATAGAAGTTTTAGTTAACAAATGTACATTGTGATGAATAACAGGAAGTCAGGAAGGACTGGACTCTAGCTGTAACCAGAGATGCTTCCCTCGTTCTCCTTCTGCATTCAGCTGGCCACTTTTCCTCCCCTTCCTCCACCCCTTTTTATTTCTTTTAAATCCTGGCTCTTGAATGTTTATTCTCTTCTTTAGTGCCTTTTGGACTTCATATATCATGTAAGAAAACAGAATCAGCAATCATTTGGTAATTACCAAGGAGTAATTAATGCTGAAATTAGCCACCTATTACAAATGGTCTGCTCATTTTTCTCCGTAACATCAATTTATTTACCTTATTCTCTTTCAGAGCCTCCTGTGAACTCTGGGTTACAACTACTCAGTGTGATAAACCACATGCAGCCTGGTGCTTTATACTTCTGATATTTTACTACCCTTACCTTGAGATTTCTTAAGAGTTCCATGTCTAAGAGGTGCCTCTGCATGAGATGCTACAAAGGCTCATCATTGAACACTCCACTTTGCAATGACACCAGATCTGAGGGAACCCAGAGTCTGGTCCTTGGCGGGAAACCATGGCTGTCTACCCCGCCAGGTAAGGTCCTAGTTCTACCTTCGGTGTGAAGGAGTACTGCTCCCTTCAAGTCTTTCCAAAGACTCGTTTCCCCTCTGACATAAGGCAGGGTGAAAACAGTGGCCCAGCTCCAGTCTTCCCGGGGCAGTGAGGTGGGCAGTGAAGGTGCTGGTGCTGCCCGGTGTGCATCCCCGTAGGGACCAACAGTGTTCTGGGAAGGTTCTCACAACTGTCTGTCCCACCTTCATCCTCCTTATCACTACTGAGAAATCACTTTTTTTCTATAGAAAAATATTGCAGTTTATAAACAATTTTTTATCTCCACATCACCTTGGAATCTTACAAAGAACAGTCCAAGGGCCCTAAGAGGTGAAGGGCACATGTCTGATGAATTGGAAAGGACAAACCAAGGAAGAATGGCCACTACAGCAGGGAGCCAGAGTCCTCAGCAGGCCTGTGGCATATGAAGAAGAGGGCTCCTAAGTGTGAAACTACCAGTATCAGCCAGAACCTCTGATTTAGGAGCAAGCCTTTTTGTGTATGAATAATATTAAAATTGCCCAAGCCAGGCTTCAGCAATACATGAACTGTGAACTTCCTGATGTTCAAGCTGGTTTCAGAAAAGGCAGAGGAACCAGAGATCAAATTGCCAACATCCACTGGATCATGGAAAAAGCAAGAGAGTTCCAAAAAAACATCTATTTCTGCTTTATCAAATATGCCAAAGCNCCCCTCCATTGCCCCCTGCCCGCAGGAGCTGGGGCCTCTGTTGGAGGGGGTGGGGTGATGTGGATGGTCATCGTGAGGAACACTCCTTCCTCAGGGAGGCGCCTCCCAACCTTCAGGCACTCCTCAAGGATTCCCCACCACAGCCTGGAGTGGGGGTGGGGGGCCTTCATCTCCACCCCTTCCCAAAAGCCCAGCCTTAGCTGCCTCATAAACAGGAAATACCTATTAGCTGGGAGGAGGGAGGGGAGGGGAGCCGTCTAGAAGAGTTGGCCCCCTCCCTTCTGGGAAGGGGTCCCCAGCTGCTAGCTTCTTTTTCATTAAGCTTCATAGTGGGTTCCAGCAGTAGATGCTGGGGACCTGGGCGGTGTCCCCTTCCTAGGCTTCTGGCTCGGACTGGGCAGTGGGTCCTCCTTCCTTTTGTTAGGTGGAGATTGATAGTGAAGATTCCCTCACCCCTGCCCAGAGTCTGCACAGCTGGTTTGACTGGCTGGGGGAGGGTTACAGATGTGGAGGCTTAAGTGTTTATGAGACCCCTTAGCTTTTGCTGAGGGAGCAGGAAGTGAAGCTAAGGGCAGATGCAGAGTCTTAGGGATGAAAAGAGAACCAACCAGGAGATGGGTATCCCCTGCCCTGGGCTTAGGAGAGGGTGGGGGAAGGGCGCTGTTAGTGCAGCTTCTCACTAACTCCAGCATTCCATCCACATTGGATTCCCCCACCTCTAGCTTTCCCTATCTCCACCCTCTGGAGGGCAAAGTGTGTGTGTATGGTGGGGAGGTGCAGATAGAAGCCTGCAAAGGGATGTGACTGAAGCTATCCACACTTACACAATTATTTCCTTGGCAGCATCCCTTGCCTGTGTCCACTTCCTCCCCACATTCCCCAGGGCAGAGGTCAGCACTATAGGGAGTAAAGGGAACCTAAAGCAATATAACCTTAGCCTGGAATTTTGGATACCTCACTTGGAATTCCAGCTTTACCCCTCACTAGAAAATTCCTTGGTTTCCATGACTTGGTGAGAATCAAATGAGACAGTGTATGCCCAATTGTCTAGCCCAATACCAGTCATGTAGTCAGTACTCGATATATATTAGCTCCTTTCTGCTTTCTTTGAGGTTATCTGTTACTTGAAAAGTTTCAGAAGTGGGTTGGAGTGTGTTGACTTCTTTCACTCCCTGTGTGTTAGTCTCTCAGTCGTGTCCAACCCTTTGCAACCCAATGGACTGTAGCATACCAGGCTCCTCTATCCATGGGATTTTCCTGGCAAGAATACTGGAGTGGGTAGCCATTCCTTTCTCCAGGGGATCTTCCTGACTGAGGGATTGAACCTAGGTCTCCTGCTTTGCAGATTCTTTATCCTCTGAGCCGCCAGAGATGGATGCACACAATCCTGTAACCACTCACCCCTAAAGCCACTCATTCCAAACAACTAGCTTGGCCAGATTCCATGGTTATCACCAATCACCTGAGTGGACAAAGGAGCTCATAACCTGCCCTATAGGGGACTTTGCCTCCTCTCAACCTAAACTTCCCTTCTAGACTACACAGGTGGAAGGCAGAGAAGAAGAAAAACAGCATTTGTTGAGCTTACACTATGTGCCAGGTACTGTGCTAGGTGTTTCACACCTGAAATCTCATTTACCTTTCATGATGACCTTTGGAAGAAAGTTGTGTTCCATTAAACAAGCAAGAAAACAGATTCAGAAAGGTTAATAAATTCAAACTTTCTGTAAAACATTCTTCTCCCTCTTCTTTGCCTACTAACTAGTTAATGTCTCCTTTGAACCTCAGTTATACTTTCACCTCCTCTGGGAAGTTACTACTCTCACTCCCATTCCAGCTGATCTATTGATCCTGTTTTCTTTTAAGAAAATATCTCAATACTGTTGAATGGATGATTAAGTAGTTTCATCTCCTTGAGGAACCATGCTGAGGGAGGTTAAGTAACTTGCCTCAGGTCACACACCTAACAAGTACTTGACCCAGTGCTCTTTTCTGCTTTACTTCTAGTTTGGACCAGACCTGGGGAAGAAGAGGGAAACATCATTGGAGCATCTCTGGAAATTATGTTGCAAAGATGAGAGGAGAACCCAGATGCCTGGCAGATAGCCCTGGCAGGAAGGCAGTGAGTCTATGTGGAAGGTCCTTAATGACAAGGTCCTTGAGGGTGGCAGGCTTAGCTGATTTGGATGGATGGATTTAAGCACCCAGCATTTTCTTTTTTTGAGGTGAAATCACATAACATAAATTAACCATTTTAAAGTGAATTATTCAGGGACCTCCCTGGTAGTCCCGTGGTTAAGACTCTGTGCTTCCACTGCAGGGGGCACAAGTTCTATCTTTGGTTCAGGAACTGAGATTCCACATGTGGCATGGCAAAAATAATAATAATAATAATAAATAATTCAGTGGCATGCCAGTATTTTTATTTTTTCATCTTTATATTTAAAAAATTATATTTATTTATTGGTTGTGCTGGGCATTTGTTGCTGTGAGGGCTTTTCTTTAGATGTAGCAAGTGGGGCTACTCTCTAGTTGAGGTGCACGGTCTTATTGTGGTAACTTCTCTTGTTGCAGAGCAGGAGCTCTAGGACACAAAACGGGTAGTTGCGACTTCCAGGCTCTAGAGCACAGGCTCACTAGTTGTGGCACATGACTTATTGCTCTGAGGCATGTGGGGTCCTCCTGGATCAAGGATCAAGCCCTTGTTTCCTGCATTGGCAGGGGAATGCTTTACCATTGTGCCACCAGGGAAGCCCACCAGTATTTTTTTAATACCAGTCATTAGTGCAAGATGGACTCTGGACATGGGGATGAAGCAAAGCAGGAGGTGCTCAGAAGAGGTGAGGTAGTAAGAAATGAAGAGATGAGTCCCACAGACAGGCAAACAGTGGGCTAGACTGGCCTTAGGTCAGGTGAGTTCCTGGCTTCTTGCAGTTCCTAGAACCTGTCCCATCCAACTCCTTTTCCTGACCTTATCTTAGCCTTGTCTGTTTTCTCCCACATTTCTTTTACCCCTGAAACTCCCTCACTCACTCACTCGCATTGCTCTTTTTTTGGGTTGTGCTGGGTCGTCGTTGCTGTGCGGGCTTTTTTCTAATTGCTGTGAGCCGAGTCTACTCTCTAGTTGCAATATGTGGACTTCTCACTGGGTTGACTTCTCTTGCTGTAGAGCATGGGCCTTAGGGTGCCCAGCCTTCAGTAGTTGTGGTTCCCAGGCTGTAGAGCATAGGCTTGATAGTTGTGGCGTGTGGGCTTAGTTGCTCTGCAGCATGTGGAATCTTCCCAGATCAGGGGTTGAACCCGTGTGTCTCCTGCATCGACAGGCAGATTCTTTACCACTGAGACACCAGGGAAGCCCCAACATTCCTCTTTCTTTCAAAGGTGAATCTGCTTTTTCCTTCAAGATGGTAATGATATATCTTATTGATGTCTCTGTCCCCAGCACCTAACAAGGTGCCTATAGCTTGATATGTGTCATATAATATTTATCAAATGATTATAAGAATTCTGATAGGCTTTGTCTTTCCCAGCTCCAACACGATTCCTTCCCTTCTTGTCCATTTACCATCACTGTGACCATTTACCACTACCATCTCTTTCTCTGCTAAAGCAGTTACTTAAAGTATATGAAACTCTTAGGAAATCTGTTAAATATGTAGAAGGCCCCATCCTCCTTAGCAGGAAACCTTACCTCTGGAGGAAAGGGATCTATGAATTTGAATTTTAAAGAGGTGCCTCAGGTGGTTCTTATGCATGCCAATATTTGGGAATACTTCCTTCAGAAAGGGTCCCTACCGCTTCAGAGCATTCTCACCAAAAGGGTTGAAACCTATTCATTCATCTCTCCTTCCATAAGCAACTGCTTAGTACAGTGGAGGATAGGCTGTTAGGAACAGAGGAACCAAAGAAAACATAATGTACAACTACTCACTGTGCCCCTGGGCATATTATTTAACCCTCTCTTAGCTTCAACTTATTCCTCAGCAAAATGGGGACAATAATATCCCTACTTTAAAAAAAAATTCTCCTAGGGATATTGCAAGGAGACAGCAAGCTGAGGACTGTAAACCATTCCTCACCGGTGGGTTGTTTGTGTCTAAAAACAAAGCACTAAAAGAGATATTGCCTGAAAGTTTGCATCTCCCTGGAAGAGTAACTATAAACCAGGCATATTATCTACTACTCTGCAACAAGATACCCTGAACTTTAGCATCTGAGAATAACGAAATTTGTTGTCTACAACTTCAGTATTCTTGGGCTTCCCTTATGGCTCAGCTGATAAAGAATCCACCTGCAATGTAGGAGACCTGGATTCAGTCCCTGGGTTGGGAGGATCCTCTGGAGAAGGAAATGGCTACCCACTCTCTAGTATTCTTGCCGGGAGAATTCCATGGACAGAGGAGCCTGGTGGGCTACAGTCCATGGGTTTGCAAAGAGTTGGACGTGACTGACACTTCTACTGCAAGTAATATATCATCACTTCTTCCTTATATTATTGGTCACACAGACCAATTCTAGTACAGTTATGGGAGAGAATACATAAAAGTATGAATAAGGATTTCACCCTCGGGTTCAGTGGCTAAGACTCGGTGCTCCCAGTGCAGAAGGCCTGGGTTCAATCCCCAGTCAGGGATCTAGATCTCTCATGCAGCAATTAAAAAAAAAAATCTGGCATGCCACAAGATCCAGTGCAGCCAAATTTAAAAAGAAAAAAGAAATGTGAATGACAGGAGACAAGATTATTGGAAGCCATCCTGGGGGTTTTCAATGAGACCAGGTCTGGTGCTCAGTGTTATAGGTCTGGAGGTTCGATTTAGGAAGTAAATCAGAATTTATCAGGTTCAGGAGACTGACTCACACAAATTAAATACACATGAAGCATTATCTTGGTATTACTCTGTCTCTCTTCTAGAACTCCTTAGTTAAACTAGTTTTCCTTTTGAACACACAAAAAATGTGTTCTCACTTGAGCCCACGCACTGACTTTTCTTCTTATCATAGAATGCTCTTTGAATGGCTAGGCCTTGTGGTTCATGTTTTACTTCAAATATGTTCTCTTCCTTACCTGATCACACCATGTAAAAAAAAAAATGCCCCGTCTTATTTTTCACACTCTCCACCCCATTTATTTAATTCTCTCTCTTTTTGGCTGCATGCTCGACCTACAGGATCTTAGTTCACAATCAGGGATCAAACCTGTGCCCCCTGCATGGGGAGCATGGAGTCTAAATCACTGGACCACCAGGGAAGTCCCATCCCATTTATTTTCTGACAGAACTTATGGCGCTCTGAAATTATTTTGACTCTTCATTTACTTGGAGATTGTCTCCCCACTAGAATGTGAGCTTTGTTAGGGAGGCTGCTTTTCATGTGTGTTGGTCTGTTTTGTCATTCCTGTATCTCCAGTGCCTAAAACAGTGCCTGGCACATAGTAGGCATTCAATAACACCAGAATGCTGACTTGTTAACTCACACTGAGAAATAGATGTTATGTGAACAAGGCATTTTGTCTCACTTGATCAACACTTTATCCCCATAGAAAATGATACAGGAAGTCAATTATTATACTCAGATGAGTCTTTATTGAACATGGAGTCAGGCAAAGATGGAACTGGGCACCCAGTGTTTGGNCCAGAATGCTGACTTGTTAACTCACACTGAGAAATAGATGTTATGTGAACAAGGCATTTTGTCTCACTTGATCAACACTTTATCCCCATAGAAAATGATACAGGAAGTCAATTATTATACTCAGATGAGTCTTTATTGAACATGGAGTCAGGCAAAGATGGAACTGGGCACCCAGTGTTTGGTGGCCAGTGTCTCTGAGATCTTCCTTCCTGGCCCTTAGGCCAGGAGACTAGTAGCCTGCCAAGGAGACTAGTAGCCACAACACCCCTGTCTAGGTGGTACTGGAGAGATACATTCTTATCTCTTTTAGTATATTTCATGTATACACCCTATGTAGGTAAATATTGTTTTATCAGATGCTAAATAAAGCAAAAAGGGCACAACTTTCTGCTTTTTTAAAAAAACATTAATCTTCCTAAGCCTAATCATCATAATATTGACCATAATTAGTGCCCAAATCACCAGCATTTACAGAGCATCTATTAGAGGATGTGTCTTCCAAAGAGGAAGAATTGTGCACCCTGTATTGATTCTTACTAATTTCTTATTGGCAAATTATTTCCAAGTTTATTGGAAATAAATTTTATTGTTGCCAGAACAGATTTACTTCACCCAAAAGAGTAATAAGAAACTAACTGAAAGGAAGTTGCATGAGTCTTTCCACGCTTCCATAACAGGACACCACAGACTAAGTGGCTTAAAGAATAGAAATTTATTTTCTCACAGCTCTAGAAGTTGGAAGTTCAAGATCAGTCAGCTGGCAAGGCTGGTTTTGGTGAGACCTCTCTCCTTGGCTTTCAGGTATCTCTTTCTCTTCTGACAGTAGACCTAGTGGATTAGAGCCCCCACCTTTATGACATCATTTACCCTTAATTACCTTCTTAAAGGCTCTGTTTCCAAATATATTGGGTGTGAAGCCCTTCAACATAAATTTTGCCCACAGTGGTGGAGAGAACAATGCATATAATTCAGTTCATAATGAGAGATCTTCTCATGATTTTTTTTGTGGGAATGTATGTTATTTTTTAGTTTTAAAATATTTTGGCTGAACCATGTGGCATGTGGGATCTTAGTTTCCCAGCCAACCAGGGATAGAACCAGTGTCCCTAGCAGTGGAAGCGTGGAGTCCCAACCACTGGACTGCCAGAGAACTATCTGGAATGTGTATTAATACAACCTTCCTAAAGGGCAATTTGACAATGTCCAAACAATACCCAGTTGTAGATGTGACTAGTGATAGAAGCAAGGTCTGATGCTGTAAAGAGCAATATTGCATAGCAATGTGGAATGTTAGGTCCATGGATCAGGGCAAATTGGAAGTGGTCAAACAGGAGATGGCAAGAGTGAACATCAACATTCTAGGAATCAACGAACTAANCTGGCGTGCTGCAATTCATGGGGTCGCAAAGAGTCGGACACGACTGAGCAACTGAACTGAACTGAATAGGAAAATTAATCTCAAGTTTCATGTTTGAAAACAATTTAAAGGATCACACTGTGGAGCTAGGAATGCTGGCTTGCCTGCAGCCCCTCTTGGTCTCCTCAGAAAGCCTCTATGTCTCCATTTGTAAAATGTCAGAAAATGGACCACGTGCCTACACAAGCTGAAGGAGGACCATTTTTGGAAGGCTGGGTACAAGTCCCAGCTCCAGTCTTTATTAGCTATGGACCATTAAATTCCTTTCTCAACAGCTTCATTTCTTTTCGTAGAGTCTCGCAAATCACAGGAAGCATTATTCTATGAACCACAACTTTCTTTTTCATACAGGGAAGCAACCTCACTCCCTGGGGAAGAGTTAGGCTCAGACATCAGATCAACTGGGCCTGAATCTGGCTCTACCACCTACTAGCTGGCAACCTGGGGTAAGCTGGTAGTCTCTCTCGGTCTCAGTTTCCTTCCTTTTCATGCACCCTATACAGCTTTAATGAGAGTCAAAAGAGATAATATACAAAAAAGTACTCTACACTTTACCTGGCACTTACTAAGCAGTTGTCATCCTTAGTTGTTATTAACTACAGTAACACCACCTAAATCTTCACAGTTCTTACTCTTTCCCCTAAAATTCTCAAGTTCTATGGAATGTACACAAAAATGTCTCTGTTAATGGATAAATGAATAAAAAAGGCACTGTGAGTGCATGCACGCACACACAAGAATATTATTCAGAATGAGAAAGAGAGAAACCCTGCTATTCGCAACAACGTCTATGGACCTTGAGTACATCTTGCTAAATGAGACGAGTGAGATAGAGAAAGACAAATACTGTATCCTATCACTTAAATGTGGAATTTTCAAAAAGTGAAAATCACAGCAACAGAGTCAAAAGAGGGTTAAGCAGGGGCTGGGAACTGGGGAGCTGGAGAGCTATTAGTCAAAGAGTACAAAAAAATGAATCACACAAAGGTATCAGAATAAATGCCAACTGCCTTCTACCTTTTCTGAAATAGCAAAACAAATTTAACTGCCGTTTTTCCCTACTCTGAACTGTCATTCTGGTTTCATAAATTTAACACTTAGAAATGTATAGTGAGGTTAAGAGATAGCTGGTGGAGAAATGCTATGGGTCTGAACTTCCAAGGAGGGCTCAGGCCACCAGCTCTCTTTCAAACAAGGAGAGAATGACCATGAGCTTATTAAAAAGGGACAGGTTAAGCAGACAACCAAGAGAGACTCATGTGGCATTTCCATTTGACCTAATGATGACAGATAGGTTGAGACCCAAACACAGAGACCCCTCTCTATTTGCACAGCTGGAAACCACTCCATTTACCATGAGTTTTGAAGGAGAATCAGGCAGTCCTTATGTAAAATCTTGGCACACTGAACATTACAGAAGGTCATCAAGGCTTTATGGAGTACCTGGGCTAGTTGGCCCCTCTTTTCAGTTTTCTCAGTTCACTTGTTTATCCAATAGTGTGAACATAGAATTTTAAATTCCAATAAGCCATTCTACAGTGGCAATGATTGTTTTAATGTATTTAAAATGGTTTGCTGCTTTGCCTCATTAAGGCTGGTTCCCTTAAGATAGGACCTACTCATGCTTAAAATGAGACAAACCAATGAGCTTCAGGCCTCTCTGGATTTTGCTAGTGCATTGGAGGAGGCAGAGAACTCCTCTAAGGGCTATGAATATGCCCAGACGGTTATTTCCAGAGGTTCACTGACTTGAGAACTGTCTCACGGCTTCCAGACTTCCAAGCAGGAAGCTTTGTGCCGTAGCCGGTCCTTGACCTGGCCCCGGGGACACTGTGCTGGCCGGCTCCTCCCTAGGGCCACTCTGGCCAGTCAGCCAATAGGCTTCTCTCTGGGCTGTCCTGGATCTGCTCTGGTCCCCAAATGCTAATGTTTCATTTCACTGAAGAACTTGGCTGAGTCAGGGCAAAAATATGTGGTGGGTGGGGAAAAAGCCTCCCTGGACCTCATGTCACTTGAGATGAAAAATGTTATGCTGCCTCCATACTATAACAATCTGAGAGTATAAACAATGATTTAATTAATGACCATAGAAGAATACTTGCTCACCGACGTTACGTGGTCTAAACCTCATAACTGACGCAACACAAAGCCGATGTTTATATGGGCACAGATGACTGGAACCTGACATTTTGATGGCAACTGCTACTTTGAAAAGTGGCAAACAATGGCATTTTATTCCCAAGGACCTTTAAAAGAGAAGCAGAGTAGGGAGGTGGGACTATTGTGAAGGACTGACTCTGGCAGGGAAGGAAACAACTGCATTTGGCCAGGAAGAGAAGGAGAATCACAGCAGAATCAAGAGACTGGGCCAGATAAGCAGCTACTATTACCTCCTTGGATTTTCCAAGTGCTGCACTCAGAACTTACAAATCTATATTCTATGGCCGGGCCCTGAAATACTGAGCTGACTAAAATGTCTTCAAAAGGATGCTTCAAGGATTCTTATAAACAATGACTAAAACTAAATTATGGGGTAATATTAGCTGATTAAGACAAGACTTCAACTTCAGTAATTTTCATCAGCTGGACAAAGACAGTGGTAAAAACAATATCCCATGACTAAATGCATACTCGCTGATGGGAAGAATTGCAGGCTGATGTGGCAGAAGTAACAGGAAAACTTTTAAAAATTAAAAAAAAAAGGAAAAGAGTCTTTTTTTCAAGACCACAAAATCAAGGAAAAAATGGGGAAAGTGTAGCTCGTTCAAATGCCAACAAAATTCCAAAAATTATTCACTGGTCTCTTTACTCAGAGGCAATCTAGGATCCATGTAACCTTCCTCTCCCTGTGCCTACTTTCTCTCTATAGTCCCCCCTCAAATGAAGTCAACTCTGAGACCATCAGGATTACTAATACCTTTGAGTGAGGTGGGCCGGCCAATAAGCTAAAACAATTGAACATGTTATTCTAGAGACTCAAGGAAATGTTCAGATCTTTCAAGCAGAGTTCCACTTTTTAGATAAGGAAGTTGAGACTTGCTTCAAGTAGAAGCAGATAATTAAAGACAATCCGAAGCAAAGAAAAGTGAGGCAGAGGTTTACTTGCTGGGCTATACACATATATTCTGTCCAGATCCATTTACCCTCAATGCTGAGTCCTGCAGAGCATGTTTGTTAGTATTTTTCTTTGCGAGCTTATCTCTGCCTATGCAGTTCACGATGGGGAAGACCTTGCCTAATCTGGGTGTCATAATTTTGCAGAGGGGGTGGGAGAAAGGAGGCCTGAAATCAGAATTTAGAGTTGCTAATCAGTTAGGATATTAAGAAGAGGTGGCAAAAATACATAGCGGAACTATGCAAAAAATATTTCATGACCCAGACAACCGAGATGGTGTGATCATTCACCTAGAGCCAGACATCCTGGAGTCCAAAGTCAATTAGCCCTTAGTTAGCATCACTATGAATAAAGCTAGTGGAAGTGACGGAATTCCAGCTTTACTTTTTCAAATCCTAAAAGATGATGCTGTGAAAGTGCTGCACTCAATATGCCAGCAAATTTGGAAAACTCAGCAGTGGCCACAGGACTGGAAAAAGTCAGTTTTCATTCCAGTCCCAAAGAAAGGCAATGCCAAAGAATGCTCAAACTACTGCATGATTTCACTCATCTCACATGCTAGCAAAGTCATGCTCAAAATTCTCCAAGCGAGGCTTCAACAGTATGTGAACTGTGAACTTCCAGATGTTCAAGCTGGATTTGGAAAAGGCAGAGGAACCAGAGATCAAATTGCCAACAACCATTGCATCATAGAAAAAGCAAGAGAGTTCCAGGAAAAACACCTACTTCTGCTTTATTGACTGTGCCAAAGCCTTTGACTTTGTTGTGGATCACAACAAACTGTGAAAAATTCTGAAAGAGATGGGAATACCAAACCACTTGACCTGCCTCCTGAGAAATCTGTAAGCAGGTCCAGAAGCAAGTTAGAACCAGACATGAAACAACAGACTGGTTCCAAAGAGGAAAAGGAGTACATCAAGGCTGTGTATCGTCACCCTGCTTATTTAACTTCTATGCAGTGTACATCATGAAAAATGCTGGGCTGGATGAAGCACAAGCTGGAGTCAAGATTGCCAGAAGAAATACCAATAACATCAGATATGCAGATGATACCACTCTTATGGCAAGAAATGAAGAAGAACTAATGAGCCACTTGATGAAAGTGAAAGAGGAGAGTCAAAAAGTTGGTCTAAAACTCAACATTCAGAAAACTAAGATCGTGGCATCCGGTCCCATCACTTCATGGCAAATAGATGGGGAAACAATGGAAAAAGTGAGATACTTTTTTTTTTTTTGAACTCCCAAATCACTCCAAATGGTAACTGCAACCATGAAATTAAAAGACATTTGCTCCTTGGAAGAAAAGTTATGAACAACCTAGACAGCTTATTAAAAAGCAGAGACATTACTTTGTCAACAAAGGTCCATCTAGTCAAGGCTATGGTTTTTCCAGTAGTCATGTATGGATGTGAGAGTATCAACAAAGCTGACCAGTGAAGAATTGATGCTTTTGAACTGTGGTGTTGGAGAAGACTCTTAAGAGTCCCTTGGACAGCAAGGAGATCCAACCAGTTCATCCTAAAGGAGATCAGCCCTGAATATTCATTCGAACGATTGACGCTGAAGCTGAAACTGCAATACGTTGGCCACCAGATGCGAAGAACTGACTCACTGGAAAAGACCCTGATGCTCGGAAAGATTGAAGGCAGGAGGAGAAGGGGACAGCAGAGGATGAGGCGGTGGGATGGCATCAGCAACTCAATGGACATGAGCTTGAGCCAGCTCCGGGAGTGGTAATGGACAGGGAAGCCTGGCTAGCTCCAGTCCACGGGGCTAGCAGTCAAAGAGTTGGACACTACCGAGCAAATGAAGTGAACTGAATCAATCTCAAATGGAGAGGATATAAGCCCACTTTTTCACACAGGTGTTATATGAATAGATGAGTATGAAAGGCACATGCCCTGCAGAGAAGGTCTATCCACAGACAAGAAAAATGCCATGGAATATAGAAAGACACCAAGAAGAAAGAGAAAAACCAAAATCACAGCCCCCTTGTCAACCGTGAGATACACGAGAGTTCCTTCCCGCTCTAGGTTCTGACTCACTCTCCTCTCCCCAGAACACTCTTTAATTTCAGGGAGCAGCTTTGCTTGCTTGCAACTAAAAGAACTTTGCCTTAAGTTTACCAAAACTAAAGCTGAGATGTGCCAGCCCTTCCTTGAGTCCCCTCTCTTCTACTAACATACATTAGAACTTTTATAAAGGATGCCTTAGCAGGCAATGTACAACTGGCCTACCCGTATCTGCCAAAACCAGTTTACTGTACAGCAGGACCCAGTTTAGTATGGTTCAGTCGCTTAGCTAGGTCTGACTCCTTGCAACCCCATGGACACATCTTCCTTTATTAGTATTAATAGTCTATTTACTCATTTTTCAAACCTTAAAGAAGCAGCCACTCTATGTACAGCAGCAGACTGGGGTCTGTCAGAGTTCAGTTCAGTTCAGTTCAGTCGCTCAGTCATGTCCGACTCTTTGCGACCCCATGAATCGCAGTACGCCAGGCCTCCCTGTCCATCACCAACTCCCGGAGTTCACTCGGACTCACGCCCATCGAGTCAGTGATGCCATCCAGCCATCCCATCCTCTGTCCTCCCCTTCTCCTCCTGCCCCCAATCCCTCCCAGCATCAGGGTCTTTTCCAATGAGTCAACTCTTCGCATGAAGTGGCCAAAGTACTGGAGCTTTAGCTTTAGCATCATTCCTTCCAAAGAAATCCCAGGGCCGATCTCCTTCAGAATGCACTGGTTGGATCTCTTTGCAGTCCAAGGGACTCTCAAGAGTCTTCTCCAACACCAGAGTTCAAAAGCATCGATTCTTCAGTGATCAGCTTTCTTTACAGTCCAACTCTTGCATCCATACATGATTCCTGGAAAAACCATAGCCTTGACTAGACGGACCTTAGTCGGCAAAGTAATGTCTCTGCTTTTGAATATGCTATCTAGGCTGGTCATAACTTTTCTTCCAAGGAGTAAGCGTCTTTTGATTTCATGGTTGCAGTCACCATCTGCAGTGATTTTGGAGCCCCCAAAAATAAAGCCTGACACTGTTTCCACTGTTTCTCCATCTATTTCCCATGAAATGATGGGACTGGATGCCATGATCTTCGTTTTCTGAATGTTGAGCCTTAAGCCAACTTTTTCACTCTCCTCTTTCACTTTCATCAAGAGGCTCTTTAGTTCCTCTTCACTTTCTGCCATAAAGGTGGTGTCATCTGCATACCTGAGGTTATTGATATTTCTCCCAGCAATCTTGATTCCAGCTTGTGTTTCTTCTGGTTCAGCATTTCTCATGATGTATTCTGCATATAAGTTAAATATGCAGGGTGACAATATACAGCCTTGAGGTACACCTTATCCTATTTGGAACCAGTCTGTCATTCCATGTCCAGTTCTAACTGTTGTTTCTTGACCTGCATACAGATTTCTCAAGAGGCAGGTCAGGTGGTCTGGTATTCCCATCTCTCTCAGAATTTTCCATAGTTTATTGTGATCCACATAGCCAAAGGCTTTGGCATAGTCAATAAAGCAGATATAGATGTTTTTCTGGAACTCTTGCTTTTTTCATGATCCTGTAAATGTTGGCAATTTGATCTCTGGTTCCTCTGCCTTTTCTAAAACCAGCTTGAACTTTTGGAAGTTCACAGTTCACGTATTGCTGAAGCCTGGCTTGGAGAATTTTGAGCATGACTTTACTAGCATGTGAGATGAGTGCAATTGTGCAGTAGTTTGAGCATTATTTGGCATTGCCTTTCTTTGGGATTGGAATGAAAACTGACCTTTTCTAGTCCGCTGAGTTTTCCAAATTTGCTGGCATATTGAGTACAGCACTTTCACAGCATCATCTTTCAGGATTTGGAATAGCTCAACTGGAATTCCATCACCTCCACTAGCTTTGTTCATAATGATGCTTTCTAAGGCCCACTTGACTTCACATTCCAGGATGTCTGGCTCTAGATGAGTGATCATACCATCATGATTATCCAGGTCATGAAGATCTTTTTTGTACAGTTCCTCTGTGCATTCTTTAGAGTGCTCAAGAGGAAATCAGATTGATAGGCTGTTCTCAGGGACTGTGTAGTGTCACAGATCAATATATCACCAGGAAATCATATGCAGCATTTTTGTGCCAGGCACTGAGCTACCAGCTTTAGCTGCATGGCCTCACGTCATGCTCACAGCATGTGTCTGGCATAGGAATCATCATTACTTCTGTTCTTTAGGTGATATAACTCAGACTCAGGTAGGTCTGGTAACAGTCACTACCATAATTAGTGTTTGGTAGAAGCTGGATCTGAACTTCAAGGAGTCTGGGTTAATATTCAAGGAATCTAGATTCCCCCACCTACCTACCTCCTATGTTTTGCCTTCTTTGGTTTTATGCAGAATGAAAAGAAGCCCTTCATAGATTGGAGGCCCTATTCCTTCCCTTCCTGTGCCTTTCCCAAAGCTCTGCTTCCAACACACATCAGGGGATCATTCATCAACTAACTTATGAATGTAGAAAAATCAACCATTATCAAGCACTTCCTAGGCCCCAGCACTTAACTAGGCACCTCATCTGTACCATTTCATTTTTTAGCCCTTATATTCAATAAAAATCAAAGGAAAAATTATTATTACCCTCTCCACTTTGAAAATCAGACCACCGAAGCAGGCTATATTCAATAAGAATCAAAGTGAAAGTGAAGCTGCTCAGTCATGTCCGACTCTTTGTGACCCCAGGGACGGTAGTCTACCAGGCTCCACTGTCCATGGGATTTTCCAGGCAAGAATACTAGAGTGGGCTGCCATTTCCTTCTCCAGCGGACCTTCCCAACTCAGGGATTGAACTCAGGTCTCTTGCATTGCAGACAGACGCATTATGGTCTGAGCCACCAGGGTCCCCCCTCCACTTGGAAAATCAGACCACTGAAGCAGGCTACATAACATTATGTAGGCTAAGTTATGCTATGAGAACATATCAATCTGGAAATCTCAGTGGCTTAACACAAAGGTTCATCAAACAGACTTTACATCCACCACAGGTTGGCAGATGGCAGAACACAGGGTGAGTGGAACAGCATCTGCCCCATGTGGCCACTCAGGAACCCAGGCTATCTCATCTAGCCCATCATGTCACTTCAGACTTCACAAGAGCAGAAGAGAGTGTAGACACCACCACATCAGCCCATATGTGTTTTAGCTCATAAATGACCTAGGCTGGATTTGCTTAAAGCCTACTGGACTACTCAACTAGTGCAAGGTGGCTGGGAACAGTGAGCGCATAGATATTTCAGTTCAGTTCACTCCAGTTGCTCAGTTGTATCTGACTCTTTGTGACCCCATGAATTGCAGCACGCCAGGCCTCCCTGTCCATTGCCAACTCCTGGAGTTCACTCAGACTCACGCCCATCGAGTCAGTGATGCCATCCAGCCGTCTCATCCTACGGGCACAGTAAATAGTTCTGCCACAGTAATTCTCCCAAGGTCACTCAGCTGTAAGGAATCCACTTTACTACAACCTCAACGTTTATACATACTTTTCTGGAGAAATCTGTTCCAAATCGGTCATAATCATGTAGAAACATCCAGACCTTATCTCAGAATTCACAGCCTTCTGATAGAACTCTCATCTTCCTCATGACTATCTCTATTTCTGCACATCCACAGAGAAGTTATTCAGGGGACCTACCTTTGTTGGCACAGGCCATCCACTTGAGATTGTCTGCAAAAGCAGCCTCTCGTCCAATGAGGTATGTGAAGATGCGAACCTAAGAGGAAGAGGAACGCACAGATCAGTGGTTTTCACTTTTCACCCTCTAGCCCAGACCACAAGCATGGCTCACACACATGTGGTTTACCTCTTTAATGCTCCATGCTCCCCATCTGCAGAAACATATTTAAGACATTTGAAGTACAGTCAGCTAGAAATATATTCAAAATTGGGGTCTTTGATCTTTTAAACCATATGGCACTGGTGGTGGTTGTTTTTCGGTGTGCAACTTGCTACAGAGGAAAATAACTTGAAACAGGAGACTGGTGGCATTGTGAGCCTGGGTTTGCTTCACACATATGGACAGAGACCATCCAGGTCTGGACCAAATCGGCAACCATTTTCCTCATCTGTACAGGAAGTATAAAGTGTGCTCTTCTTGGGAATAGAAACATCACTGAAAGATCCTCAGCATGCCCCCCTCCCCCAGTGGTGAGGACAGGCTGCAGACACTCTCTTACCATCTGTTGTGGTGATTAACTGGAATGAGAGGCACAGCCTGTAGCCAGGAGACCAAAGGAAACCTTCTCTAGCCTTCCTAAAGTTTGGCTCCTAAAGAGCCAAGAACACATGTAAAACCTTGAATCTCTCATTTTCTACTGCCTTCTCAAATCTCTCTCAGAAGGCCAGAATTCTTTGAAATAAAGCCCAACCCACTTCCCAAAGTTGCACATGAGGGTTAGATGGAAGAAAAACAAGAAATAAAAAGGGTTAAAATCCTCTAGTTTAAACTTTGGGCCTCCAAGGTGGCTCAGTGGGTAAAGAACCATCCTGCAATGCAGGAGCATGCCAAAGATATCAGTTCAATTCCTGAGTTCAGAAGACCCACTGGAGGAGGGCACGGCAACCCACTCCAGTATTCTTGCCTGGAGAATCCCATGGACAGAGGAGCCTAGCGGGCTACAGTCCATAGGTCGCAAAGAGTCAGACACAAGTGAAGCGACTGAGCATAGCACATAGTTTAAACTTTAAATGGTACATGAGTCAGCACCACACAGTCCAAACAAAACTCTCCTGGCAGGTCAAGTGAGTCCTTTGAACAACAGTTGTGACTGAGTAAAATTCAGACATGGTATTAAATGAATTATGTTCCATATGTAGCCCCCAAATCTTTCCGGGTGATGCCCCTTCTGCTCAGTCAGTCTGGGTCAGGAATCCCTACGGTTCCTTCAGAGTCTTCACTGAGACTATAGTGAACTAATCTCGTGCACTTACATCTGTGAGGTTGAGCTCCACTAGACTGTCCAGCTGACAAGAAAAAGGGTGGTTCTGCTTTGATGAGGCACAGAGCTTGGAACATTACAACTCAGTACATGAGTGGATAAAAATGTAAATACTCATAGCTGACTGTGAAAATGAAGACTCTGTTTTAGCTATGAGTACCCTCTTATCTGAGACATAACTTGAAGACTAGTTCTTATGGGATGGTTTATTTCCAGCTTAAAGAGATGCTCACACACATTATCACTGTGCTCCCTTAGTCTGTTCTTGTCTATGTTCAGTGAGGCAGTCATTTCATCCATCACAGAACCTGCAAGGGGGCTTCCAGGGCATGAACAGACACACAGGCCTTTGCCTCTCCCGTTTTCTTAGCTCTTTTTGGACACTATTCCCAATGGAATCACACAGGGAGGATGGATACTTTTTTTTTTTTCCTCCATTAGGAGATTCTGACTCTCTTGGGGGGGGTGGAAATAGAAGATACAAACTCATAGGCCTCACCTAACCCTACATGGTTACCACTGACCTTTCTACACAGAGCTGTCCCCTGTTCACTTTTCCTGCCTGGCCACTGTTGTCTTTTAGCTGAAGATGAATAATTTGGGGGAAAATTGAGACTCAATTAAGTAAAGTGACTTGCTCAGTTTCATCAAGTCCTGATATAATAAGAGAGGTCTTCCAAGACCTCAGGATAACACTGAGGTCTCCTCTTAATTTCCTGGAGGTGCTGGTTCTGTCATCCCAACCAGCTGCAAGACCTAGAGCTAGCACCCACAGAAGCCGAACCAATCCCAGGCTTTTAAAAATAAATCTTTTATTTAAAAATAAATCTTCAGCTTTCATTTCTAATTCAAGTTATTAAAAAGGAAAGCTTCAGACTGATTAAAAATAAAACTGCAAAAGCAAGCTTTTAACAAAGCAGAAAGCATGAGAGATAGCTCTAGAGAATGAAGCTATGAGTCTATCTTTGCAGGCAAAAGGCAAAGACCAGACACAAAACAGCCTATTTGTTGTGAGCAAAGGCACTTGCAGGTGCCAACCGTCCTCTGCCATCCAGGTGAAGAGCCAGAGAACAAACTGAGCTCTCTCCTGGTGGCATAGTTAAAACCCTGAACAATGCTGTGAACCATTAGAAAAACGCCTATAGTTTCTGATTTTAAAAGATCGCAGTACATCTGGAAAGCCAGGAGGACTGCATCAAACTCCAGACCAGACATGACTGTGCAACAATAAATGAGCTAAAACCACAACCATGGAAACCAGCACCATGCACCCCTCACCAGCACTGTTGGCCCTACTGCCGACACCACCGTGGCTTCTCTAGTCAGCACCATCCCTTGGCTCAGGTATGTGCAGAGATTTATAGCATTATACTTGTTTGGTTGGTTTGCATTTGATTGCTTAAGAAAGAGAAATCAGGATCGTGTTAAATATTTCCATTTATGTGCAGTCTTTGGCTTTCAGTGTACTGGCCCCCTTATTTGAGTTAGAAATGGCATGGAAACGACTCGTCTCTCTGGCTGTAAAATAAACATAATCAAACAATACTGGGTTCATGCCCTGGATTTCTCACAATAATGCCTTTCGACTGGCAACAACATCAAGGGACTTTATTCCAAAATAAATATTTTGGAGAGCAATGTAACAATAGCATTTTATATGTGTAGTTTTTTTTCAGACTGGGTAATTCGACTTTTAGGAATTTATCTTATAGTCAGGATAACATATAAAATGCCTGTGGGGGCCACGCAGGTAAAAGAGATGACACGAAGTCATAGGAGTATGAAGAGCTGTACAGTGCATGTCTTCTTAAAGCCCTGTAATTTGGTTTCAGACATTTTCACAAATACACAAAACTGTACAAGGATAAAGATATTCACCTTTATTATGGGCTGTAGCCTACCACGCTCCTCCATCCATGGGATTTTCCAGGCAAGAGTACTGGAGATTTATCATGATTAAAACCTGCTAAACTCCTAGTTCCTTCTGACAGCCAATTGGCTAAAAAGTCTTAGGACATTCAGGTAGTGGAATATCATGCAGCTATGTACTCATGAGAAACACATCCATTATAAATTAGCAAGGGGGAAAAGCAAGTTGTGGAATATTGTGTAGCACAGAATCCTGTTTTTTCTAAAACGGGACTTACACATTTTACTCTGTAAACTTCAATATCCTCAATGTTTTTACAAATGAATAAACATAGCTTTAATAATTGCAGATCATTTTAAATGAAAATAAAGTAATGACTCTGCTACTTCCTGAACCATTCTTCAAGGACATAGAAAGAATAAATGTACCAGTGAAAGTCAAAAAGGAGAAGAGATGATATGTGGAAATTAAGTTCTGGCCTTGGATCTTGCAGAGTGGGCTGCCTTACTTCCACTGCTCAATGAAACGAATGCAAAACCTCCGTGAGTAACAGTCAAATTGCTCATTTCTGTCTCTAGCAGATTCTGTAACCTGATGGATTTTATTTCCAATAATGGAGATTTATTTCTTAAGAAGCTCCATCAGATAAACTTTAACAAGTCTGCCTTAAGTCCAACTACTTTTACAATATATGGCAAGGCTCCTTAGCAGAGACAATAGGGGCAGTACTGAAAGCTAGGTTCACAGCACTGATGACAATGAGGAGGGTCCATGGCACAGATCAGACCAGGGATGTTATCAGGACACACCAAAACACACCAGAAACCCAGGTCTTTGTGTTCATCATCCACAGGCATGAAGGCATTGCTTTCAGTACTGCTAGAAAAAGGCAGGAGGGGAGAGGTCTGCATCAACCTATTAGTTCATTTTGATCTGCCATTTGAGTTTGGATGGTCTTTAAATGTTCTACAAATCCAATTAAGCCCAATAAACTGTTAGGATGCGGCTATTTCAAAGTTCAAAGTCACTTAATCTATTTAGTATAAAGTCTCCCAGATGACATAAAGAACTCAGTCCAGTTTTTCCAAAACAGATTGTTGCTTCTTGCTCATACAGATGCAATTCTTTCCAAAAACAAAGAAGGGTGCCATTCCTCTCTACCTTTGGTGAACATAGGGTAGCTTGACTTTGTGAAGATGTTGTTGTTGAAAGTGAAAGTGTCTCAGTTGTGTTCCACTCTTTGTGACCCCATGAACTATACAAGACATGGAATTCTTCAGGCCAGAACACTGGAGTAGGTAGCCTTTTCCTTCTCTAGGGGATCTTTCCAACCCAGAGATCAAACCCAGGTCTCCCGCATTGTAGGCAGATTCTTTACCAACTGAGCCACCAGGGAAGCCCAAGAATACTGGAATGGGTAGCCTATCCCTTCTCCACCAGATCTTCCCAAACCAGGAATTGAACAGGGTCTCCTTCATTGCAGGTGGACTTTTACCAACTGAGCTATCAGGAAGCCCACTTGTGAAGATAATGAATCAAGTTTTTTCCTTTCTACAGCCAATAAAAGAGGGGAAGGAAAGTGGCTGCCAGTAGAGCCACAATGGGGCAACTGCACAGCCAGGAAACAGGCTGCTGCTGCCCTCACAACTCACTTCAGTGCTGAAGCCCAGGCTTTTGAGACGGTCTAAGAATCTGTCATCCATCTGTCACGAGTAACTTCTGAGCACCAACTACATGCCAGGGCCCATTCTTGGTGTTGGGGATATAATGGATGAAGGGGAAAAATCTCTCTGTCCTCAGGGAGCATACATTCTCATGAGAGTAAAACAGATGATAAATGACAGATTCATATGTAACATTTAGGTAACAGTTGAATTAAAAGCTTATGAAGAAATAAAAGAAGAAATAATTAGGCAATGGACAGTGATGATGGTTGCTATTTTAGAAAGGGAGGAAGGGAAGGCCTCCCTGATAAGGTGATACTTGAACAGAGATCTGGACAAAATGTGGGTGGAGGTAGGGGAGCAAGACATACGGCTACTGGGGAAGATTGTTCTAGGTGAAAGTAGCTGAAGGTACAAAGTCTTGAGATAGGGCTACTCAAGGAATATTGACAAGACCAGTGTGGATGAAGTAAAATCCAGTAGGAGTGAGTGTGGGGAGTGAACTTGGACAGACAACAGGTACCTGATCATGTGGGCCTTGCAGCCTCTGTTAAGAGGCTGGGCTTTTTCTGTAGCAAGAACAGAAGCCACAGGAGGAGCTGAGCAGAAGCCTGACAAGAACTGACACAAAATCCTGTGAAAGGATCATTCTGCAGTGTGGAGAACAGGCCTTGGAGAGTTGTACTCATTCTGGCTGTCCATTCCAATTTCCCGTGATGTTCTTACAATTTTGAGTGCACAGGGCCCATTCAAGCCAATCAAATCAGAACGCCTGGAGGCAAGGCCCAACTTTTAATCTCCCTGTGGACAATTTAATGTGCACCCAAGGTTGAGAACCACGGCCACAGGGAGATAAGAGAAACAGAGCCACTAAGTAGGAGGCCACCAAAACACCGAATGTGAGAAACGGCAGGGGCTCTGGCCACAGGGGTGAAAGTTTTCATACTTCACTGGGCATTGGAATCACCAATCCCCAGCACCTACTCTTCCAAAACTCAGATTAAGTTGGCCCAGGGAGCCATGCTTTTTAGAAGCACCCATGGTGGGTCTGAAACAAGTGACTGGAGTCCAACACTTCAGAAAGATACCAAAAAGATAAGGACTGAACAAAAAGAAATGGGAATGCGAATTGAGAAATCTTTGAAGTTGTTTCCAATAAAGGTGTTTCTACATACTGCCAAGGACTGAGGCTAAACTTCAAGGAGTTTACAATCCATTGGATGGTTTAAAAACAAAAAAACAGAGAAGCTGGATCAAGACGGTATTTTTAAAGAAGTCTGTGTCAGTCCTACAAACAGGAATATCAGATACAAATCAGATTGGGCAAACACATTCAGTCAACTACAATTTCTTCTTTTCTCAAGAAAAAGCAGATCTCTACTAAGATGTCTATAGCTACTGAGCTCGGTGTTCATACACAAAGCATTGCTTCTTGAAATTACAATAGCCCCACTACAGCATCCAAATACAGAGGAAAGGGCTGGACAGGGCACTGAGGATCCTTCAAATATACAGTCTTTATTCTTATTTTTAGAAAGGAAGGCAATCTTCTACTTTAAAATAGCATTTAACTACAAATCCAATATCCTTAACTATACAGACATGCAACTTATATGGGTTATAAGTATAAATAAAATTTGCTACAAGAATCATCCAGTACATATGGCTGCCCACACCTATGTGTTCCATATTTCCATTCAGCTAAGCAGCAAGGAGATCCAACCAGTGCATTCTAAAGGAGATCAGCCCTGGGATTTCTTTGGAAGGAATGATGCTGAAGCTGAAACTCCAGTACTTTGGCCACCTCATGCGAAGAGTTGACTCATTGGAAAAGACTCTGATGCTGGGAGGGACTGGGGGCAGGAGGAGAAGGAGACGACAGAGGATGAGATGGCTGGATGGCATCACTGACTCAACGGGTGTGAGTCTGAGTGAACTCTGGGAGTTGGTGATGGACAGGGAGGCCTGGCGTGCTGCGATTCATGGGGCTGCAAAGAGTTGGACATGACTGAGCGACTGAACTGAACTGAAGCAGCAGCCTCTGCAAAACAAGCATGTGGACTCACCTTCACATCTGCTCACCTACTCCTATCCCTTTTGACTCACTGCCCAGCTCAACTATCCCCTAAAATATCCCCAGGATTTCTTAAATGCAGTACACAACTTTGGCTTCAGAAAGAAGCCATCTGACATCTTTGTGTTTTAAAGTCAATTTTATATTACTATATACTTAGTCTGTATCTTCACAAAAAATAATCCCAACCAACTTCAATTGCAATTTGCTCATTTCTATGATTTCTGATGCAGGGAAGCATTTCTGAATAAAATCTTTAATCTCTAAGCAGAAAATGAGAGCTGGAACTTGATTAACCACAAAAATGCTTCATAAATCACTGCCAATATTTGTTTGCATGAAGATTCTGCAAAAGTAGAGGTGGGCTCAGAGATGGTTGATGCCAATGAAAACAGTTTTATTGAGCAGGCTGCTTTAATCTAGAAGCCATCATGCTTATAATAAAATAAGAAACATCCTTATCCAGAAGGACAAGAGAAGCAAATAAGGTAACAGTGCCCTGGGCAGCAATAAAATGGGATAAATTGAATTAAATTACAAAAGTAATAAAATTTCAACAAATGAATATCATAGATCATTTTGAAAAACAGATTGTCATTTTGGGGATGCTCTAAGAGTCTGTAAAATCACCTTCCTCTCAAGCACAGTGCCTCATATCTCATATGAGGTATTGAAAATATCCTAATTTAGAAAAGACTGCCATCTGTAATCTTCTGGCCAAGGATGGAAATCTAGTTTTATAGCCATGTATTTTGTCAAGTGAAAGAGACGGATGTCTCAGGGTAACCTAGAGACTGAAACCTAGTTTAGCATACTAGAAAAGAGACTACACACTACTTCACTGAACAGTAGGAAGTCAAGTTACAAACATCCTCAAAGGTTGGTGATACGATTTATTAGATTATTCAGCTTCACAAACTTCACTCACAAGGTATTTTTGATGCTCTGATATCTGGGGCCTTATAGTTCTGGAGAAACTGTCCATGCCAGGGTTAGCCACTTTTGGAAACAGCAAACAATTTGCCTTCAAGTATACGTTTGATATGCAAACCAACCAACCCAAACCCCACTGCCCTCAGTTTTCTCTTTTTATCAGGTGTGCATACGCTGGGCCAGTATCTGCCTGCCCTAATCACTCCAGGGCCAGGCAGGCAACAGACAACTAAGGGTAGCCACTCCATTTCCAGAGCCAACTGATATTATTCAATTTTAAGTTTGTTTATCTTGTTTTGCCTCTTTCTTCCCAAGAAAACCACAGTAAAGGTTTTAGCCCACCAGTGCCCACTCCCCATCTGGTCACTCATTTTGTATTGGTGCTTCCCCGTGAAGCTCTGTATAGTATGATATGCCTCCTGCTTCCTGGGGTCAATGAGTCTTTCTTCATGACATTCATTTCCATGTCTCTATGGCTTAGTATATTTGATTAAAACAAATACTGAGAACCCTTAAAATGGGTTGGGAATCAGGAGAACTGGGTTCCAGGTGAGTCCAAAATCCATACTTATTATCTTGGCAATTTTGACTAAATTAGTAAAACCCTCTGAACTGTGATTTTTCTACCTACACATGGATCATCCAATCATTCACTTACTGTGATCAATGGTAAACGAGTTAATAAAGGAAAAGACAAGTCAGAAGCAATGAGTTCCAGTCAGTTGGGGTTGCATTCCACTTCTGTTTCAGATGATTGTTACATTAAACCAAATAAGGTGAACCCAGGAGAGCCAAATCCCCTATTCATGGATGCCTCCCTAACTGTACCCAGGGGTTTGGCTGAAGAGGAAACTGACTTTCATGAGTGAAGAAGAGGATTTTTTCCTACAAAAGGGTTTTGACAAGCTAAGGATAAAGAGACTGGCAATTCCTAACACAATCAGAATAACACTAGAGGTATAACAATGAAACCTTCTATTAACCTTTGCAAACTCATAAGATCCACCAAGAATTTGGCAAGGGCTATGGAATTTCTCTCCACAAAAAAATGCCCCAAAGATCAACATTCACATTTCAGATAAGATTTATGAGGTTTGGGGCATCTCCTCCATCGAAGTCTAAATTCGGGTTCTCTGGAAATGTCTGGATTCCAGTTTAAAAACTGCTGTTTTTATATACTTCTCATATTCTGCACTATAAATTTCTCAAGAACAGATTATGTTCTGTGGACAACCAAGATGGGTACTTTCAACTTAAGTGTTTGTCAAATTGAGAGAGAGGTTCATTCATTTACATGCTTACTCTTTGCTGATTTAGTGAGAACTAGATACTGGATATCCATTATCAGATCCAGAAAAGTCACATGAGGAATGAGTCCTCAACATGGAGAAACAAGAGATCAAGAGCCCTGAGAAAAATGGGCATCACTGTAAACCCTGAGTTCCATGGCGACATCAAATCATGGAGCCTTTGAAGGAATGAGTTTAAAGATGCAGGGATGGAACAGACAGAGGGACATGGCTCCTGTCTCATTTGTTTCTGAAACCAGAGAATCCAGCACAACGGTTGCCAAAGAGTCAGCACTCAACCACTTGTTGACTGGCAATGACATAAAAGTCACCTTCAGCTGACTCCTGAAACAAATTCATCATGGATTTGTGTGGCTGGGAGGTCCCTCTCTGCCTCTCTTGCCCTCAGACCCAGAGATAGAAGGTGGTGACAGTTATTTGCTCACAAGTGTGCCCATTCTTCCCAGAAGACTTATAGATTCAATACCATAAACAAAAAGAAACTCATGTGTATAAGGCTGATAAATTATGCAAAACATCAGAAAATCTGCTTATGGAAAAGAGAAGCTAATTGTTCCACAAATTGGGGTGGCAATATTTATGCTCAGGAGATATCATGGGATTGTGTGACTCCGTGGGTTAGAATCCCCCAATGTCTTTCCACTGCACTTAGGATATATAGCAAACTCCTATCACAGCTGGATATCCTGGAAGATATGGAAACACAACAAACTCCTTTCAGCTTGAGAGTCTTTGCCTTCAGCTTTTCCACTGCCTAGAATATTCTTCTCCTCCACTTTGCATGGCTAACTTCCTCCGATCCCAGTTCCCCTCCTTTGGATGTCTCCATTTGTCTCCTCCATGGTGCTTGGTACATTTTGCAGCTATCATTATGATTGGTTTGTTTACTTGATTTACACCTATTTCTCCCTCCATCAGAAATGTAGATGTTGTGACGGCAGAATGAAGTAACTGTGCCCAACTCAGTAGCCAGCATACAGTAGACTTTTAACAAACCCACCCCTCTTCATTTCTTTTCACAAATTTTGAAAGTTGAAAGAAGTTGGCATGGTATATACTAGAATTTGTCAGAATTAGAGCCCTTTCCTTCATTACTAACTCCATTTCAAATACTTTCCTGTTTTTTTCAAACTGGCCTGCTATCAATCAGCTGAAGTTTTACTTTCCTTCTGCCTCGTCTCCTTGTTTGTTTTACATTGAAGCTCAATGATAAAACAGGAAGAAATGGAGAAATGAAAAATCTTCTTGTCTTTGTTATTACAGTCTCAACTTCTGGGGCCATAAAATGGTGTCATATTTAAGGCCTTCAATGGGTGGATGATCAGGTTTATAATATATTTTTCCTAGGTTCTGCCGCTTGATTCTATATGAAAACCATGCAAAGGTCGAAGCCAACTGTATTTTAAATAGCTGCCTGCTTCAGAGATTACCTAGCATGGAAAAGACCACATCTTAAAATGGTGCTGTACACTTTCTATTCCTAGCAATTTGGAGTAGAATTCTCTCCTTTTCCCCATACTTTGTGACAGTTTGGACAGATGGCATCTCTTCATAAAAAATAGAGATGACTGGGTGGGCAGGTTAGGAGAATGCAATGGATACAAGGAAAGGTTAAAAACCGGGAACTTGGCACACCTCATTTTAGAATCTGTCTTCTCTGAAGGAGCTGAAATTCTTCGAAACCTCCTTCTCCTTACTTGTAAAGTATGATGGTGTTAACAGGATCCACTTGGCAGGACTGCTGCTAAGTGAAACAAAGTAAAATAGTAGGGGCTGGATGGGGAGGTAATCCTGCAAAAGTGTGTGTGTGACAAGGGATTCTTTCTAAGAGAAGACCTCCAGTGGTGCTCCTTGCCCGGACACTAAAGAGAGTTAGACTGGGGAAAAGCTCAGGAGGGCAAAGCTTGAAGACCTGACCTAGGACTGCCTCTCTGGACCTTAGGGAAAAGCTCCTTTTCCCTTATAGTCCCTCCCCGCAAGTGTGTCTTCCTTTGCTTTCCTCTGCCTCTGGACTGGGGAGCTTGCAAGCATCCAAATCAGGGGCCCATTTGGCCTTGGCCACAAGTGATGCACCCGTGTGTTCTCACTGAGATTTGTGGCTCAAAGCCCACAAAAGCAGCAGCATGATGCAGAGAGAGCGCCCCTCCACAAACACCCTGGTCGCTCAGCGCACTGGCAGGGTATAGGTCAAGGATTTAGGAGTCTGGAATTCTGCCCAAATCATTCTCAAACTCATTAAAACCAACAGCTGTTGTGAATGCTAAGCTAGCACAGTCCTTTTCTCCCAAGATTCTTGTCACTTCTATTTTCCCAACCAATCCTTCCTGTCACTAATAATTAGTCTAAAATAGCTGCTTCTGCTGTCATCTCACCTACTGCCTTCTGGGGCTTAAATGTCAGTAAGAAAAGTCAAGGGCTTCTCAGACATCTGCAAGGATATCGTTGAAGACAGTGTTCAGTCCATTCTACCTGTGATTCTCCAAGAGGCAGACAGGTAGGAACCTGGCTCTTGGGGACAGCTAAGGAATGTGTGTATATCAGAATCACCTGTAGGGTTTTGGCAGTATATATGTGTTCCTTATCTATACATCAACCTTGCCCCTCTCCAGAGGTTCCAGTGCATCCCAAACCTAGAACTTCCACTGAGAGAGCAAGTCCTCAGGTTCTGAAGATCCTACCCTAGAGAGCCACTAAATTGACATAAATATGAGTATAGGCCTCATGTGGATAGGAGAGGAAAGTAAATTAAAGTTCCAGAGGGATTTGGAGGGCCATTGTCTTCTTTCTGAGAAACTCCATGGGAAATTGTCTTTAATCAGTAAGTTCTATTTTATCCTAAGCAACTATTACGTTTTAACTCTTACAGCTGTCCTGGGTTCCCTCAAGAAGAGGGTTCCACTCTCAGAAATTAGGGGTTTGGGGCTCTACTTTTAATACCCTCACTTTGACCTTCCTCGGTTCAGTTCAGTTCAGTCACTCAGTCGTGTCCGATTCTTTGCGACTCCATGAATCACAGCACGCCAGGCCTCCTCCAACCCCCGGAGTTCACTCAGATTCACATCCATCAAGTCAGTGATGCCATCCAGCCATCTCATCCTCTCTCGTCTCCTTCTCCTCCTGCCCCTCCCAGCATCAAAGTCTTTTCCAACGAGTCAGCTCTTCGCATGAGGTGGCCTTCCTACTGACCTCTAATTTGTATCACCATTTTTGCTTTATGTTTCCCATCCACCCACCCTCCTACCTACTCTTCCTATCAGTGCCTGTGGGTTAAATCGCTTCAGTCACGTCTGACTCTTTGCGACCCTACGGACTGTAGCCCACCAGGCTCCTCTGTCCACGGGATTCTCCAGGCCAGAATATTGGAGTGGGTTGTAAAGTATGATGGTGTTAACAGGACCCCCTTCTCCAGGGGATCTTTCTGACCCAAGAATCGAACCCAGGTCTCATATCTTCTGCAGGGAGGAAAAAACCATATGTTCTCCACTCTCACTGAAGTTGTAAGTTTTGAAAATACTTTTTATAGAACAAGGAAGGCAAAGAGATATAAAGGAAAAAAGAGAAGGAGGAGATGGGACTGCTTTTCTGTTACTATTGCCAACTTCACAGAAGTTACTGGTTGAAGATCCTCCTCATTTTTTCACTCTATTTCTGTCCTAACTTTGTGACCAAGACAGGACACAGATTTGTTTTTCTCTCTGGGTAAGGGGACCATGGTAGAGCCCCAAAGAGTATCATCTTCTTTTAAAACTGCATCATTTCTGCACTTTCTCCCCCAAACATCTTGGTTCCCTGAACAGGATGCAGGCCATCTTGAGCTCTGTAGCCCAAATGCCAGTTGATAAAGAGGACCTTGTGTGTGTGTGTATTTAACTGGAGTGTAATTATGTTACAATGTTGTGTTAGTACCTGCCGTACAGCAATGTGAACCAGCTATGTGCATACATATATCCCCTCCTTCTGGAGCCTCCCTCCCACCCCTTCTATCCAACTAGTCTAGATCATTACAGACCACCAAGCTGAGCTCCCTCTGTTATACAATAGCTTCCCACTAGCTATCTATTTTATACATGGTAGTGTATACATGTCAATGCTTCAAGAAAGGTACATTTATTTATTAATAAATGGATAAAATAAGCATTTTAAAGCACTAAATTATTTCCCCCTGATTTCCAGATATAATTAATGCATGGCGCTGTATATGAAGATTTGATATGTGGATATACTGCAAAATGATGTCCACAAAAAGGTTAGTTAACACATTCATCACCTTACACAATTACTACTTTCTTTTCCTAGTGAGATATTTATGATTTACTCTGTGCAACTTTCAAGCATTTGATACCATAGCTACTAACTATAGTCAGTTCAGTTCAGTTCAGTTCAGTCACTGTCGTGTCTGACTGTGATCCCATGAGTTGCAGCACGCCAGGTCTCCCTGTCCATCACCAACTTCTGGAGTTCACTCAAACTTACATCCATCGAGTCAGTGATGCCATCCAGGCATCTCCTCCTCTGTCGTCCCCTTTTCCTCCTGCCCCCAATTCCTCCCAGCATGAGTTTTCTCCAATGAGTCAACTCTTCGCATGAGGCAGCCAAAGTACTGGAGTTTCAGCTTCAGCATCATTCCTTCCAAAGAACACCCAGGGCTGATCTCCTTTAGAATGTACTGGTTAGATCTCCTTGCAGTCCAAGGGACTCTCAAGAGTCTTCTCCAACACCACAGTTCAAAAGCATCAATACTTCGGTGCTCAGCTTTCTTCACAGTCCAACTCTCACATCCATACATGACCAAAGGAAAAACCATAGCCTTGACTAGTCGGACCTTTGTTGGCAAAGTAACTATAGTCACCATGCTCTAAATGAGATTCCCAGAACTCATTTATATTGTAACTAGAACTCTGCAGTCTTTGACAAGCTCTTCCCCATTCCCCACACTCCTCTCTCCACAGCCCCTGGCAACACCATTCTATCGTGTTTAAATAAGCTTTGTTTTTGTTTTATTGTTTTCAGATTCCAGATATAAGTAAGATCATGGAGTACTTATCTTAATCTCTCCAAATTGTTTTAATTATCAGTATACTCTCAAGGTCCATTTCTGTCATAAACAGCAGGATTTCCTTTCTTATGACTGTGTTACATATATTAATATCTATATCATGTATACATATCATGTAAGTATACATATATATAATACACAAACATATATTTCCATTCATATATAGATGGACACGGGTTGTTACTATGTCTTGGCTATTGTGAATGATGCTGCATTGAACTTGGTGATGCAGTTGTCTCTTCAAGATAATGATTTCATTTCCTTCAGAAAAATTCCTTCCTTCAGAAGTGGGTATCTATGGGCAGATTACTGAATTACACGGCAGTGTACTTCTGATGTTTTGAAGAGCCTCCGTGCTGTTTTCCATTAGTGTAACTGCACTAGTTTACATTCCAGCCACCAACGCACCAGGGCTCCCTTTATCCACACCTCTACCTCTGCCAACACTTGTTCTCTCTTATCTTTCTGATAATAGCAATTCTAATAGATGTCTTACCAGAAAACTTTCTACCCCTGAAAGTCTCTCCCTCTTAACGTTATCTAAAATAAGTCCCCCTTTTACTATATCTCAGCCCCTATTGATTTTCTGCATAGAATTTGGTACCATTACAGTTATTTTATTTTTCTGTTACTTAGCCACGTTCTGTTCCCTATACACATACACAGAAATATAAGTCTCACGATGAAAATAACAATGTGTTTTATTCACTATTGCTGAACTTCTAATCTAGCACCTGACCCATAGCAGATACCCCTAAATATCTGTCAGATAAATGAATTAATGTGGTTACTGCAGGCAATTAAAAGATATAAACACAGATTAAATGGGGATAATCCATCATGGCATATGGAGTAGGAATATGCCAAGAGAAATAGAGGGATTAAATGAGTACTGATGAACTAAAACTTGAAGATGCTGAGCACTGGGCCTTTGCCAGATACCATACATAGCAGGATTGCAGTGGGAGGGCACCAGCATTATTCTCATTTAACAGATAACCAAACTGAGGCCTAGAAAGGGTAGGAACCTGTTCCAGGTCATATAGCCGAGATCCAGCCAGTCTATTCTAAAGGAGATCAGCCCTGGGTGTTCTTTGGAAGGAACGATGCTAAAGCTGAAACTCCAGTACTTTGGCCACCTCATGCGAAGAGTTGACTCATTGGAAAAGACTCTGATGCTGGGAGGGACTGGGGGCAGGAGGAGAAGGGGACGACAGAGGATGAGATGGCTAGATGGCATCACCGACTCGATGGACGTAAGACTGAGTGAACTCCAGGAGTTGGTGATGGACAGGGAGGCCTGGTGTGCTGCGATTCATGGGGTCGCAAAGAGTTGGACATGACTGAGCAACTGAACTGAACTGCGCTGAAGGTATGTGGGACTCCAAAGCTCATTTTCTTAACTGCAACACTATGAGAACACTAGCAAAAGACATGAACTGCCAGATCACAGAAGAGGAAATATGGCAACAAAAACAAAAAGCAGATCAAAATGTCCAACCCTACTTTTATACATAAATACAAATATAAATTAAAATAAAAATAAGAGTTTTGAGGTGTTATTTCGGGGGCGGTTTTGCTATTAAATTGGAAATGATTTGTTAATGACAATAAAAATATTAGGAAATAGTTTTTCTACTGCTGGGAATATAAACTGTTATAGCTTCCTGAAAATAACTTGGCCATATGTTTCAAATATGTGAAATGCACATGACCTTTGACATAGTAATTTCATTTCTTGGAAATCACTTCTAAGAATTATTTTTTACCACCAAGTTGAATTTTTTTTAATTTTGCTAAAATATTCAGATAGAACCTATGTAACAATCCAAATTCCATGGCATCTAAACATTTAGCCACTGATGATTTCAGTAAGATGATGTTGTCCTTTCTATTTTAGAAAAATTTAGATGCCTTATATTCTGTGAAAGCAGGATTTGCCTTCCTTTCTACCCAACAAATTAATTTGTCTTTTCAGAAGCTTTAATATATTGGATATCATCTTTGTTTGTCTCTCCATGTTGCCCAAGGACACCATCAGAGAGTGAAGGAAAGATTTTCCATATAGGACATATGTTCATTAGAGAACATATTGGAAAACACTGTTCATGAACATACTAGAGAAAAATTATAATCTAAACATGCCTGCAGAAGGGGATTGTAGTATGTTCATTCAGTGACTTTAATGAACCCGTTACAAATAATGGGAAAGTTGATCACTTAATGACTTGAAAAGACCTCACTAAACAGACAAAATAGATTCCAAAATGCCATGGACGTAGCTTCTCAGCTTTATGGCTAAGATCCAGTGTAGTATCTGTTCTTATCAAAATGCCATGGACAGTCTTATTCAATCTCTAAAAAATTAAAAGTATGCATACATAGAAAAAGATAATGGAAAGATACATGCAAAATGTATCTAATGCCAGTGATACTTCCTTCCTATTAACTGCTTTTTTTTTTTACAAATTTTCTACAGTAAATATATAATACTTTTGTTAAAAAGAAAATATTTTTCAGTAAAAGATAATCAGAAATTTCCATTCATTTTCATTCAGCAGATATTTACATAGCATGTACTATACATCAGGCTTTACATGAGGCGCTAGGAGTTCAATGTCGACACAAGACCTGACTTCATACAGATGACACTCAGGTAGGAAAATGCACAGTTGAGGGCTTACGTGTCAGAGATGAAATGCTATTAAATAGGTCTCATAAGTATGTTCCACTGAATACTGGAAGCAGCACCATTCCACAGGTCATCAGAAACAGTCTGGGCCAATGGCTACTTGAAGGATCATCGAGAGCTGCTGAGAACAGGCAAGCCCTGATTCGTGTGACTATTTGCAGCCGAAAGCTTATTTCCACAGATATTCAACCATCGTTTCATTTTATGGTTCTCCCTTTTGGGAACTGTAAGTGCCTGAGCCACTACAGCACAGCCTCCCAGACATCATGCCCACCATCTACATTTCTTGTTCTAAGGGAACTAGAGAACAAAACCTAGTACTCCAAGAGGTGCTGGGAGGGTCCACCAAATTCTGAGACTACTGAAGACTGCCCAGTAGGTTTACCTGCCATTAAGAAACCAGACAAATGAATAAATAAGTCAATACAGCTTTGAAGCTGACCATGGTTAAAGCAATATACTTTGATTTTCTTTAGACGTGGAAAACAGAGAAGAAATGCTAGTGGGCTATTTGTCCATTTCGCACTAGGGCAGAGAAGGACTGGACCCAGTGGCTTATAATAGTTACAACCCAAGCCTTGCATGCCCAGGCCTGAGGCCAGACTCCTGCCTCAGCAGATAATGAGTTTGGCAATGTCTGATGGTCTTTTCTGGATGCTAATCCCCATCACAGAACTTCTATAATGCATGATATAATTTAATACACCTGGCAGATTCACCACCAGTTCATTCTTTTGTTACGTAATAGCCCAAAGAGAAGTCGAGAGTGGTTAATGCTCTGACAACCAGCTATTATCCCCAATAACAGGCGATTTTCAAAGGATTATTGCCATCAGAAACCATTTTATAATAACTGGCAACTGGAAGCCAATGTACCAAAGTAAGATGGTCTTTGAGAGCTGCCATTTATTTTACACAAATCTGCAAAGATGTTTCAAGCATCACCCAGATGAAATAACCGCAGTTGTGATGGGATTCACCGGCCATGATAAATCACCTCCCTAGAAAAGTTAGAGAAATGCTGCCACAGAGTTACTCTTTGGACTCTTTCTATTTTTCAAAGACTTCTCATCATTTCCCCTCACGGTCACCCTTTCACAGTATTCTGGCATCCTAACAGCCTGTTTCTGGGTAAGTTACAGGAGTCCTGGGAGCTATCCTGTGATCGGACTGCACTCTCAAGATGCTTTGCCCTTGTGTCAGGCCCTGGAGAAAAGATCAATCATGGGATTGGATCTGAGGGATTTCTTTTAGATATGCACGTCCTGACTTAATTGAATCTAACTTTAGGAAGATAATTTGGATCAGGTTACGACAAGAGAAGAATGACTTATTGTCTTCAGCATGTAGGAGTTTCACTATCAGTTTATGGCAAAGTCAGACTTTATTCCACATAATGCAGTCACATTTCCATAGAGGTCCTGCCTTATAGATTTCCTCTCAGGGAGCAATTTTATTAGACAAGCATCCTTTCTTAAAAGAAACGCCTATGAATGATATATCTCCTTAGGATGGCTACCAAACACATACTCATTCAAACTCAAAATCCAAATTCTGAAACATCCAAAAGGTGGTTTTGTTATGTCACTGATATGATGGAAATCATGGAATTCTTTGTACTTTACACAGATGGCATAAATCCCAGCTGTTTGAACTTGAGAAACATGTTGAGTGATGAAATTAAATCGACACCATGTTCCTTTATCTCGACAGTTCAGACGGCTAGAGGCAATTGCCACTCTAGCTGTCGGCTTAGATCATCAGTGTTAAAATTATTATACTGCCTTTAAGTTTATCTTTGATTAAAAATTAAATTTCACTCCTCTTTATCATTTTCCATACCCCCCAAAACATGCATGTGTTCTCCAAGTTAAATCAAGATGGACTAAATATTTAATTCCCTGTTCTAATTAGCTACAACTGTTACCTGATTTCTCACTGTAAATGAATGTGAAAGGACCCGGGAGGCCTAACGTTAACCTTCATCCACTCTCGTTATAAGAGAGAAATTACGGGCTCTAATTAGATGCTTCAAATGGCAAAGAAATAGAATTTTCATAACCAGCTTATTAAAATCCTAGGGCCCCTATGGGATAGGGCAAATTGCTTCTACTCTGATCTGCTTATCCTGGTACAACACCATACAGAAGACTCATGCTGTCTGAGTACACAGCTCATATTTCTCCCAAATTAATGAGTACTCAAATTATTCCAGCTGCCCTCTTGGCACAAGGAAAAATTGAAAATCTATAGCTGCCAAGTAACGTGGATAACTCAGCTGCTAAATAAAATATGCTTAAGGGGACACAGCTGCTGGGGAGCCTATTCACATTAAAATTACTAAATCCATGAACAGAGAACAAATGTCCCAAGACAGCTAAACAGTGTTTAGCACTTGGATTAACTCCTTTATTGGACCAGGACCCTCAAGGTGCAAGTGTGCCACACAGTCTGACAGAAACAGGAAGTTTTTACCAGATGATACTTTCCCACCAGGATGAGTCCCTAAGCATTACAGTGCAAGAACCAGTGAGTCCCCACTTTTGGAAGTTCTAAAAAGTTTTACTTCCCTTGATGTTTTCATACAAGTCAGTTCAAGCTTTTATTTTTACTGAAATTAAACAGATCATACATTTGTTCAACTTTGACATTTCATAAACCTCCAGTAAGATTCTCTCTTCTATGCTCTGACCTCTTTATTATTTAAAGGGTCAAACAAAGCTCGGATGACCAAGACATGGAGGTCATAGGAAATGATGCCCCAACTGCCGCTATGAAAAGTATTTCAAACTGAAGTACTCAGTCATTTGGGCAGTTCTTAGTAGGCCCCTGAATACCAATTCAGAAAAAAATGTGACATCCTGGGAGAGCAGTAAAAAATAAGAACGAAGAATGAGGGGAAGTGACCTGTCTATGTATTCATCGCTTGTTAACATGAAATTAATATGACCATCTATCACTGTCTCAAAATTCTAAACACTAAGAGATTTTAATCAAATGTCTCCAAAACCTCTGATCATTGATATTATCAATGACCTAGTCCAGAACAAAACTGTTAACACAGTGTTCAAAGACTGAACCTCCATCCAGATCCATGTTTGAACCATACACAGCATTCAGTGTAATGAAACACCCCACAAAAAAATGTATCAGTTATGACCACGTTCTCTGGTTGGATTTAGACATCACCTGCCTTTGTAAGTGTATTTTTTAAAAAAGAATTATAAGCTATAGCCTGGGTTCTCTGGCTAATGACAAAAACACGTTCTGTTTACTGTCCTGAACACTCTACCTACGCACTCTGCATTGTCCAAATCATGTAAAATTACAGAATGATGTCATCAAATAGATCAGGCTCAGAGGAAACAGATGAAGGTTCTATAAACACTTTTCACCCTTAAACACATAGCCTAAACATAATACTTCCTCTCTATGTAAGAGAAAATGGCAACAAATGAGATTTGAAAAACAGAATGGGGACATTTGAACTTAAGGAAATATAGACCTAAATGAAGATAAGACAGAAAATGTTGCTTTCAGAAGGAAAAAGAAAGAGCCTTGACACTGAAAGAACCCAGTACAAAGTCAGCTGCAATTACACAGCAATGTTTTCATCCATGCCACTGCCACACAGACTTTTGCTTATACCAAAATGTTTGCCTGTATACATGNCCCTGATTCGTGTGACTATTTGCAGCCGAAAGCTTATTTCCACAGATATTCAACCATCGTTTCATTTTATGGTTCTCCCTTTTGGGAACTGTAAGTGCCTGAGCCACTACAGCACAGCCTCCCAGACATCATGCCCACCATCTACATTTCTTGTTCTAAGGGAACTAGAGAACAAAACCTAGTACTCCAAGAGGTGCTGGGAGGGTCCACCAAATTCTGAGACTACTGAAGACTGCCCAGTAGGTTTACCTGCCATTAAGAAACCAGACAAATGAATAAATAAGTCAATACAGCTTTGAAGCTGACCATGGTTAAAGCAATATACTTTGATTTTCTTTAGACGTGGAAAACAGAGAAGAAATGCTAGTGGGCTATTTGTCCATTTCGCACTAGGGCAGAGAAGGACTGGACCCAGTGGCTTATAATAGTTACAACCCAAGCCTTGCATGCCCAGGCCTGAGGCCAGACTCCTGCCTCAGCAGATAATGAGTTTGGCAATGTCTGATGGTCTTTTCTGGATGCTAATCCCCATCACAGAACTTCTATAATGCATGATATAATTTAATACACCTGGCAGATTCACCACCAGTTCATTCTTTTGTTACGTAATAGCCCAAAGAGAAGTCGAGAGTGGTTAATGCTCTGACAACCAGCTATTATCCCCAATAACAGGCGATTTTCAAAGGATTATTGCCATCAGAAACCATTTTATAATAACTGGCAACTGGAAGCCAATGTACCAAAGTAAGATGGTCTTTGAGAGCTGCCATTTATTTTACACAAATCTGCAAAGATGTTTCAAGCATCACCCAGATGAAATAACCGCAGTTGTGATGGGATTCACCGGCCATGATAAATCACCTCCCTAGAAAAGTTAGAGAAATGCTGCCACAGAGTTACTCTTTGGACTCTTTCTATTTTTCAAAGACTTCTCATCATTTCCCCTCACGGTCACCCTTTCACAGTATTCTGGCATCCTAACAGCCTGTTTCTGGGTAAGTTACAGGAGTCCTGGGAGCTATCCTGTGATCGGACTGCACTCTCAAGATGCTTTGCCCTTGTGTCAGGCCCTGGAGAAAAGATCAATCATGGGATTGGATCTGAGGGATTTCTTTTAGATATGCACGTCCTGACTTAATTGAATCTAACTTTAGGAAGATAATTTGGATCAGGTTACGACAAGAGAAGAATGACTTATTGTCTTCAGCATGTAGGAGTTTCACTATCAGTTTATGGCAAAGTCAGACTTTATTCCACATAATGCAGTCACATTTCCATAGAGGTCCTGCCTTATAGATTTCCTCTCAGGGAGCAATTTTATTAGACAAGCATCCTTTCTTAAAAGAAACGCCTATGAATGATATATCTCCTTAGGATGGCTACCAAACACATACTCATTCAAACTCAAAATCCAAATTCTGAAACATCCAAAAGGTGGTTTTGTTATGTCACTGATATGATGGAAATCATGGAATTCTTTGTACTTTACACAGATGGCATAAATCCCAGCTGTTTGAACTTGAGAAACATGTTGAGTGATGAAATTAAATCGACACCATGTTCCTTTATCTCGACAGTTCAGACGGCTAGAGGCAATTGCCACTCTGGCTGTCGGCTTAGATCATCAGTGTTAAAATTATTATACTGCCTTTAAGTTTATCTTTGATTAAAAATTAAATTTCACTCCTCTTTATCATTTTCCATACCCCCAAAAACATGCATGTGTTCTCCAAGTTAAATCAAGATGGACTAAATATTTAATTCCCTGTTCTAATTAGCTACAACTGTTACCTGATTTCTCACTGTAAATGAATGTGAAAGGACCCGGGAGGCCTAACGTTAACCTTCATCCACTCTCGTTATAAGAGAGAAATTACGGGCTCTAATTAGATGCTTCAAATGGCAAAGAAATAGAATTTTCATAACCAGCTTATTAAAATCCTAGGGCCCCTATGGGATAGGGCAAATTGCTTCTACTCTGATCTGCTTATCCTGGTACAACACCATACAGAAGACTCATGCTGTCTGAGTACACAGCTCATATTTCTCCCAAATTAATGAGTACTCAAATTATTCCAGCTGCCCTCTTGGCACAAGGAAAAATTGAAAATCTATAGCTGCCAAGTAACGTGGATAACTCAGCTGCTAAATAAAATATGCTTAAGGGGACACAGCTGCTGGGGAGCCTATTCACATTAAAATTACTAAATCCATGAACAGAGAACAAATGTCCCAAGACAGCTAAACAGTGTTTAGCACTTGGATTAACTCCTTTATTGGACCAGGACCCTCAAGGTGCAAGTGTGCCACACAGTCTGACAGAAACAGGAAGTTTTTACCAGATGATACTTTCCCACCAGGATGAGTCCCTAAGCATTACAGTGGAAGAACCAGTGAGTCCCCACTTTTGGAAGTTCTAAAAAGTTTTACTTCCCTTGATGTTTTCATACAAGTCAGTTCAAGCTTTTATTTTTACTGAAATTAAACAGATCATACATTTGTTCAACTTTGACATTTCATAAACCTCCAGTAAGATTCTCTCTTCTATGCTCTGACCTCTTTATTATTTAAAGGGTCAAACAAAGCTCGGATGACCAAGACATGGAGGTCATAGGAAATGATGCCCCAACTGCCGCTATGAAAAGTATTTCAAACTGAAGTACTCAGTCATTTGGGCAGTTCTTAGTAGGCCCCTGAATACCAATTCAGAAAAAAATGTGACATCCTGGGAGAGCAGTAAAAAATAAGAACGAAGAATGAGGGGAAGTGACCTGTCTATGTATTCATCGCTTGTTAACATGAAATTAATATGACCATCTATCACTGTCTCAAAATTCTAAACACTAAGAGATTTTAATCAAATGTCTCCAAAACCTCTGATCATTGATATTATCAATGACCTAGTCCAGAACAAAACTGTTAACACAGTGTTCAAAGACTGAACCTCCATCCAGATCCATGTTTGAACCATACACAGCATTCAGTGTAATGAAACACCCCACAAAAAAATGTATCAGTTATGACCACGTTCTCTGGTTGGATTTAGACATCACCTGCCTTTGTAAGTGTATTTTTTAAAAAAGAATTATAAGCTATAGCCTGGGTTCTCTGGCTAATGACAAAAACACGTTCTGTTTACTGTCCTGAACACTCTACCTACGCACTCTGCATTGTCCAAATCATGTAAAATTACAGAATGATGTCATCAAATAGATCAGGCTCAGAGGAAACAGATGAAGGTTCTATAAACACTTTTCACCCTTAAACACATAGCCTAAACATAATACTTCCTCTCTATGTAAGAGAAAATGGCAACAAATGAGATTTGAAAAACAGAATGGGGACATTTGAACTTAAGGAAATATAGACCTAAATGAAGATAAGACAGAAAATGTTGCTTTCAGAAGGAAAAAGAAAGAGCCTTGACACTGAAAGAACCCAGTACAAAGTCAGCTGCAATTACACAGCAATGTTTTCATCCATGCCACTGCCACACAGACTTTTGCTTATACCAAAATGTTTGCCTGTATACATGAGTGTCTCCACAGAAGACATCACCTGCCTTTATAGTTCTGCCTCATCTATAATCTGAGGACTTGGCCATTTTTACAGTCACAGAGCTCTGGATCTTGTACTAAAAAATTTGGAGATGTGGGTTTTGCAGTTATTTCCCTAGGATACAAGTCACACTCCCCATCAAAAGACAGGATTTTCTAAAATTCTTCACTGTTACTCTCAGTGTGACACTTCTGATTCTTCTAGGGCCACTCTGAGCCCTGGACAAGTTCTAGATGAAATGCAAAGTCAGCACACACAGTGTGACCCTGAAGAAAGAACAGAGGAAGTCAAGACTGTGACATAAAAAAGCACATTTACATTTCTATCTTGCCTTTGACAACTTACAGCATAAACACAGAAGCAGTGCTCAGTAACTTTGGGGCTTACATAGAGCCTTAATAAATGGATCTGATATACGGGGTCGGGCAAACTTGCTAAGCTAGAAAGGCCAAATCTAGTGTCACCCATCCACACTGATAACAGGAAGAGAACAATGGATAGTATTAATGCCAGAAATTCTATGTGTCCATTTCAGAAAGCAGTGTGACTTGCAAAAAGGTGTATCTTTCCTAATTGTCTAAGAGCCAGTTTAGGAATATGAAAACAAAGTATGTCTACACAGGTGTATGTATGCCTATATATGCAGTCATTACATAAAACCACACGACAGATTTACATGCACTCACTAATTTGACTCTTCAGATTCTTTATTTCTTTGCTGCTTTGACTCAGGATAATTGCCAACTTAGTTCTGTATGATAGATCAAATGCACTGATAGTGTTTAAAGCATAGTTCCCTATCTTTTGATATAATGACACTGTTATTTGATCTCTTGACAGTTTCAATTTAGAAAATCAAACCAAAAGATGTTTAAATAGAACTTATATTAACTTTATTTCAGTAATGCAGCAAAGCTTGTTAAAAAGTGTGACAGTTTATAGCTAAGAGTCAAACTCACTGTGCTAAGTTATATATACTGTTTCAATCTGATATATTCCTTGGAGGAAACAAAACACTCCAACATAACCATAGCTATTATATACTCTTTCATATCTACATGTTCCTGCTAGCCTTTGAAAATAGTCAGTAACCACTGGAAGCAGAAATAAGGTCAACAGATGTCCACAGAAACTAGTCTAACACAGTGTTCTACAAACATGTTCCATGATGGTGCTCCTAGTGCGGATTTCACAGGAAATTTCAAACCCCCAAAGGATGTTGTTCATTACTTACTCTCAACATCTAGAATAGCAAACCTGAATACATAAGTGTGAAAGATGCTGGTCTACACATTTTTTAAACATTTGTTGTTTGTTAATTTGGTTGTGCCGATCTTTAGTTGCAGCATGCCAATGTGGCATGTGGGATCTAGTTCCCTGATCAGGGGTAGAACCCAGGCCCACTACATTGACAGCAGGGAGTCTTAGCCACCGGACCATCAAGGAAGTCCTGGTCTCTGTGTTTAACATGCTAAGACTATGAAGCAAATTTGTTTTTAAGTGAAAGCTGGGGCTTTTAAAGCTTTCCTAAGCTGCCTACACGCAGTTTAAAAAAATAAATCTTCTATGAAGCTTCTATTAATTTTAAAGACGTAGAGAACCTTTAAGATTAGCATTCATAGAACTTCATATTTTAGGAAGAAGTAATTCAGGACTGTATTGAGATAAAGGCAATATTCCTACCAATAAAATATGAATTGAAGGAGCAGGTATCTCTGTGCTGAGCATTTCATCAAGAAAGCGGCATCTGTATGCTCACCTCTACTTTGTAACTCTGTACATAATCAAATACCAATAGCAGATTGAGTACAGCTTCGTGATGAAAGAACTTTTACAACTTTTAAATTAAAAAGAAAGTGTTAACTAGGGAAATTCTATTTCTAGCTATGATAAACTAGCCACTGTAAGATGAATCCTAACCCTGAGAACATCTACTAAGATAGCGTAAATTACAAAATACATTTGGAGACATCAGAGGAAAAAAGGTGGAAACTAGGACTTGAATGTACTAGATCCTAGAGTGAAGAGAACTACATGGAGCAAAGTTCTACATTCACTGCCATTTCTCTCATCAAGGTATTTCCCAATTCATGGAGCAGGGCATGTAAGCCAAACATAAAAGAGAAACCCAGTTAGGGGCAGCCTCACCAAGCAAAACTGGGTTCAGGTGTAGTGGCTAGGATTCAGCACTTTCACCACCGTGTTCCAGATTCATTTCCGGATCAGGGAAGGCTCTCTTTTCAAGCTTCCCTGGTGGCTTAGATGGTAAAGAATGTGCCTATAATGCAAGACACCCAGGTTTGATCACTGGGTTCAAAAGATGCCCTGAAAGAGGGCATGACAACCTACTCCAGTATTCTTGTCTGGAGAATTCCATGGACAGAGAAGCCTGGCAGACTATAGTCCATGGAGTCACAAAGAGTTGGATACAACTGAGTGACTAACACTTCAAGCTGCCCTGGCAGCTCAGTGGTAAAAACTCTGCCTGCAATGCAGGAGACCCTGGTTCAATTCCTGAGTCAGGGAGATCCCCTGGAGAAGGGATAAGCTACCCATTCCAATATTCTTGGGCTTCCCTAGTGGCTCAGACGGAGAAGGCAATGGCAAGCCACTCCAGTACTTTTGTCTGGAAAATCCTATGGACACAGAAACCTGGTAGGCTGCGGGGAAGCCTGGTAGGCTGGGGTCACTAAGAGTCAGACAGGACTAAGCAACTTCACTTTCACTTTTCACTTTCATGCATTGGAGAAAGAAATGGCAACCCACTCCAGTGTTCTTGCCTGGAGAATCCCAGGGACAGGGGAGCCTAGTGGGCTGCCGTCTATGGGGTTACACAGAGTCAGAGACAACTGAAGCGACTTAGCAGCAGCAGCAGCAGTGGCTCAAATGGTAAAGAATCTGCCTGCAATGCAGAAAACCCAGGTTCAATCCCTAGGTTGGGAAGATTCTCTGGAGAGGAGAATGGCTACCCATTTCAGGATTCCTGCCTGGAGAATTCCATGGACACAGGAGTCTGGAGGGGTACAGTCCATGGAGTCTCAAAGAATTGGACATGACTGAGCGATTAACACTACAGAGAAAGTCATAACATAAGGGAAAAAACCTCAAAGAAAAGGAGATCCTAGAGAAGTAATTACATATTCAGCAGGAAATTTCTCCTGAATTAAAGCACTTGCTGGAAAAGGAAATGGCAACTCACTATAATATTCTTGGTCTGGAAATCCCATGGACAGAGGAGCTTGGTGGCCCACAGTCCATGGGATTGCAGAGAGTAGGACACTATGGAACGAATGAGCATAACAAAGCACTTGCTAATTCCTAAACTGTGCATGTGTTAGATAAGACCCCTCGAAACTAAGCAGAAAGAGCTGAAAAGAGTTTAAATATTAAGTAGAGAATTTTGAAGTTGCAAAATGCTAGATAAAAAAATTGAAGTTAAGGGTTCAGCAGGTGGTAGAAAGCACAGACTTACAGGTAAAACCTCTGAAAAAGCTATTCCTCCAAAGTAAAGACAAATCATAAGTAAACAAGTTGTAATTGGTTGAAGGTACTCAGCCTATATTCTATCTGCCAGCCAAAGAATTTATTCCTCTCAAAAGGAAGAGTCTTCAAAGCCTCAAAAATTTTTCATATACACTATGAGAAAAACAATAAAAAAACTGCTAGGCAAGTCAAGAAATAGAATCAAATAACTAAAACTGGAAGGAAAAATAGACTTACAGGTGATCTAGATACTATAGTTATCAGGCATGGATTCTAAAATACTAATGAGTAATAATGAACCAAGACAGAGCCAGACATGATGGAATGTGAAGTCAAGTGGGCATTAGAAAGCATCACTACGAACATAGCTAGTGGAGGTGACGGAATTCCAGNTAAAACTGGAAGGAAAAATAGACTTACAGGTGATCTAGATACTATAGTTATCAGGCATGGATTCTAAAATACTAATGAGTAATAATGAACCAAGACAGAGCCAGACATGATGGAATGTGAAGTCAAGTGGGCATTAGAAAGCATCACTACGAACATAGCTAGTGGAGGTGACGGAATTCCAGTAGAGCTATTTCAAATCCTAAAAGATGATGCTGTGAAAATGTTGCACTCAATATGCCAGCAAATTTGGAAAACTCAGCAGTGGCCACAGGACGGGAAAAGGTCAGTTTTTATTNATGTGGTTCAGTTCTGGCAAATGGAATATGAGCAAAAATGATATACCCACTTCCTAGCTGCTCAAAAGCATGACTGTGTAATACTCCTCAATGTCTCTCTCCCTCCTCCCAGGAATATGGAGACAACATTTTAAAACTGCAAGTACCAATGATGGAAAGAAATTGTATAGTCACCTTCCAAAAAATAGTCATTCTGCATCATATAGGAATGTGAAAAGAAAGAAACGTTTGTTTTTTTTAAGCCATTTATTAATACACTTATTATTATTATAGGAACAAAGTCTAGCCTAACCTTATTAATACAGATTCTATCATCAAAACATTTACTCCTCCTGCATCCACTTATCATAGTTTGTCATGACATATGTTTAGAGTTTCCTTGTTTATTTCCTGCCTCCTCAGTAACCACTGTTCACCTATGTTATCCAGTGGCTGGGTGCTAGTTCAGTTCCTGGTACACAACAGATGCTCAACAAACACTTTTTTAATGTATAAGTAAAACAGATGTGAGAGCTGGACCATAAAGAAGGCAGAGTGACAAAGAATCGATGCTTCTGACTATAGCACTAGAGAAGACTCTTGAGAGTCTGTCAGGTAGCAAGGAGATCAAACCAGCCAATCTTAAAGAAAATCGATGCTGAACACTCATTTGAAGGACTGATGCTGAAGCTCCAATACCTTGGCCACCTGACTCAAACAGCCGACCCACTGGAAAGGACCCTGACACGGGGCAAGGTTGACAGCAGAAGGAGAAGGGGACGACGGAGGATGAGGTGGCTGCATGGCATCACCGACTCGATGGACATGAACTTGGGCAGCCTCCAGAGTGGTGAGGGACACAAAGCCTGGTGTGCTGCAGATCGTGGGGTCACAAAGACTCAAACACGACTTAGCAACTGAACAACAAAATGGATGTGTAGTAAGTGAATGAATCTACTTTATGAGTTCTGCTCCCATATCTCTGCTCATTCTGTGTGAAAACCAAGAGCATATTTTCTTTTTGAAAGAAAGCACCTCTCCCACGTGCTAGGCACTGGACTTTCTTTTCTTTATTTTTTTTTGGACTTTCATTTTTAAGATAAGATCCAAAAAGCAGTCTGCAATTGGAGTTTAAAAACTGAGGAAAAGTATACACAGTCATATTTTAGTGCTGACAAATAGATATTTATAAATAGTATCTAAAATTAGTCTTATCTTATTATTGCAAGATTAGTGGAAAATTAAGAGAAAACATGTCTTTTCAATTGACGGAGTGACCAAAAAAGAGGGAACTTGAGACTCAAGATTTAAGTCAAAACCAAACTGGGCTGGTGGAAAGTAAATGAGTAACTAGAAGTCTGTGTAAGCTTATTGGGACGCCACTCATCCTACATGAACTTAGGTGCTGGAGGAAATTCTAGGGTCTCCTGGGATTTGAACATTTAAATTATGGCCTAAGTTACAAATGTGCATTTGAAAGCAATTTTCTCTTTAAAAACTTTTAAGAAAAACTTAGTTATCTGTCTTTTTTTCCAAGTAGGCCCAGGCTTTTACCTCCCACATACTTGGACCAAGACTGGGGGTACGCAGCTTTCATGTGTCTCTGCTCAGTCAACAGGTACCTATTATAAACAACCCAAAGTCCACTTTGGCAGTTATCCCAAGGTTTCCAATCAAAAGGATCTTACTCAATTCCATCCTTTTGATAAAGTGTTTACTTGGGTTATTTTTCTGCCACTTTGTCTTTGATAGCTCTAGAGACTGTTAGTAATCTGAGTAATCTAAACCTTAAAATTTATCCCACTGAATCGAAATTTCGATTTTTTAATAGAACACATGGGGAAAAATAGTGTTGGCCTGCCATCAAATTAGATAGTACCTCTGCATATATAATGTGATATCGTACAATTACTTCTCACTCTCAGAGATTACAGACCAGTGAATATATTATTTACTTGCAAACCCAGAAACGTTTCACTTGATGGTTTTTATGTTCTTTGATTCAGTTGAGACAAGGAATATAAGGCCCCTGAGCTCCTTAAATTATGTCTCCTACATCTCTGACTTTTGGCTTCAAATAAACAATTAGTTTTGCAGGCCATAAGTCTTGTTCATTGTTCACCATGAACAGTACTTCTATCTATAGCCTCTCTGTGGATACAAGATGGACTTAAAGTCACACACCCAAGGCTTGATAATTATAGCTGGGATCTGACTCCAACAGAAAAAAGGAAATGAAGACAGGATTTGGAAGAGCCTTTCCATCAAATGAATGGTTCCTCTGATAGACAAATAGAACATGCTACTCACTGTTTCTCACTTCCCTGCTGAAGTTAGACAAGCAACTTAAAATTCAACCACCAGCAGGCCTCAGAATTTCCCATTCCCTTCAGCTGTCCCACACAGTGAAATTCTGAGATGAACAGACCGTGGAAATTCAACAGGTCAGCAAGAATACTATGGAGGGATGCTTTTACTCAGAAGACTTTTTTTTGTAATACAGCTTGGAGATATTAGCCACACCCTAATGTTATAACTGCAAAGTAAATTTTCCAACTGAGTCAGGATTCCTTTCTGGCCAAATATCAGTGTCAATCTTAAGCAGGTCTCTTTCCCATTCAAACTCTAGATTGCTCTGTGAACTGTTTCCATATACTGGGACAACTGTGTAGATGTCTTTTGCACCAAGGCATTGGACTGATAGTATAATGAGCCTGAGCTGTCCAGTTGATCTGACCTCTGTCCAGAAATTAAAAGGCAATGGGTACATCCAGTGAAGGCAATAAACAAACTTAAATAGAACATATGGGAAACACACATGACAAGCTTCCAATGAAATCTCTCCTCTGACCTCCAGAGAATGCCCTCCTTAGAACTGGACTGGATCATGGCCAATTAGGTCTGAATTCATTACATATGTCTTGGGAATGGGGTTTTTGCCTGGACTCACCCTAATGAATCACTGGGCCTTCATGGAAATGCTCTAATGATAACAATTTTCAGGAAGTTGCTGGCTTTTGCCTCTTTTCACTTGTGACCGCTTAATACACCCTCTATGCATTATTTAGATTAAGAACTTTGTAAAGGAGGCCTTTGTGAGAGAAACAATGTGGGCAATAGTGCAGCAGAGCATGAAATCCCAATCTGGATGGTTGGCTGCTTCATAAAATGTGCCCAAGAATGGAGAAGCCAGAAACAGAGGTAGAGAACAGAGCGACAGAGCTCACAGTAGCTGACAGAGAGCTTCCCAACCATATCAGGACAGCTGGCTTGTGCAGGGCTCTGAATGAAACCCATTATGCTGCACACAGAGCATGGGATTCTGGCATAGTGAGTGAAAAAAGGTTTCCCTCTGTGAGCTTTAAAGTTATCGAAGCCTCCCACTTCCCCTCACCCTGAGAGCAAGGGTCTAAAACTGAAGACTGTCAGTTCCCACAGTGTCTCTGAAAATCAGTCACAAGAACATATTCTAAGGGAACCAAACACACAGCATTTCGGGAAAATGTTCACTCTCCAGACACGTTGTCGCTCAAAGCCAGCTGATCTCAGTGGCAACTTGCCAAGGGTCATGGGAGATTAGGAACTAACAAAAGTCCAACCACCAAAGTTTAGGAAAAGATAGTATTTTAAATATAGACAGATTTTAATCATACTAGCAATAATGTCAGCCCACTCACCTGCATTTGAAAGGATGTTCCTGAATGGAAAGAGAAGAGATGACTGATTTACAAACTTAGTCAAGCATCGGCATGTTTCAAATACGGCAATGTCTTGCACTGCTATGGACAGACGTTTGTAACACTGTACAGGAGGCAGTGACCAAAAGCATCCCCCAAGAAAGAAATGCAGGAAGGCAAAGTGGTTGTCTGAAGAGGCCTTACAAATAGCTTGAGAAAAGTAGAGAAGTGAAAGGCAAAGAAGAAAGGGAAAGATATACCAACTGAGTGCAGAGTTCCAGAGAATAGCAAGGAGAAATAAGAAACCCTTAAGTGAACAATGCAAAGAAATAGAGGGAAACAATAGAATGGGAAAGACTAGAGATCTCTTCAAGAAAAGCGGAGATACCAAGGGAACATCTCATGCAAAGATGGGTTCAATAAAGGACAGAAATGGAAAGGATCTAACAGAAACAGAAAGAAGAGGTGGCAAGAATACACAGAAGAACTGTATGAAAATGATCTTAATGACTCGGATAACCACGACAGTATGGTCACTCACCTAGAGCGAGACATCCTGGATTTTGAAGTCAAGTGGTCTTTAGGAAGCATTGCTATGAACAAAGCTAGTGGTGGTGATGGAACTGCAGTTGAGTTATTTCAAACCCTAAAAGATGAAACTGTTAAAGTGCTGCACTCAGTATGCCAGCAAATTTGGAAAACTCAGCAGTGGCTACAGGACTGGAAAACATCAATTTTCATTCCAATCCTATGCCAAATAATGTTCGAAGCGTGAAAATGAAAGTGTTAGTTGCTCAGTTATTTCTGACTCTTTGCAACCTCATGGACTGTAGCCTACCAGGCTCCTCTGTTCATGGGATTCTCCAGGCAAGAACACTGGAGTGGGTTGCCATTTTCTTCTCCAGGGGATCTTCCTGACCTAGGGATCAAACCCAGGTCTCCCACATTATAGGCAGATTCTTTACCGTTTGAGCTATCACACAATTGTGCTCATTTTGCATGCTAGCAAAGGTAATGCTCAAAACCCCTTCCAGCTAGGCTTCAATAGTATGTGAACCAAAAACTTCCAGAGGTACAAGCTTGATTTAGAAAAGGCAGTGGAACCAGAGATCAAATTGCTAACATCCACTAGATCACAGAAAAAGCAAGAGAATTCCAGAAAAACATCTACTTCTGTTTCACTGACTATGCTAAAGCCTTTGACTGTGTGGATCACAACAAACAGTGTAAAATTATTAAAGAGATGGAAATACCAGACTACCTTACCAGTCTCCTGAGAAACCTGTATGCAGGTCAAGAAGCAACAGTTAGAACTGGACATGGAACAATGGACTGGTTCAAAATGGGAAAAGAAGTATGTCAGGGCTATATATTGTCATTCTGCTTGTTTAATTTATATGCAGAGTACCTCATGCAAAATGCCAGGCTGGATGAATCACAAACTGGAATCAAGACTGCCAGAAGTAATATCAGCAACCTCAGATATGCAAATGATACCATTTAATAGCAGAAAGTGGTGAGGAACTGAAGAACTTCTTGATGAGGGTGAAAGAGAAGAGTGAAAAAGTTGGCTTAAAATTTAGCATTCAAAAAACTAAGATCANTGCCAGGCTAGATGCATCACAAACTGGAATCAAGACTGCCAGAAGTAATATCAGCAACCTCAGATATGCAAATGATACCATTCAATAGCAGAAAGTGGTGAGGAACTGAAGACCTTCTTGATGAGGGTGAAAGAGAAGAGTGAAAAAGTTGGCTTAAAATTTAGCATTCAAAAAACTAAGATCATAGTATCTGGTCCCATCTCTTCTTTGCAAATAGAAGGGGAAAAAGTGGAAACAGTGGTAGATTTTATTTTCTTGGGCTCCAAAATCACTGTGGATGGTGACTGCAACCATAAAATTAAAAGATCATTGCTCCTTGGAAGAAAGGCTATGATAAACCTAGACAGCATATTAAAAAACAGAGACATCACTTTGCTGATAAAAGTATACATAGTAAAGTTATGGTTTTTTTGTTAGTCACGTAAAGATGTGAGAGTTGGACCATAAAGAAAGCTGAGTGCCAAAGAAGTCATGCTTTCAAATTGTGATGTTGGAGAAGGCTCTTGAGTGTCTTGTGGACAGCAAGGAAATCAAAGCAGTTAATCCTAAAGTAAGTCAACCCTGAAGAGTCACTGGAAGGACTGATGCTGAAGCTTCAATACTTTGGCCACCTGATGCAAGGAGCAGACTTGCTGGAAAGACCCTGATGCTGGGAAATATTGAGGGCAGGAGAAGAGGGAGGAGAAAGGATGAGATGGTTGGATGGTANGTGATGTTGGAGAAGGCTCTTGAGTGTCTTGTGGACAGCAAGGAAATCAAAGCAGTTAATCCTAAAGTAAATCAACCCTCAAGAGTCACTGGAAGGACTGATGCTGAAGCTTCAATACTTTGGCCACCTGATGCAAGGAGCAGACTCACTGGAAAGACCCTGATGCTGGGAAATATTGAGGGCAGAAGAGTGAGGAGATAGAGGATGAGATGGTTGGATGGCANGTAAGTCAACCCTGAAGAGTCACTGGAAGGACTGATGCTGAAGCTTCAATACTTTGGCCACCTGATGCAAGGAGCAGACTTGCTGGAAAGACCCTGATGCTGGGAAATATTGAGGGCAGGAGAAGAGGGAGGAGAAAGGATGAGATGGTTGGATGGTATCACCGACTCAAGGGACATGAGTTTGAGCAGACTCCAGGAGCTAGTGAAGGACAGGGAAGGCTGGTGTGCTGCAGTCCATGGGACCACAAAGAGCTGGACACGACTTAGTGATTAAACAACAACAGAATGCATTGCTTATTTCATTGCTGAAGGCGTGTTAAGAACTGCCACTTCTTTAAGAAGAAACATCTTCTCTGGGGGTGAAGCACCCTATGCTAACTTTCTGCTGACATGTCAATCCCAGAAACAAAACAAGCACGTGGTCTCACTCAACTTCCATGATAGCTGAAGAAAATCTTCAGCTCTTAAAAATTCTTCAGTGTATTAAATCTCTGTGTATTAAATGGTTAACTTGGATTGAATGAAATGATGCACTCCTGGGTCTTGAAGAGCATGCTGATAGTCAAAGAACCACTGGATCCCCAGAAGAACTAGACCTAAACGTGCAAATGAGGATCTAGTTGATATGGCTTTACAGTGTGTGATTAGCATGGTGCTGAAAACATACACATGAGCTGGTGATGCCTTCATGAAAGAGGCAGAGAAACCAGAACAGGCCAGTCTACTCTTTCCTTAGAACTAGGTGATGAGAAAAGAGGCTGTCGTCATCACCTCGTCCTCTCTTTATTAAGGGTGAACTTCATTATTACTGAAGTACTTGTTCAGGACAATGTCCATTTTCAGGGTCAAGCAAGACAACAGTTTTCAGACACAAATCCTCACACCAAATAACAAATTCATTAAATTAAGATTAACTTACATACTTGTATCCAGGAAGATGTCTGATTATTTTAATTACATTAGATAATCCAAACAGGGTAAATTTGAAGGTTTTAGCTATAGAAACATTATTGGGAAGCTCAGACTGTGGTATTCAATCAATCTATGATTCTGTGCTAAAGCTCTCATTAAAAGTACTGGTCATCAATGAGAAGAGAGACTGCCTATGTGTCCTCTGAAACTCATATGTTTACGGATTTTTCAAAATCCAAGTCATCTACTTGCTCAAAACAAACAAAAAGCAACAACAAGAAAAACTCACAAAGGCCAACTGCAGGGCTAACTATGTCACTGGGGGGTAGGGACACAAGCTGAAAAAGGCCAAATTTGTTTTCAAGGAGTGTGGAATCTGGAGAGGCCTACAGAGAAGTTATAACACTAGCTCAATAATGTAACTCCTAAGACACAGATATAATAAAATTTGGCAGCACTAAGAGCTAACTTTGACTGGGAAAGGAAATAATATGACCCCTACCCTACCTCAAAGGAGAAAGGAAGTGAGGACTTAAAATAAGGCCAAAGAGTTGAAACAAATATGGCAAAATGTGAATATTCACTAATTTCAGGTAGTGGGTATTCAGTACCTTTGAAATATTCCACAGGTTAAAAACAATGAATTTATCGTTTGGAGAATGATCCCTATTTATTCCTTATAAATAGGAACAAACAGGTAGGAAGACCTGTACACTGTACAGGAGACAGTGAAGTTGTTGTGCCAGAGTCTATGATAGCCTTGTGCCCAGAAGAGCACAAAGAGCCCTTGAAGCCCACAGGAAATGCATGTTGCCTTGACTTCAATTCACTTTCCCCTCTCTCAGGGATGTTTTCCCTTGAAAAATATCTTCCACTTGGCTCAAGAAAATAAATGTCCAGAGGTGGGTTTGGAGGGGACTACCATCCACATCACCAACAACCAAGCTTGGATCATTTGTTTCTAAAGGTGGTGAAATAAGAGATTTTAAACAAAGCAAAGGGAGTCCTATGGTTGGGTCACTGACTTACACTGGGTGAGTTCTGTTTGTGTCTTCTGGCCTAAACATCTCTTGTAAAAGGGATTCCACCGGAATACAACTGCATGCTATTTCTGTTCACCAATAATAGGGTGATCAGAAGACTGCTCTCTACCAAGTCAAATAAATAAATAAATAAAAGACTAGTTTAACCAATTTTTATCAAGACACACAGTTCATGGACATCACTGAGCCTGCAGCAAGCAATAGAGGGGAATGGCAAAAACCCACTTACCAGGTATTGAAAACTAAGAAAAAATAAAGAAATGGAAACTATTTATGGACTGGGGATCCAGCATCCCCTCAACAGAAGATTTTAGCTGTCCTTACAAATCAGTTAGAAATGTTTAAGGAACATACTTAGACTGCAGCATTTCTAATGTGGCTGTCACACTACATTTAATGCAGAAAAGATGTATTTTTAAATGATCCGGTTACTCTGAGGGCCTTGGCTTATAAAAGCCTTTTTTTATTGAGATTCTAAATTCCAGTCTGAATAACCTTTCAATTTGTTCCAGTAATTTTTTCCCCTCCTGCATTTGCATTGGCAATACAGCTGGAGTAGTTTCAAAGCCCAGGCCCTGAGCACTGAGCCTTTTGTACCAAGTCTCCCCCTTCAGCAGAGACGGTGGGTGCCAGATTTGACATTGCTATGAAGCTGTTTGCACAAGAAAACCACTTGCTTTTCAAAGATCAAGATTAAAGTGAGCTTAGGGAAAGAAAGGGAACATGTCGCATTTTTCATCACTCTTGTGATTACCTGGGGGTTGAGGCAGGGGTTTGAACCAGGAATTCAGTCACTTCAAGATTCCTTAAGTAGTTAAAAGTGCTGCAAAAAATTTGTGACTCTTGGCTAATATCTCCATCTACATCCCAATGCTTGTATTTCCTTATCAAACCAGTGTTTTCCTTTGGGGTCTATCCTGAGCTCTTTGAACTGAACGTTTTCTGATCTGCAGTGTGAGTGACACTCGGGACAAAACTTCAGAGATGTGAACAGTGTGTGACCTCTACTGCTTTTCATGTGGTGAAAAGTGAAAGTTGCTCAGTCGTGTCTGACTCTTTCTGACCCCATGGACTATGTCCATGGAATTCTCTAGGCCAGAATACTAAAGTGGGTAGTCTCCCTTCTCCAAGGTATCTTCCCAACCCAGGNAAGAGCCCTTGAAGCCCACAGGAAATGCATGTTGCCTTGACTTCAATTCACTTTCCCCTCTCTCAGGGATGTTTTCCCTTGAAAAATATCTTCCACTTGGCTCAAGAAAATAAATGTCCAGAGGTGGGTTTGGAGGGGACTACCATCCACATCACCAACAACCAAGCTTGGATCATTTGCATCTAAAGGTGGTGAAATAAGAGATTTTAAACAAAGCAAAGGGAGTCCTATGGTTGGGTCACTGACTTACACTGGGTGAGTTCTGTTTGTGTCTTCTGGCCTAAACATCTCTTGTAAAAGGGATTCCACCGGAATACAACTGCATGCTATTTCTGTTCACCAATAATAGGGTGATCAGAAGACTGCTCTCTACCAAGTCAAATAAATAAATAAATAAAAGACTAGTTTAACCAATTTTTATCAAGACACACAGTTCATGGACATCACTGAGCCTGCAGCAAGCAATAGAGGGGAATGGCAAAAACCCACTTACCAGGTATTGAAAAGTAAGAAAAAATAAAGAAATGGAAACTATTTATGGACTGGGGATCCAGCATCCCCTCAACAGAAGATTTTAGCTGTCCTTACAAATCAGTTAGAAATGTTTAAGGAACATACTTAGACTGCAGCATTTCTAATGTGGCTGTCACACTACATTTAATGCAGAAAAGATGTATTTTTAAATGATCCGGTTACTCTGAGGGCCTTGGCTTATAAAAGCCTTTTTTTATTGAGATTCTAAATTCCAGTCTGAATAACCTTTCAATTTGTTCCAGTAATTTTTTCCCCTCCTGCATTTGCATTGGCAATACAGCTGGAGTAGTTTCAAAGCCCAGGCCCTGAGCACTGAGCCTTTTGTACCAAGTCTCCCCCTTCAGCAGAGACGGTGGGTGCCAGATTTGACATTGCTATGAAGCTGTTTGCACAAGAAAACCACTTGCTTTTCAAAGATCAAGATTAAAGTGAGCTTAGGGAAAGAAAGGGAACATGTCGCATTTTTCATCACTCTTGTGATTACCTGGGGGTTGAGGCAGGGGTTTGAACCAGGAATTCAGTCACTTCAAGATTCCTTAAGTAGTTAAAAGTGCTGCAAAAAATTTGTGACTCTTGGCTAATATCTCCATCTACATCCCAATGCTTGTATTTCCTTATCAAACCAGTGTTTTCCTTTGGGGTCTATCCTGAGCTCTTTGAACTGAACGTTTTCTGATCTGCAGTGTGAGTGACACTCGGGACAAAACTTCAGAGATGTGAACAGTGTGTGACCTCTACTGCTTTTCATGTGGTGAAAAGTGAAAGTTGCTCAGTCGTGTCTGACTCTTTGTGACCCCATGGACTATGTCCATGGAATTCTCTAGGCCAGAATACTAAAGTGGGTAGTCTCCCTTCTCCAAGGTATCTTCCCAACCCAGGGATGGAACCCAGGTCTCCAGCACTGCAGGCAGATTCTTTACCAACTGAGCTACCAGGGAAGCCCTAAGCCCTTTCCTATGGTACCTTCTTCCTAAACACCAGCAAGAAAAATAGACCCTTGCAGTGATGGGAAATTTGCATAGAAATTCTAGGTAATTTCAATCAAAACCTGGTCAGAGGATAACAAATGTTTATTAAATCTCTGCTATATGCCCGGCACTGAGCTTCACACTTTCGGGAATATTTCTGTCTAAAATTAAACAATGGAGTAACAGGTCATGATTACAACTGTGGGGACACTATAGTTCAGTTCAGTTGCTCAGTCGTGTCCGACTCTTTGTGACCCCATGAATCACAGCACGCCAGGCCTTCCTGTCCATCACCATCTCCTGGAGTTCACTCAGACTCACGTCCATCAAGTCCGTGATACCAGCCATCTCATCCTCTGTGGTCCCCTTCTCCTCCTGCTCCCAACCCCTCCCAGCATCAGAGTCTTTTCCTATGAGTCAACTCTTCACATGAGGTAGCCAAAGTACTGGAACTTCAGCTTTAGCATCATTCCTTCCAAAGAAATCCCAGGATTGAGCTCCTTCAGAATGGACTGGTTGGATCTCCTTGCAGTCCAAGGGACTCTCAAGAGTCTTCTCCAACACTATAGTCAGTTGGAAGAAAATTTAATATCACTATCACCCAAGAATCTAGGAACTATTTTAATATTTAGTTTGTTGGAGTAGGATTAAGCCTATAAAATTCTTAAAGATAAATTGTAGCCCCAAATGGCTGACATGAATCTTGGGCAGGTTAGTAAGAATAATGCAAATCCCATGGCACCATGACCAACCGAAAACTCTTAAATGACTATCACAAGGAATAAATGTTTATTTTTTACAACATACAATCCAATCCTTTAAGCCCATCCTCAAGCTAGGTACACTGGGTATGGAGACAATGGGAAAGGAAAGCCAGCAGAATTCCTACAGTATTTTTGCAAACAGTTTTTAGGCTTCTTGCACAAAGTAGGGCTCATTTTATTTTCACTAAAATCCGTGGTTTTAGAAACCTTAATGATACAATCAGATTTTCCTATAATTTGTTTCTGATCCATTTTTGAACATCAGATGATCTTTGTTGGTGGGCTGTCCACATTTCATTAGCACTGATAAAGATCAGTGATGATTTTTAAAGCCTGGAAGAAAATTTCAGCTCAGTTGCCAAGTTGGTTTCTTTCAGGAACCAGAGGCACTTCAGCACTATAAAAAGAACCTGACTTCTTTCATCCACTCTAGTCCAATTCCATTTAAATTTAGAATAGAGGATTCTGCAGCCTTGGCCTTTAGAATACTGACAATTTATAATGTTTGAAAACTTGCTATGACTTTTGGGGGAGGCAGGGCAAAGGACAAGTGTTGGGTAGATCCATGTCTCTCCATTAAGAGCAGCTGATGCTTCCCCCATAAAAAGGGACTGGTGATACCTTCTATTGCAATGGACTACGACGAGAATTACATAAGACAACTCCTAAAAAACGCTTTTAATGAAGCCTAACACATAGTATACAGTCAATTAGATCAAAATGTATAGTGTAACTACTATTCTGCTCTGCTACTGCTGCTGCTGAGTTGCTTCAGTCGTGTCCAACTCTGTGCGACCCCATCGACGGCAGCCCACCAGGGCTCCCCCATCCCTGGGATTCTCCAGGCAAGAACATTGGGGTGGGTTGCCATTTCCTTCACCAATGCGTGAAAGTGGAAAGTGAAAGTGAAGTCGCTCAGTCGTGTCTGACTCTTAGCGACCCCATGGACTGCAGCCCACCAGGCTCCTCTGTCCATGGGATTTTCCAGGCAAGAGTACTGGAGTGGGGTGCCATTGCCTTCTCCAACCAATTGCTTATTCAATATCTCATAAATGATAAAAACTAAAACTATGTATGTTAGATTAAAATTCAGCATCATAGCTATTATTTATTGAAAGCAGACCATGGAGCAGCACTGTCTGATAGGATTTTTCTACCACGATGAAAATATTATACATTTGAGCCAATATGGGTTGCCATACGCTAGATCTAACTATAAAACCTTGAAATGAGGCTAGTACAACCCAGAAACTATATTTTGAATTTTATTTAATATTAATTAATCTAAATGTGAATGTAAGCAGTCATATGTGGCCTATGCCACCACATTAGATAGCACACTCATCCCTGGAATGAGAGAAAATACACTGAAGAACATAAATAGACAAACAAATACCAGGGGGAAAAGCAACATCTGAATGACAATGATTACTTAGCACTTACCCAGCACATCTGGGGGATCACATGGGTTTGATCAGATGAGGGTGAACTGGGAGTTAAAATTCTGGCTCTATCACTCACAGGTTGTGTACGCCTGGTTAGATCTGTCAGATTCTCTGACCCTTGGTCGCCCACAGCTATGCTGAGGTGTTGGGGATAGAAAATAAAGGCTAGAAATGGGTTCTGCTACAACTGGGAAAGCCATCAGGGACAATCTTGTATGCATCTGTGTCACACACAGGTTATAAGCACACAAGTATCCATGCAAACACACAATGTAACATCACGGTTAATAGGATGATTTGCTTTTTTTTGGTCATTCATTTACCAAGAGTCTAAACTGTCTAATAACCATCCTTGCTGGGTGGTAGGATCTCCTGGGACAGAGTGAAAGTTCAACTAACATTACTCAGCATATGCTAAATATATGCACAGCTTGAGGTCAATGTCATAACCTTCATTTTATGGAGACGATAAACTGAGGGATGAAGCAAAGGCACAGAGGAGAGCAGGAACTTAAATCCAGCTTGATATAGCCTCAGTTCAAAAGAACCACTGCCGAAAACGACAACAGTAAATGGAGTATGCCTATATAATAAAATGCTGCTTGTCTAATGAGGGTAAGACAAACACAGTACACAGGAGAGGAAAAGAGGCAACAAGGCTGGCTTCTAGGTAACGTGGATGTGGAATAGCCGGTCAAGTGAACAAGCAGGTTGTTGCCCAAGGACTGGAATGCTTGTGGTTCTGCCCTGCTGAACTGGTCCGTGTCAGCCCCTTTCTGCCTTGCTCCTCCAGCACCCTGCCCAGTGTTCTCGCCTGGTCCTCTCCTGCCTGCTGCATCTCTCAAGCGTCCTATCACTGTCTCGCTCTGTCAAAGACTGGCTGTCATGGGGTCAAAAGGGAAAAGGCAAACTGTAAAACTGGTAACTAGATACCATCAACTACCTATGACTTGAGCTACCTTTTTACACCATTCGATTTTGTCATTTCCAGATGCCTTATTTATCTTAGAAAAGAGAGAAGCGACATAAAGCGATATAAATATAAAATGCCTTATATTTATCTTAAGTCTTTTGAGCAAGTTCAGCANTAAAACTGGTAACTAGATACCATCAACTACCTATGACTTGAGCTACCTTTTTACACCATTCGATTTTGTCATTTCCAGATGCCTTATTTATCTTAGAAAAGAGAGAAGCGACATAAAGCGATATAAATATAAAATGCCTTATATTTATCTTAAGTCTTTTGAGCAAGTTCAGCATCTTTTATGTTTCTAATGGAACACACTGTCAAATTCATTTAGTAATCATGAAATGATAACAGTAATTGGACCCTAAATACTTTTCAGTGGTCTCAATAACCTTTCATATCCCAGTCTTGGTGAACTGCCTGCACTTACCTGGTTTTGGTGATTTGTATAAGCTTTCACTCACTCTCCCACACATTCTTGTATTTGTATAAACAGTTATATTTTTTGGAAAACACAAAGGGTAGGAGAAGAATATATGTGGGCCACTGCCCATGTATCAATTTATAAAATGCATCATAAGAGATGAAAAGTGTTAGGCAAATGTTTTTCTTATTTCTACGCTGTTAACATTTTCCCCAGTCATACTGCATCTCCTTCCCCAAATGTTCTAATCATGTTTTATTCTGACTGTAAGAATTCTGCTTACTTGAATGTTTTCATCTCTTCAAAGATGATGGCAAGCAAGAGGCAGAGGTTTTGTTTTAATCTTTTGCTTGCCCTCCTGAATGTCAAGTATTTGTGTTCAACATTTTAAAAATCAATAGGGACTGAAAACATATCAAAATTAATATCAGATAGTTCAGAGTAGAATATTAAACATGTCTTATGTTTTACTAAGACAACTTTTAAAAACAGGACTGGCAACAAAGCAAGTAGAAAGTTTATGAAAATGGACAACTCTCACTGTATTCTATTTCCCTTTGTCTGGAAGCCAGTTCTTTTTAAGGAGTTCAAAGGAAAATAGAACTGTGACTCATCTTCTAAACAAACACCACCATCCTGGTATGTCAATAAGTCAAACTTCCCCATAGCTCCTGATGTCCAAACTTATCCCCCAATTTGCTATTCACATTCCTGAGACTGCTCCTTGGTTATAAACCTCCTATTGTTGCTATTTAATTCTGTATCCACAAGGCAGTTTCCTGGGAAGCACCGTGAGTAATCAATTGTCACTGTGATGTGACAACAGCTTGAAAATATTGTTATATCGATTGTTTGCAGTTGACTGTTTTAAATGACTGTAAGGAGACAACAGCAACCATGACAGCAGAGGGTCAAAAGGGGCAAACAACATAATTTTGTTTGCAGAAAGTGTTGCTAAGATAACATATTGATTGTGCATAATTTTAAAAAAATAAGAATAAATGACATGCCAACAGTGCAGATCACCATGCCTAAAACCAAAATGAGACTCTGGAAGGAAAAAAAAAATAAGTTTGGCAAAGGGAAAAAGGCTAAATGAATGACCTGTTGCAGTGTAAAGATACTTAGCAAATATCCTACCTTCCTTCCTCCCTTACCCTCTTCTCAGCAGTGTCCTTCCTGTTCATTAAAATGAGTGATTTGAATCCATGGAAGGTAGTTAGAAAAGGCCCAGGAGTACCTGCCTACAGCACTCTTGCTGCAATGCCCTCTCTCTGGAATGCAGGAAAAATCAGTGTGCGAATTGCTCCATTCCCCTCCCAGACAAGGGAGAGTGGGGCATCATGTAGCCAGGGGGAGGGAAGAAAATGAAAGAGAAGAGTCCAAGAAAGGCTAATGGACATGCATAACTGAGGGCAAGGTCTCTATACAAATGGCTGGAGAGGGACTTTCCCCACAAACTCAGAATCCTTACTTGTCCCTTGAAACTGGTGGGATTAGGAAGAACTGATGCTATTGCTACCAAGAGTCCACCTTGGAAGAGGAGGTTGCTATTCCCAATCATACTTGGAGGAAATTCAACTGAGGCTGTCAAGACCCTCCCTGGAAACACGAAGACTCTTTGAGTCTCACAGAGGGATGTACGGCAGATGCAAGGGGTCAGGCTTCCAGAGAAGGTGCTTCCATCACTTGTTAAAATTGGAGCCCTTGCTCCTGTGAGGCCCAAGGCAGTCCCGGTGGACTATGTGAGAAAGAAACTGTACTGACCAACTAAGCTTATCCATGTAGGCACCATGCCCACAGATTGGTCCCTTGACTTCTTTTATGGTTCTGTGCATGAGTGCATGCTAAGTTGCTTCAGTCGTGTCCAACTCTTTGCCACCCTATGGCCTGCAGCCTGCCAGCCTCCTCTAGTCACAGCATTCTCCAGGCAAGAATATCGGAGTGGGCTGCTATGCCCTCCTCTGGCGGATCGTTCCGTCCCAGAGACTGAAGTATTTCTTACTTCCTGAATAAGCAGGTGGGTGCTTTACCTCCAGAGCCACCTTGTGTAAATGCTGAAAAAGAGGCGTGAAGAACCACATGAGTGCCCCAACCCCTAACGGCCCATACATCTTACCCTATGTAAGGGAAAAGCAGTACGGTCACACACCAGCTTCAGGCTGGGATGGACGTGAGTCTGAAGGAGGGGCCAGTGGAGTTACTCCAGATGTGGAAGTGGTCCTGCTCTTACCCACATAATCTTCATGAAGGTAAGGAAAACCCTGGAGTTGGTATAGCTGACCCTGCAGTGGTAGGCTGGGGATGGAAGGGCTGGCTGGCTCTCTATGCAAATGAAACGGCTTCTCTAAAGCAGTGGGTCTCCCCTTTACTGTGGATAATTACCGCCTTGTGTGCCTGTTATAATGCAGATACCTGGGACTGGACTCCAGATACAGAGTTAGAAACTCTGAGGCTGGGGCTCTGATACTGATTTTTAAGAGAGCTCCAGGAGACTCCCAAGCCAGGAGGCATCAAAACAGGTTCAGAAACACTGCTTCTTACCAGTGGGTTTCACAAGCAGAATAACTCTGTGGACACCCTTGAATTTGTGGAAACCAGTCCAAGAGATAATGGAAAGTAAGAAAGGATTATTTTCATCACCATCTTACTGGCTAATTTAGAAGACTACACTTATTTTAGCATCCTTTAAAAATGCTCTGGAGAGTTTAGTCCTGGGGCAGAGAATTAGAGATTTTCATGAAGTGGAACCGCAGAGAGACTGGGTGTGCAAGTAATGTGGTGAGGATAGGTACATGAATTCAACCCGGGAAACAAAACCATCTCTGAAGGAAACATCCTATGAGAAGGAAAAGCAAACGATGTGAATTATAAAATCAGTTGATGAAGGACAGCAAATGCATTTCTATGCATTGCAGATAGAATCAAGCCTCATAGGCATCTAGAAATAGTTTCTGGATGTCAGTGTAGCAGGAAGTAACCTCCTCCCCTGCCAGGCAGAATGCCACTGTGCTAAGAATGGGGACCTTCTCACCAACCACCTCAAGATGAAATGCGAAGCCTGCAGCAGTCCCCTGCTGACTCAGGGAGGCACTGGCCCAAAGCACAGGTAACACTAGTAATTATTTGTAAAGTTACAGCTGTCAGCAGCTATAATTGAAGTCCTGAAGATTTTTATGTTTATAATGGTGGAGTCACTACAAGCTAGAAGCTGCTGAAAAGCAGCAAATCTCAAAGCAGTGGAGAAGTCACACCAGAGAGAAAAATGGCAAGCAGGAAACACACCTGCTCCTGGGCTTGGCCATGCCGTCTACCTCTCCAGCCAAAAGTGAGGAGAGGAAAGAGAATGAGAGGCAGAAAGAAGAGGAAACATGAGAGCAAAGTCCTTTTCAAAAACTGTAGCCAAAGCAGAAGCCATAAAGGAAATAACTGATTTTCTGACATCACAAAATTTTTAAATTTTGACATGGCAAAAGCCACCATAAAAATCAGAAGGCAAACAAGAAAAGTGAGAAAAATAACTGTGGATGATGAGAAAGGTTAATATTATTACATAAAATGGCGTCTTACAAACTGGTAAGGAAAAAGATGATTTTCTGGATTTAATCCCTTGATTTCAAACAAAAGGAGACAAAGAGTTTGATAAGTCATTTACAGAGCGGGGAAAACATATGACTGTACAAAAACATATTAGTAATAAAAGAACTGCAAATTAAGAGGAGGTTTCACTTATTCTACAATTGGATTGGCTAAGAGATTTTAGTTTAACAGCTTTATTGAGATATTGATATACAAAAAAACTGTGCATATTTAAAATGTAAAATTTGATGAGTTTGGACATAGGCAAACATCCATGACACTATCCCCAAAATCAAGAACAGACAAATTCAACAGCTAAGGGTTTTTTTAAAGCTGAGGTTTCATCTCTAGGAACAGTTGGTGGGCAATGGAAGGTGCCCATAGAAAGAAGGCGAGGAAAACTACATCAGGATTTTGGCTAATTAACAAGGGAGCAAGCATAGGAGGGAGCTGGCAGAATGGATCCTCTCAGACAGAAGGTACTGAAACCCAGCAAGAAGAACCTTGGATTCTTTCTTAAAGTAACTCCTTGAGTCTGTGAATTATGGCATATTGAGTATAAAGCATCCCCCAGCCACTCTGTCGTAGGATCTGAGCAGTGGGCCGACAGAATCCTCTAATTCATCCTGCAGCCACTGAACAGTAACAGGCAGCGCAGCCAGCCTGCGAGAAGACATCTATAGCAGTCCAAGGGATGCAAGGAAAATAGCAAGAGCATACAGAGTTTTCAAAAAAGTTGAAATATATGTCATTCAAAGAACTGTCTTGTATTATGATATAATGTCCCACCTACGTTTTAGTGCTAAAATGTCCATTCTTCTATGAGATGATAGTAGACAATGGTTATTCTGTTTTGTTTTTCTTAACATTCTGACTAAGCAAAATAAAACACTGCCAATTTTTCTTACCTGATCTACGAAATCCAGACATCTAGTAAACAACTATCCAACCTGTAAGCCCTGATTAAGCAGAGCTGGCAATTTCATTTGTGGGAGCAAAACCTTAATGGCTTTTTCCTTCAGGCCCTTGCTGGGTAAATTCTCAGCAGAGGATGATAAAAAACTGCCTTTATGTTGAACAGGTTTGGCCAAGCAGAGACATCTGTGAAACAAGAGCAACTCTTTCCAAAAAGGGCATCAGAACACAAAAATCTACCTGCAGAATGAGAGAAACAGGCAACTGGGCTATAGCGCATCCTGCTTGTTGGTGATTTGAAGCAGGTAACCGAGCTGAAGTCCATCTTGCTTGTGGATGGGTTGTATCAAGAGCTGAGACCTGGGAGTTTCAAGGAAATGCTGATAGGATGCACAGCTGAAATAGAAGCCCAGTTCTAACTACTATCTGGAGAGGCATCTGACCCTGACCAAGGAAGAAAGCAAGCAGGGCGCTTCTGAGCCTGCAGCCCTGCGCCCAGGCTGGCATCTGCTATGTCTGCTGCTCCCCCTGCAAGCGGTGCTGGCAGAGCAGGTGCAGCAGGACCAGGGAGGTGGTGCTCTCCTGAAACTCTCCTCGACAGAAGGGACTGGTTTAAAAGAAATTCTTAGAGGGGGAGAAGGAAAACACATCTGACCAGAGGATCAACAGAAATTAATCCTACTAATTTAACTAATTATCGGCTGCTGTGATGACTGGTGGCTGCTTATTAAAAGATACAGAAAGATTGATGGAGACCTCTACTGCAGTCTCACCCAAGAACCAGCTCTTGAGGCTTAAGAAATCTCCTGCTCATATGAACATCTTACTAAGCACACAGTAAATGAATGTAAAAGTATCCTACACACAAAGGAAGCAACACCACCCACTCACACACACCCTAGAACTGCCCCCTCTCTTTACCACCTGGGTCTGAAGGAACTCAGAATTTGCTCATTTTCATGTTAATAAACTAAGGACTTTTCGTGAGAGATTAGTATAATTACTTTTCTTCCTAAGCTGCCTGCTGGGAATGTACTTTCGGCACCCTCCTTTAGAGTTCTGATAACCTTTTCCTGCCCAGGCAGGCTGAAGGCAGCCAGGCCTCCGTCACACACCCTTCCTTCTTCCCCTGCTCCTTGAACTGACCAATCCTGCCATTTGTGACTGGAAGCTAATCAGTGAACCCCCAAATGTGCTCTTTTGCCGACTATGTAATCGCACTACTTGTGTGGCATCTTGGAGCCCTGACAACATCACCTGACAGCAGAGTGCCCAGCTGCTGCTGAAATCTGGACAGAGCACTCCGTGGAGGGGAGCAGAAGAGTTCGCCCCAGGTGGGACCACACTTCAGCAGAGAAAAGGGCTATTTCCGTGGCCTGACGTTTATTCACGAGTATTTCAAAGCCCTGTGATGCAGCTCCCTTTTGTTTCCTTCAGAGGAAGCTGTCACAAGGCTACAGAGGGCTTTGCATGGCTAGAACCCAGTCCCTCTTCCTAAGAACAGGCACAGCCCAAGCCATTAGGATAGAAGGTTACAATATTTGTAAGTTCAGTTCAGTCGTTCAGTCATGTCTGACTCTTTGTGACTCCATGGACTGCAGCACACCAGGCCTCCCTGTCCGTCACTAACTCCCAGAGTTTACCCAAGCTCATGGCCATTGAGTCAGTGATGCCATCTAACCATCTCGTCCTCTGTCGTCCCCTTCTCCTCCTGCCTTCAATCTTTCCCAACATCAGGGTCTTTTCAAATGAGTTAGCTCTTCACATCAGGTGGCCAAAGTATTGGAGTTTCAGCTTCAACATCAGTCCTTCCAATGAACACTCAGGACTGATCTCCCTTAGGATGGACTGGTTGGATCTCCTTGCAGTCCAAGGGACTCTCAAGAGTCTTCTCCAACACCACAATTCAAAAGCATCAATTCTTTGGCGTGCAACTTTCTTTATAGTCCAATCTCACATCCATACGTGACTACTGAAAAAAACCATAGCCTTGACTAGACGGACCTTTGTTGACAAAGTAATGTCTCTGTTTTTTAATATGTTGTCTAGCTTGGTCATAACTTTCCTTCCAAGGAGTAAAGTGAAGTGAAAGTGAAGTTGCTTAGTCATGTCCGACTCTTTGTGACCCCGTGAACTGCAGCCTACCAGGCTTCTCCGTCCATGGGATTCTCCAGGCAAGAATACTGGAGTAGGTTGCCATTTCCGTCTCCAGGGGATCTTCCCAACCCAGGGATCGAACCCGGGTCTCCCACATTGGAGGCAGACGCTTTAAACTCTGAGCCACCAGGGAAAGCGTCTTTTAATTTCATGGCTGCAATCACCACTGGCAGTGATTTTGAAGCCCCCCCAAAATAAAGTCAGCCACTGTTTCCACTGTTTCCCCATCTAACTGCCATGAAGTAATGGGACCGGATGCCATGATCTTAGTTGTAAGGTCATCGTTTATTTTTTAATAAAACACATCAAAAAACAGAGAAAAGCTCAGTGGACAAACTGTCTACTTTCTTGTCATTTGTAGGCAAGTAGAATCAGTCACAGAGTAGGAAGGACATGCCCTCAGGTGAGCTAGGTTTCGCTGAATTACTCCTAAAAGGTAGCCTTCTCCAGAAGGCAAGCCAAAACCCTTCCAGAGATGCTATTCTAGACGCTGTGTAAATGAAAAAGCAACAAATGAAAAAGAAAAGTGTTTCACCATGCACTGATCAATAACGCAAGAGAAAAAGGAACTGAGGAGAGGCTGTGCAGAGCAGAAATATTGAGAGAGCTGGGCGCCCTGGCAGCCAAGTAAAGAAAATGCCTCAAGGAGGGGAGAGAGCAACTCTGCCAAGTGCTTCTGCTAACAGAAGGAAGAGAAAGTCACCAAACTGCATGGTTTAGCAACTATCACCACGATTATTAGCATGAGGAAGAGCAGCTATGACTTCTGAGCGACTTCTCTGTGTCAGGGGTCCTGCCACAGGCCATCCCTCTATGACCTCATTCAGCCTTTACAACAATCCTTAGAACTCATTCTACGGTCACCATAATGCAGGCTGAAAACTGAGGTCTGAAGTGCAGTGTGTGTGCAGCCAAGTGGGAGAAAACAGAAATACAAACCTCACTGACTCCAAACATGGTGCTCTTAACTGCGGTGCAAACTGCCTTCCTCTTTCTTTTCTTCCCTCCTTCCTCCTCCCTCCTTCCTCTTTTTCCTGGGCGTCCCCAGGAAAGAAGACAAAGGGAAGAAGGAAAAGAGAAAGTAAAAAAAACAAAGTAACCAAAAAATGAGCACAGAAAAGAGGGAGGAAGGAAAGAAATAAGAAAGGGCTCTTCATGGATACAAATGGCTTCTATTTGGGCTAACCACAACAGGTAATTTGGAAGACGCAGGGTATTTATAANGGCGTCCCCAGGAAAGAAGACAAAGGGAAGAAGGAAAAGAGAAAGTAAAAAAAACAAAGTAACCAAAAAATGAGCACAGAAAAGAGGGAGGAAGGAAAGAAATAAGAAAGGGCTCTTCATGGATACAAATGGCTTCTATTTGGGCTAACCACAGCAGGTAATTTGGAAGACGCAGGGTATTTATAATGAATATCTGACCAATTAATAAAAAGTAAGGAATAAGAACTCTGTGCTCTTAGAGGGACAAACAGCCATGTAAGGCATTAACTAAGGATTTACCGGTAGCCCTTGTCTTCTGTTTTTAAAGGCCATGGTGATTCTTATAAACAATAAGAAAATATGAAACATCAGAAGTTGCTTACATTACATGAAAGATAATAAAACCAGGAGGGAAATCAAAGTATATCATTAAGTGAGAGAAATCTAGTTAATGGCAATGAAAGACAAAAAATTTCACAGAGTTATTCTTATGGGTTAAAAAAAACACAAAAAAACCCCCAAAAAAAGCTCTCAGACAAGGTATAGAGACAAAGGGTGCCTATAGTGAGAAGAATCATTCTCAGTAGAGGTTTTCTAGTGATTACGTGTATCTAACACCAGTATGGGAGAAGGCAATGGCACCCCACTCCAGCACTCTTGCCTGGAAAATCCCATGGATGGAGGAGCCTGGTAGGCTGCAGTCTATGGGATCGCGAAGAGTCGGACACAACTGAGGAACTTCCCTTTCACTTTTCACTTTCATGCATTGGGGAAGGAAATGGCAACCAACTCCAGTGTTCTTGCCTGGAGAATCCCAGGGATGGCAGAGCCTGGTGGGCTGCCGTCTATGGGGTCGCACAGAGTCGAACACGACCGAAGCGACTTAGAAGCAGCAGCAGCACCACCAGTGTGACTTTGAATGCCTTCTAGGTGCTCCGCCAGTGTGGAGGAGCAGCTTGTAAAGCACTGCTTCAAGTATCTCCTTGGAAATCAAATTCAGCCGAGTATGGGGTGTAGGGGCTTTGCTGGTGGCTCAGAAGGTAAAGAATCTGCCTGCAAAGTGTGATACCCAGGTTTGATCCCTAGGTCAAGAAGATTCTCTGAAGAAGAGAATGGCAACCCACTCCAGTATTCCTGCCCAGAGAATTCCATGGAGAGAGGAGCTTGGTGGGCCACAGTCCATGGGGTCACAAAAAGTCAGACACGACTGAGCAACTAACACACACACGCGCGCGCGCGCGCGCGCGCGCACACACACACACACACACACACACGGGGTACAGGGCTTCCCAGGAAGCGCTAGTGGTAAAGAATCTACCTATAATGCAGGAGAGAAGTGGGTTTCATCCCTGCATCAGGAAGATCCCCTGAAGAAGGAAATGGCAGCCCACAGAACAGTCTGGTGGGCAACAGTCCACGGGGTCACAAAGAGTCAGACACAACTATAGCAACTTAGCGTAGCACAACAGATGGGGTATAGAAGACTCATAGCACCTAGAAAGTCAAGTTGCTTTCTGAAAATGATTCCCACAGTGACTCCTGGAAACACATGCTTTTCTGCTCAGTGCCATGTCTCCACAAACAACAAGCATTAAGTTATTTATTGATGAATCCAAGTGATTCCTTTCGGTTTAGTTAATTCTTTCCAAAATTTTTGGATATATTATCCAGCTAATTTTAAGTTGATCCATTTCCTGTTTTCCCTTCTATCTACCACAGTTCTAATTTCCTTAAAAGAAAAATTTTGGAAGTTGTTTTCTCCCAGAAAAGTCCCACTTGAATATCAGAATATACTGAATGTTTCTTCCTAGCATTTATAAACACTATAGATCAGAGATGACAAAATCCTCTCAATTCACGATGAGCTTAGGTCAAAAGAAAAAAAAATTCTACTCTTTTCATTTATTAAGTAGTTATATCCCAACAACTTAATAGACATTGGAAAAATAATATTTTATATCACTCTTCAACAGCTGTATATTTACTTCTGAAGAACCAGGCATAAGTTTGCAAGTCTTGAAATCAGACTAGGTAGTAACACTTTCATTTCCTTGATTTTAAATGTGAAAATACCATGTGCAAATGCTTTTTCAGGCACAATAACTGCCAAAAACCCATCCTCACAAAGGTACGACATCAATGAAAGGAAAGTAGCATGATCCACTGAAGCTGATCACTCAAGAAGCGTCAGTGTTGACTGTCACTGTCTTTCTTAGGAAATTTAAAATATCCAGCAGAGCTCCTGAGATTATGTGCCATGCCCTGAGATGCCATGGCACACATTTTGGGAACTCCAGCCAAATACTAAGGTTAACTCTCGGTGTGTCTGAAAACCAATACAGTGTAAACTAGGAAGACATTTAAACCTAAACCCAGTAATAGAAACTTTCTTTTATCCCCTGCTGGTCTGTAGATTCAATCTATTACTTTAACACTTGACTATGAATTTTGATATTGGCAGACAACTTTATATATCTGTGCATACAAGCCTCAAGTTCTAGGTCTGAACCACCTGCAGTTTAATGGTAGCAAGTGTTAGGGTACTAAGGAAGTGTTAGCCTGAAGTCAACAAACTTTCTCTGTAAATATCTTAGGCCTAGAGGGCCATATAGCCTCTATCCCAACTACTTAACTAAGCCACTTTGTGAAAAAGCAATCATGGACAATGTATAGATGAATGAGCATGGTGGTGTTCCAATAAAATTTTATTTACAAGAACAGATGGCAGTCCACATTTGGCTCATAGGCTGTGTTTTGGCAAACTCTGGTCTAGCTAGACAGGGAGACAGCTCTATTTCCTGATCCGAAGTAATGCAGCCCTGCTATGAGAAACAGAACACTTCACACCTTAGTGAGAAGTGCTTCTGTAACAGACAGGCAATTAAGCAAGCACCTGCTGATTACCGCTTGGGGCAGAGGGACAAAAGGGCTCACCTTGTCCTCCAGCATCCCAAGACTATAAGGATGCCCACCAAGTAAGATGATAATTGTAGCATGAAAGCAGAGAAGAGAATGTGGTGATTTCACCTGAGGAGGTAGAGGAACTAGTCAGCTGATAGCAACTGAAAAATCCCCACAAGACACAAAATGATCCAAAGGGTGGCGCTGACAAACAAGAAGTCGTTCTGAAATGGTCTACAGGCACAGCCAACTGCCAACAATTATTAGGCAGTTATAATGAGTCAGCCACCATGCTAAGCATTTTATATGCATTATATTATCTTCCCAGAGGAGAAAACAGAGCTTACAACTACTTTTCTAGCCAACAGCAATGGCAGGATTTGAACCCTGGTGTTCTTTCTCTAGAATTCATCTCCTAATTACTGTACTGTATAGTTTCTAGAAAGCAGTCCATAGAATTCTCCAGACCAGAATACTGGAGAGGGTAGCCATTACCTTCTCCAGGGGATCTTCCCAACCCGGGGATCAAACCCAGGTCTCCCACATCTCAGGAGGATTCTTTCCCAGCTGAGCCACCACGGAAGTCCAGGTGGCCGTAGTGGTGAGGAACCTGCCTGACGATGCAGGAGACATAAGAGATGTGGGCTCAATCCCTGGGTCAGGAACATCCCAAGGAGGAGGGCATGGCTACCCACTCCAGTATTCTTGCCTGGAGAATCCCACGGACAGAGGAGCTTGGCAGGCTACAGTCCACGGGGTTGCAAAGAGTCGGACACGACTGAGCGACTTAGCACCTGCACATCCACGTTCACATGGAAGGTCTTGGTTTGTGTGTTTGTTTCTGTGCATTTTATTTTGGGACTGAGCAAGCTGGCTGACACAGAGAAGCTCTTTCCAAGAGCTCTTCCCCAGGGGAACAGAGGGCTTAGAACTCCTCTTTATAAGGAGTCCACATTTCACGCAAGTTATCATCCAGCAACTTTAGGCAGGAGTAGGTGAGTGGCATCTAGGAAATGCATGGAGAAATCTGATGCTGAGTGTTTCATTTCAGAAATGAAATCCTAGTTCTTTTTTATTCATGTCAGAGAAAAACTTTCTAGAGAGAGTGCAAAGGAAGAGGATACAATCTATATTGGTTTGTTTATAAGAACCTTTATCTAGTTGCCTTTGCAAGATAACTAGGATTCAATTTTCGCTCTTTATATTTTCACAGCACTGCCATGACATAAACTTAATCAGCTCAGATGCTAAACTTAATAGCTCAGCTTCAAAGATGTCACCAGGGCTGACCCAGCTGTGCAGAAGGCAATGGGCCTTGAGGCAGTAAGTATGCGTTTAGCATCAACTTGGTCTCCCCAAGCAGAGACTAGTCAGCTGGTCACCACTGGCTCCTCCCTAATCCTGCTGCTTTGGAATAACTACTGACAGTCTTGCGAGAAGAAGACACATCTAGCTTCTCAGGTTTTCAGGCACAGTTATAAAAAAGGGCATATTTAAAGTCCATTCTGAGTGCATTAACAGCATTTGTTTTTTGAACTTCAAATGGTTTAATCCTATTCCTTACTGACTGCATTCTCAATGTTCTAACAATATAACACATAGAAGAGCTTTGGGTCCACACACATAATTATGCTTCTCCATTATCTTATATCTTATTTTGTATGAAACAAGCTTCTTTTCCATTATTATGTGATTAGGGTTTGGGGGTGTGTGTGTGCTCTTATTCTGTTTTGTTGTACAAACAAGACCCAAAAAGGAGGCAGTGCAACACAGCAGAATTCACACTTTGCAATCATGCCAACGTGGATCAAATTCAGAGTCCCCATATATTAGTGTTGTAACCTGGACAAGTCACTTAATTTTATGAACTAGAACACAAAGGGTAAACTTCACAAATAAGAACTTCACATAGCTGTAAGGTCTGTGGGGGGCAGGGAGCCATTAGGTAATAATCAAACAAAGAAACAGAACAGATGCGTTCTCTCTCTTGACAGCAAAGCTCTCCCACTAGGAGGACCAAGGCACCTACCCTTCCTCTGGGCTGTTGCCCTATGTCCCTCGTGGCCAGCACAGTGTTTGGGCAGGGAGGGAGTGCTCACTACACACTGGGAGAGTAATTGACCCAGAGGAAGGGCTTCCTCATCTCTACATCCTGTAGATTATAATTCCATTTTTAAGATTTAATAAAATGGTTGTAACTTCCCTAAAATTCCCAAGCATTCAAAGGTCCTGACTGTAATTTATAAGTGAATGTTTTTTCTGTAGAAGATGGTATAATGAGATGGACACTGAGGATCACTTCCGCTGTGTCAATTTTTGCCAACCAACAGGAAAACCATCAAGAATAAATTCAGTGTCTTGTGGTCCTGCCACTAAATTTCTAAATGTCATTTTTCCCTTTTCAAATATTTTAATTATAGTAGCATATACAGGCATAGATCAGGGAAATGCGAAGGATACTAAGACAGAATAAGTTTCCTCAGATAAGACCCAGACTGGGGATAGGGGGCAAGATGAAGAAACTTAAGCACATTTTTACTATCTGAAAGCTACATATAAATTCAATAGAAACTCCATTCATCAGCACAGCCTCAGAAACTTGCAAACATATAAACACACCCCAAAAATCAAAAACATCTGTGCAGCCAACAGAACAAAACCTTAAAATGAAAAGAATCGTTGTTGAGCTATGTAAGATTATCAGCTTCTCCTTTTCCACAATTATGTGAAGGCATATCTTTATGAAAGATATCTATACATTTGATCCAGTGCTATGACTGATTTTTTTGTTCTGGTAAACAATTTTGTAGTCTCTAAATGAATTTGGAGGATATTTTACAATTCTAGCCTCCTCAATTCAGGCAACCTACAACCTACTCTTACAAAAGCTATTTGCATAATAAAAGTATCTTTTGTTGCCACATGAAAGATGAAGGACTAAAATATCTCTTTACACTGGTATCAGTGTTCATAAAGTATAGGTTTTAGAATTTAAATTAACATCAATAAAAATTCTCACTCATATCTATCACACTAATTCAGGGTCAGAGAAGCAATAAAAGATTTGATTCTGCAGTTTAAAAGTTTCAAAATTTAAATTAAGACTATCCCTATGTAAAGAGGCCAGAATTTAATTGGGTCAGACTGACAAGCAATTATTTCCCCCGGGCACTGTAAAAACTAATAATTTTCAAATTTGGCAATTGCTCAAAAGGTCATTTTACTCACTACAGGAAGTATTTAGATTAGAGTTGCCATATTATTTAAAAATGAGAAATGGTTTCTCCTTTGAGTTCAACTGATCTTCTCAATGCTGAGCAAGTCTGTTATTCTCCTGACCTTGAACCCACTATGAAACACACTTTCAAGGAACGGTCTATGTGGACTTCTGAATCCGNTCTCTTTACACTGGTATCAGTGTTCATAAAGTATAGGTTTTAGAATTTAAATTAACATCAATAAAAATTCTCACTCATATCTATCACACTAATTCAGGGTCAGAGAAGCAATAAAAGATTTGATTCTGCAGTTTAAAAGTTTCAAAATTTAAATTAAGACTATCCCTATGTAAAGAGGCCAGAATTTAATTGGGTCAGACTGACAAGCAATTATTTCCCCTGGGCACTGTAAAAACTAATAATTTTCAAATTTGGCAATTGCTCAAAAGGTCATTTTACTCACTACAGGAAGTATTTAGATTAGAGTTGCCATATTATTTAAAAATGAGAAATGGTTTCTCCTTTGAGTTCAACTGATCTTCTCAATGCTGAGCAAGTCTGTTATTCTCCTGACCTTGAACCCACTATGAAACACACTTTCAAGGAACGGTCTATGTGGACTTCTGAATCCAGTTCTTAAATTAGCAGTTGCCAGCACTAGGTGATAACTTGTAGGATGAATAGGAATTTGAGAGAGAGATTAGAAATCATCCTAGGCAGAGGGTATGGCATTGAACAAATATTTGGAGGTACATCACATTTTAAGAAACCAAAGGGATCTATTTGATCATGGCTAAAACGCTTTGCTAGTCCAACTCCCTTGGGACTGATTCATGTAAAGCGCCTCCCCATCCCATGTTTGGAGTCCTCAGTCTCAGATTCAACAGTCATTGAACTTCCTATTTCCTTGGCCTCTCTCTTTGGCTATCTATCTAAGGTAGGATAAGAAGAGTGCACTTGAAGAAGACAGAGGAAGAGATAAGCCTCTGAGTGTAACAATACCCAGAAACATGCTGAGAGCTGGCCAGTTCTGGCAGCCTTACAGGTCTGATTGTTTAGCAGTATTTATACCCACAGGAGTCAAAGGGTCCCAAAGCCCCTCTGCTTTCACTGTGGAGTTTAAGAGAACATTAGGGAGGCTAAATGGAGAAGGAAATGGCAGCCCACTCCAGTATTCTTGCCTGGGAAATCTCATGGATAGAGGAGTGTGGTTGGCTATAGTCTAAGGGGTCACAAATGAGTTGGATGACTAATGTTTTAGCAACCAAAACAACAATAGAGATGCTCAGAAAAGGACCTAAGGGGCTCAAGTGGAGGGCATCCCAGAGACAAGAGAGACTTGGTCCCTACTGGAGTTTGGGTATATTTTCTACAGAGCATAACTGGCAGGTAAGTCTTGAGTACTTTAACCAATCTTCTCAGCTGTTAGTATTCAATATAAGTGTCCTTCATCCTGACTCATGCCACTGTCTACTACGAAGAGACTTATACTTGAACTCTGAATACTTATGTTCAAGAGCCAGTTTCCTCAAGATTCCAGCACAGTCCCTTACTTAAGCCACCACTATATGTTTTCCCCATCTGATCGTGATGTCAGTGTCTTGGTCTTCAGTTCCCTGGAACATTATCATTTATATTTTTAAATGTGAAGAAAAAGCAAATTTTCCCAAATGGGGAAATCTCTGTGCAGTTAATTAACCTGTTCAGCTACTCTTAATTTTGTTCTTTTCCCTCAAGTATTATTGGAGTTCTGGAATTTCCTATTTGTCCCTCCTCTGTTATTAAAAGCTTTCCCTCTTGAATTCTTCAATGGTAGTCTCCCTTCTTGCCGCCTTATTTTTTTCTCGCAGACAGCAACTTGAAATCACACAGTCACTGAATCTTGGAGGAGAAGGCACTTTAACTTCTGCTATGGTCAGACCACTTTACTTTTAGAAGTGAACTGACAGTTGCTCAGTTGTGTCTGACTCTTTGAGACCCCATGGACTGTAGCCCACCAGGCTCCTCTGTCCATGGAATTCTCCAGGCAAGAACACTGGAATAGGTAGCCCTTCTCTTCTCCAGGGGATCATCCTGACCCAAGGATCGAACCTAGGTCTCCTGCATAGGCAGGCAGAGTCTCTAGCCAAATCAGAAGGGCCCATCAAAAATAGAAGGCAAACCTACTGTCCTAGGGCCCCCTTGGACTCCCTCCCCACAATGATCTAAGCCCTGAGACTTTTTCTCAGATCCCTCAGATTCAGATAATCATATTAAATAAAAGTCTTCAAAAACCAGGCCCATCTAGATCTATCTACCTACACCTACTTCTTCCTTTTTAAAAATCTTTTTTTTTTCCTGAAAAACTGAAATTTTTACACCTTGCTTCATTTCCTTCTCTCATCATAAATTTATCACTGCAGATTCTAAAGGTAACTGAACTTTCACTTCTAAATACTGTGGCCCATCATCCTTACTCTATCTCTGATAAACATCTATTTTTATTAACAAGACTAAAATTCCTCTCTTCTCCCCCTGTTCCAAGGCTTAATCAATTCAACTCTCCCACTGTAGTGTTGGACACTGTAACACAATTCCAATATTCACTTTGGTTCAGAGACTTGACTTTTTCCCCTCCCAAATAATGAATTGACCAGGATAAAAGCTACAGTATTTCATAATAATAAAACATGATTTTTAACATATTCCTGGGACAGAAGAGTAAAAAAAAAAACTCTGGCTACAAAAGACAATTCTTCAAATACCATTACTGTAATTGTTTCAACCATTAATTGAATTTTCATCTAGTCACACTACACAATCCATAATTAATAACACATCGCTTTTGAAATTATGTTAAACCTTGATGCTTATTTGAAGTGAATTTACATCCATTTGTCTTGAAATAGAGGCCAATTCTTTTTATTGACGATCACAGTTTATAAGCTCAGGTGATGAGAGCTAAATTTTTCTTAGTTCAAATGTCAAATTAATCTTGCCATTTATAGTTCTTGGCCTTGAAAAAAAAGGAAAACTTGGAAGATATCATATATGCTCAGGTCTGCCTTTCCTTTTTACTTTCTCCTTTTGCAGAATTACTAAAAGTAAGTTTCCTTGTATAAAATAAGCCAGCAGAGTTTACTTTTTAGCAAGTGGCTATAAAGCTCACGATAACCCAATACTTTTACTATTTTTCATTCAAGAGCATCCAACATTTCAACAGTTTTAAGTTTAGCATGTGAAGTTACATATTTAGGGGTACAAAAAGAAAAACCAAGTTTTATATTTGTCCATATTCACCCAAAGTAGATCAGAAAAGTTTTGTTCTTGGGAAAACATATTTATTTAACCAGGGGGCTGTGTTCAAGGGCATGCACATGTATGTGTCAGTTCCCTTCTACCTCAAAGATCACACATCTTTAGAATTTAAAAAGCAAAAACAATTCCATAACTCCCTAAATGTGCTGAACCAGAACTAACGCAATATGGACATTACCTACCTAATGCCAAAAGCCATTCCTCATTTTCAGGGTCATTTTGAGGGTCACAGCTAAATGCAAGGGAGGTGGCCTCAAAATTCTTTGCTCTGGCCAATCTATCTTCCCTCCACCTACAGGAGCAATTCCCGTCAAGGTTTATTTTTAGTTTTAATTAATTCACTCTGCCCTCTCTTTGGCAGACAGCTGGCAGTGCTCCTCTGACTTTCTTTGGGTAACAGAATGTCAGGAGTACTCCTTGGAGAAAATGAGTGGGGTCTCTGCTCATTGGAATTCCTGCCAGCCCATGGATCCCAGTGACCTAGACATTGAGATGAAGCAAAAGGTCATTTTCCCAGATTTCCACTTCCACCTGGCTCATTTATCTGAACTCCTCTGTTCTGCAAACAGTCCAGCGTGTAGGGCCCAGCACACACACTCCTGTTCACCACCCTACAACATACATCCTGTTGCAAGAGGTTCAGAGCAACCCTACAATGCCTAGCTATAGAGTCAGCATCTGTCAAGGTCACACCAAGACTTAGGCACAAGCTGGCAATGAAACCAATGCATCCATTCCAACCCCCAATTTGCTTTTCCTTCAATCAGCCCTATAATGTGTAAGGAGCACAGTTCCTTTAAAGTGGTTCTATGGAAGAAGGAAAAAATGAGTCAAAGTGTAGGATGTAAGCATGGGAGTAAGTGTTGGAAGTGGAGAAAGGAGGCCATCTTTGGGAGGGATGGTGTTAAGGAATTCAGAAACCAGATGGTACAGCTGTGTTGATGCCAGTGCCACTAAGAATGACAACAAAATGGCAAGAAGGAGGCAGCGAGCCCAATGCTAAAGTATTCATGAGTGATGAGGAGGTCAGGAGACGGCATCAACAAAAGGGCACAGGAATGGTCCAGGCTGATGAAAAATCGTTGCCATACTTTATCATTGCCAATACCAAGTTACCTCCAAAATCTCAATTTTATGTATTCAACTATCAGACCCCCAGCTCATCTCCCTCTACTGGGACCTCAAAATAGCTGATCCTCCATTGTCTATCACCTGTCTCTTACCCTCACTTCCTTCCTTACCCACCTGAGATTCCAAAGCTCATTTCCTTTGAACCCACTCTCAATTACATTAACTCTCTTTCCATCCAACTGGCACTTCAACCCTGATTACATCCAAGTTTCTACCTCCTCTGTGTGGCTAAGCAAGCAGCTAAATACACCTGCAGAAAAATACACAACTGTGTTGACCGTCTCACTTTAACTCAGTCACTAAATATCTCACATGGAATCCTATCCTTTGATGGCATCCTTCCACTTTACTCTTGGTCAGTTATTTGTCCAACTTTCCAGAGGCAACAGTTGCCCCCGTTTCTTTCCTCAAACCTCCATCCCTCTAAGCTTTTCACTCTTCACCTCTAACATTCCCTTCTCTTCTGATTCACTCTGGGGAAATCACACAGCAGAATAAAGGAACACCAGCGGCCATACCTATGTCCCAAGCACATTCTAAGGTTTTGCTTACTAAAAGAGACCAATTATCCACAGTCGCGGCATGGGATTATTGCTACCAAAACATTGTTTTCAACAACGTTTAGGGATAACATGAAAGTGAACGTTAGTTATTAATGAGAAATCAACGCAAAACTTTAGAATTCCAGTGTCATCATGGCCACCTCCCTTGCTGTTCCTCACCTACCGTGCAAGACACAGATGCTGGCCTGGCAAGTGTAAAGAGAGACTGGGGCTTTTCTTTGCCTCCTAGGCAGCCTAGACAGGTTGAGCAGGCAAATGGAATATAAAGTGGAGAGAAGAAAGTGCAATGTCAATCTGTAGACAGGTCCTCAGAGCAGACCACTCCAGAGAGAATGTCAAATGCTGAGAAAGAAGTCACTGAGCTGAAGAGTGAGCCAAATCCATCTGAATGATTTCCAACTAAAGTGGAGATTCTGAATGAAGAGTTTATAAACGTTAAGGATTAAGGCTTCACCGAATATTACCTTTGGTATTTTTTCAAAGTTGTTTCAAGCCATGAAGAGCCATCATTTAAATGTGGTTCTTCAGAAGGAGTTGCAATTCAGTGAAGGTGAAAAGTTCATGGTGGGGAAAAGCAATCATTAAATTATCTTAACGCTTTCAAGAAAACGGATCTGGCCTAACCTTCTCATGTTATAGGTTAAAAAAATAGGCCCCAAAGAGGCGAATTTATTCCTATATGACACAGCTATCTAAGGCAGCAGTGAAACGTCAGTGATAACACCGTCACCGTGCTTCTCTCGCTCATGAAGCACGTACCCCTGACTTCAGTGTTCTCTCACTGAGCCCACACACAGGGCTGGAGATGGCATCTGAAGGTAAAATTATCTGTCACCTGTAAGCTAGCTTCCAGGTCTTTGGACTCCGGTTTTCCAAAGTAGCAGGGTTGACACTGTCCTTGTCAACACAGTTATCATCTATTGAGCAGTCACTCTGCGCAAGCCACTGTGCCATGGCTTTACGCGCATCATCTGCTTTGACCCTCTCCGTCACGCTGGGAGAGTTAACACAGCCTTCCTTATTCACACCCAGGAGACCAACGCACAGATGCCTTTTGCATGTGCACAAAGTCACCCAGTTTGAAAGTGGCTTAGCTGGCATATTGGCTATGCCAAGTTGTCACCTCCAGGACACATCCACAGTCCTGTCCAAGCCATAACTGTAATGTTGAGTTACAAAACCAACATGCTCGGGTCTGGGATAGCACAGACTATTCCCAACAAACCCTCTGTATCCTTCATTTGTATTCTAAGGTGAGGCCAGAGTCCATAGCAGTGCATTTTAGAGACTAGAAATGTGGTATATGAGCAAGCTTTGGTATCTGCCCAGGATCTCAGGGGAAGAAAAAGCCCTTTGTGGGGTTAGAACTTGCATGGTAGGGTTAGAAGATGGCAGTGGGGGTGGGGCACTGAACCGAGACCCTCTGGGGGTTTTCTCAGCTTGGCTTCATCCCCAGGGACACACAGCATTTGCTCTTCTCTCTGTAGGCTTCCTTACTAAGAACTACCAAGTGGTCAAGAAACCAACCAATAAAAGTGCCACTTGTTCCAAGAGCAAAGGTGCTAATTACCTGCTACGGCTCAGTCATTTCAAATGGAAACCTTTAAAAAGAAAAAAAAGCAGCCATGTGTGTTCAAAATCCTGTACCAAACGGGATCTTCTGATACGGACTCAGGAGCCCTAGAGCCAAGTCACAGACAGAGCAGGTGCCTCATTCGCTTCTGGGATCTTTATAAAGCAGGACAATGAGAGAACTTTCCATTTACCTGGAGACTCCCTCTGAAGGGTAGGCTCTTTTTGCCCTCAGCAGAGCCCAATCACCTCAGTCAATGCATTCATGTCCTTCTGTGACCCCACCAAGTCTCACTAACTTTCCCATTACAGCACAGCAGATGGGCAGACTCACTTGTAGTCAGTTACTGACTCCTCAAAGAGAGAGAGTCTTGGGGTACTGGGCATTGGCAGCCTCCCAAATTGCAAGCCGCCCTTGGCACTGAGTCCACATTTTCAGGGCCTCTTTAGATAGGGAGTGACTTTGCCTCCTTGCCTCTTCCTCCCTCTGTCCGTGCACCGTTGTGTAATTCTGCTGGGAGATAGCCCAAAATATTCCCTGTGCCTGCCCCTTGCAGCTGTACTTCCATGCAGAGTCGGTGAACCCCACCTGACCATCTGCTGGGGAAAACTCTGGAAGGAAGGTGTTACGTAAATATGAGGGGAGCTCAGGCTGATGGAGGAGCTCTGTTCTCCTTGTCACTTTTGATAAATCGCGCACTCCCTTACTTGCTTCTCCTCTGCCTTCCCAGCAGCAAAGTGATTACTTAAGAGGCACCAAGCAAGTCTTTGTGGAATAGAAATAGCCGGATATATTCCCTTCCCCAAGGGCTTCCAGAAACCTCTCAGTAAACACAAACAAAAAGCTCAGGCACACCCAAAGCTCCTCCACATCCCTGCAAAGGGTAGGAGCTCACACCAGCTAGAGTGGAAAAAACAAGGTAAATTTTCCTCCAAATAAAAAGAAATTCCAGTTACTAGGAACAAAGGAAAATGATAGATAGATGAATGAATGCTAGATGTTTTCTTCCAAAATGGAGGATTGGGTTCTCTTGTGAAAATGCATAAATGATCAAAAACAAATTCCTCACTTATTTCTAGGCACTGTTTTTAATGTATAAAAGGGGGATGCCTGCCATCTTACCTCCCTCTCTCTCTGTTTTTTCGTAATACATCTAGTAAACCTCCACTAGAAACAAGTTGATTTCCTAACCACATAATTCACAATAATTTTCATATTTACTTGGCTTTCATCACACATCTTCTTGCACTGGCGAGGGAAGGCAGGGAGAGACGGTGATTTCCCCTTACTCTGCTTGGCAACCATTTCCAGTTACCTGAAAGGCCACCCTATTAAGATAACAGGATGTAAGTCAAAGTGAACGGGCCCACACACTATGCTGGCTGGCGGTGTGTGTCTACTTGTACTGCTTTAAAACATCCAACAGGTCTGGAAATTCAGTGTGAAAAATCAGTGAAGACCCGGAGCCCATCATAAGAAGGGAGAACAGGACCCTGACAGTCCAGTTAATGCCTATAATCACGGTGATAAAGGTTCATAAATGGCTTCATTCCACCTTGTCACTCACAGTCACCCCTTGCTCTTGCTACCTGCAGTGACCTTTGTCATGCTTGAGCAAATAGCTCCCGCTGTGAGTTCTCTCTTACTGAGTGGCCAGATGGGGCGGTTTTGCTCCATTATTTGCTTCTGTAAAGGGAAAATGCCAACAGAAAGATTCATTATGGTCCAGCCCATCTCTGCAAAGCTTCTCTGATTTATTAGGGCATAAACTGCTGTACAGGCTGTAATGAGACATAAATGTTCTGGAAGGCCTGTGAACTCCAGGAGGAAACGCCTTGCCATCACACTTTTGTGCACCTAATTTATTAACAGCTTGTGCCCGCACAGCCTGGAAAATCCTGCCAAATCTGCAATCTGCAGCAGTCACCTATGGGGTGGGCAAGGGAGAATGGAAAAAATGTGTCCAACTCAGACAAGTGACAGAAAACTTATGGGCACACTGTATGAAACGGGGATGCCTGCCATTCTCCATGAACTCCTCTGCAGATATTTGGCCAAGCTTGCTATATGGGAGTGCAAGATCTCCCCAATTATGTGATGCAAAGATCAAACTGGACTTTATTATTATTATTATTTCAGGGTTTTCCTTGACCTTGCATAGGGGAAAGCATTATATTTACCACATAGTAACCCCAGTCACTGTTTAAACAAACTTCCTCTATCATTTGAGGGATGTTTTCTTCAATGCAGTGTTTGTCCCAGCTTATTACAGCACTTACTGCAAGACAATTAGCATTCTGGCTCTCTAAACATCACCCTTTAAATTCAAATATAGAACAAAAAATTAACAACAGACCAGCACATTTTTATACTTCCTTTTATATAATCAATTTTTTCTTAGATCATAATATGCATATCTTTTAAATTCAATTTTGGTTGCATTTGCCAAACTTTATGAAAATAATAAGATTAAGTAGTGAGCTTCCAAGGAAATATATAGCATCCTGACTTGATATTAGGTATTAGGCATTTTATATTGCACACACTAATGAGAGGAGACCATCTTTTGTCACTGAAACATTCCTTTACAAAATATGTGTTGAGCATATACCACATGCTGGAAACCTGATAGAAACACATGGCTCCAACCCAGGACCTTCCATATGATGTGCAGGGCCAAGTACAAAATTAAATTGTGAGCAGGCTTGTTCAGAAAAGCATAAAGGATTTCAAGATGGTAATAGTAGAGCATTACAGCCATTCTGAACAAGAAGCCCTGAGCAACTGGCAGTCCAGTAGCATGCCCATGACGACGGTCCTGCTGTACCGTGTGGAACATACGGTTTAATGAAGGAGTCAAACAGTAAGACAGTTCCACTGATAAGAATGTAAGAAACAGACATTAATGCTCAGAAGGAAAGAAACACTGCCCTACATAAAAGCAAGACAAAAGAATACAAACTAGGACACATGTTAAAACCTCTTTTATTGAGTAATGAACGGGAGGATCTCCTGAGGTAGAGTAGTGTCTGCAAATGACCTCTTAGGAAGAAAGAGAGGTGTCTTGGCACAAAAAAGGCCAGGTTTGCAGTGAAGTCTGGGAGAGAAAGATGCCAGACCCCTTCAGGGTGTTGCAGGCCATGGCAGTCTCAAAAGAACTTTAACAGCAAGCACACAATGGAGTGGTTCCTTATCAATTGCATAAGTTCCCTTCCAGGGTCTTCCTCACTTGGGTCAAGTGACTCAAATGACCACTGCAGCAATCTGGGCAGGTTTTCAGAAGATACTTATGTTTGTAATATCAGAAAAAAACAGAATGATTGTGTTTGTAATCTAAAAGACAAAGAATTTCCTTTTGATGCAAGGCAAATGCCAAGAGTGAGCTCAGAGTACAATTCTACACCTGAGAAATAAATCTTGGTCAACAGTGACTGAGATTTTGTCACTGTAATTCAAAACAGCAAAAGGCTAAGGATGCCTCCTTGAAAAATGGTGGAGCCGTACCCCCATCCTGACTTTATGGTTCTCCATCCCCAGAATGTAGGACCAAGCACCCTAGAAGCACTCCTGCTTGTGGATGCTGGCCTCCTGAGCTCTTCAGGCTGTTCGCACTTGATTAGACATTACTTTTAACATCTGTGTGCGAAGAAAGAATGAAGACTAGGGTATTTTCCCTCTTAGTCACATGCTGATGACTCACCATAAAAAAAAAAAAATGGAATTCAAGGTATTCTGTTTCATTGACCCACTCTGTTTTTTAATTATACCTAATGTATTATTGTAAATTCCCTCTTTTTCCTCATAATTTTCTCTAACAATCAAATCCACGATAATATGTCCAAAAGTAGACTTTTCTGAGTTAGTTCTTTTCTATCTATATCCCTTCCTGATTAAAAATGCATCCATCTGCTCAAATACACATTTGCCATCTCATCCAGCCATCCACTCGCACACCCATCTATCTCTCCATCCATCTCTCCAACTCTTTTACTAAGTATTAATATTACAGATTATGAAATTCAGAGTCAAATAACTTATTCCCTTTGGCCCTTTCCCTCTGTCTCTGGCAGTTTTTGTGGGATTATGAACCATAGTAAGGCACTGGGAAGAGGCTGAATCAATGTTTTGGGATTACTACAGCTACTTTACACATGGCTATTTATGCAGAATATAAAGCTAAGGAAAGCTGATTTTCTTACAGGGAATAAAAAAGAAGTACATGATAAAATAAGTTTGTATTTCACTTCCAAGTTCTGTGGCTGTAAATAAAGCTTCGTTGGTCGAGCTAGGAGAACCCCAGAGGACTGATTCAAGAGCTCAGTACTGAGCGACAGACGGCTTGCCAGAGAGATGAATGCATTTCATTATCTTGTGCTTATTCCATAGGCATAATTAGAACTCCTTTGAGAAGTCAACTAATTATGTAACAGCCAACAAAATATGTGAGGATTTCACTTTGGCATTAAGCTGAATCTATCAAGCTCTGTTTTAATTTATGATTTCCCATTAGAAAGGGACCAAACCGGACAAGCTGTTTCCACAGCAATGGTTTCTGATTAGAATCACTGGATAACATAAAGGTAGAGTATATATCTTCCCCTTGGGGCCTCACTGGAGAAAAGGCAGCTTAGATTATCCCGATATATTACTAGATGTCCCCATTGTCCCACAGAAACACAGCTGCAGGTATATTATTTCTGGCTGGGGCAACAGTAATATGAGGTATCAGCAGAGACATCAAATGAACAACCTGTACTTAGCTGGCTTACTTTTTTCCCCTTTCTATACATTGTCTGTATGAAGCTGGGAGATCCGGTCCCAGCACCCGGGACTCCAGCCGAAGCCTCACACTTCCCGGCCTACGGCCAGCGCCTCCATCTCTAGCCAGCCCTCCATGCTGCGCTTCCACTCTGATAAGGAACATCAGGGACCTTGCTGTCTCCAGGAGAAAGTGTCAGTTTCTGGACCCTCTTATCTGCCTTTTCCCATCTACAGAGGATTGCATCTCCCAGTCCAGGCCCAGGAAATGACTTTGGCAACTTTTTTCCAGAAAGCAAGGTAAGGAAAATAATGTTGCATAACTCTACAAATGGCAACCCAGACTGTTTCTCAAGAAAGGGAAAAATGGAGTAACAAAGACATTTTTCAACAAAAGGAAAATGAAAGGCACAGCCTCTCATTTCATTTGCAGGTAACTTATAAAATGAATGTGACATTTTCCCCCAAAGCCCAAGTTACTCCTGGATAAATTAGCTTCAGATGATGCTTTAAAAAAAAAAAAAGGTGGGGAAGTAAGTCATCCAGCTGCTATGTGACTGCCAAGCAGCCAAAAATGGCTCAATAGACTTTTGAAAATTTCTAATGACAGTCTATTTTGGAACATGTAGATACAACTTCCAAGTCCAGAAAGGAAAGGTAGGGCCTTTGGGATACAAAGAAAGTGCAAAGGAAAGGGATGGCGGGCACGGGGATGGGGGCCACCACTGGCCTCCTGTGCACAGCAGTCTGCCCACTGGTCATGGCCCTGCCCCTTTTCCGGCCAGATGGGCCCATGCCATCCTTCTCTGCTAAGGCCACAGAGCTGCCTCCAAAGGCTTGCAGCTGGCCCTTGACACAGAACCTCCTTGCCATCTGCGATTCAGTGCAGGCAGCTGGAGTGAGTGAAAGAGTTAATGCGATTTTCCACTCTCCCCACTTGCTTTGAGGGACTCTAGTGAGAACTGGCCTGATCAAATCACCTTTAGGAAATGGAAAAATCTAACTCACCACAGAAAAAGGCAAGCATAGCAAGGAATGCTGGAGATGAACCAAGGACTGGCTGAACAAAGCTGCACCATTAGGGCCACAAGAAAGGGAAACACAGACCCAGAGAGAAAAAAAGGTGGCAGCGAAGCAGCATCTTCCTGTGTGTAGACAACCCCCTCTCTCACATGTCCACCTTCCCATCCTCGGGGCACGGAGTTCGAGGCCTGGCATGCACATGGCAAGGAGGGGGCTCAGCTGCCATTACCTTATGCATCTCACAGATGTGTCAGCTGGTACGAGTTAGCCAGGCAGTGACCACATTTTGGGGAGAAATCATCCATTGATTTATCACAGGGGGCATAAATCATAAATGCATTTAGTTGTCTTCATCGCCTTTCTTGTCATCCTGCCCCTCTGAAGTGAAATTAAGAGGCAGATGTATTATCTGGGATCAATTCCAGATCCCATTCGTGTTTGTAAAAAAAAAAAGGAAACCAGGACGAGTTTCACACAAACCTTCTGCCACAGGTTGATCAAAGTCCCAGCACCTCGAAGGCCAAGTCACCGCACAGAGAATGTGGAGAAGCTGGGTGATGAGAGGGGTGGTTAAATCAGCTCACTCACTCCTCAGTCTCAGCTAGGCTGAGGACGGCAGGAGACCCTGCACTGTTCCGACAACAAGCCAAACCCTGCGTGAGCTCAGGACTCGGGCTCACCGAGCTCTCCTGCCCTTCATGGACCAGCAGGTCTCAGAGGCAATGGGAGGACAGACAGTGGTTGGCTACAACTACAAGTTTTTCAGTTCAATCAATGAAGACAATGGCCACAGCAAAGCAGACAGACACTCTTCGAGAAAGGTCAGGAAGACTCACCTCAAACACTTTTGCATTCTGATGTCTCAGGTCCCATTTAGATCTTTCCAGGGATCCTGTCTCATTCGTACTGCCTTCCTGGAAAAGTTTGTCCCATTCTATTCCATGGACCATAAGGTACTGTCACATGCCTGTTCTAATGGTTCTTGCAAAAAACTCGGAAAGAGCTACAACAGCTACAAAGCTATTTTATAAACTAGAAGCTTAGAGAGTTCCACCTCTTTCTCCTGATGTCAGGGGATCATGTTTATTCCTAGACCAAGATTACTTTCACTGGATTTTTTTTTGAAGGGCTAGTTCCCCTTTAATGTCTACTTTTTTTGTTGTTATTTTTAATAAGAAGAGTGCATAACAGGCTATTTCCAAGTCAGAGGAAGGGAAAAGATCAGTACTTTCAGGAAAGTTGAGACAATTATTCTGTGGGAGGAAAAACACATTTCAGTATCTCTTTGGCTCATATAGACATCCTTCCGTTTGAAGTATAAACCAGAAAAGTCTCCTTCAAAATTCTAAAACCATCACTTCTTGTCTCTGTCCCTGTTGAGGCACAGAAACAAATCATGTGAAAGCAAAATTAAAATGATCCAAATCTTAAAAGCCATGAGCTCTGAGGATCAGATTCACAGAACCAAGGATTGAGAGGGCCAAAAATTCAGGCTCTGACCCAAACAGCTCCAGATCCCTGCTCCTAACCAGGTTAACCCTCTTCAAATCAGAAGGCACCATTCCAGGGCTGGATGTGGTCCCAGGAGGCTGCACAGCCACGTAGCTATTCTTCCCTGTACATCTCCGGTTCTGTCGGCATTCCAGTGCGATTTCCACTTAGGCCCCTTGGCTTTCTAATAAGGCACATCAGGCAGCAGACTTCCTGCTAGATAGTTAACATGCAGTTGATATAAGTCTCCCTTATCAGCCACCATCATCAGCTGCTCTGTACTGAAGATGAGAATCTCCAAGGAGTGAAGAAGATAGGACCAAATCTTTTAATATGAAGACCTTGGGAGGGAGCAGAAAGGCTCCTACAGAGGCTCTGAGCCAAGAGAAGGTTCTAAAGTGCAGGGCTGTAGTGACGGGACATATTCACTAAATCCTATAAATCTCCTCCCATTGTACTTTTTATAGAAATGATTAAGGTAGTCGGACAGATGGGCTTCCCTGGTGGCTCAGTGGTAAATAATCCGACTGCCAATGCAGGAGACACGGGTTCAATCCCTGGGTTGGGAAGATGCCCTGGAGAAGGAAATGGCAACCCAATGCAGTATTCTTCCCTGGGAAATCCCACGGACAGAGGAATCTGGTGGGCTACCGTCCATATGATCGCAAAGAATTGGACACGACTTAGTAACTAAAACAATAGTCGGAAGGATAACAGGTCAATGACCAAAATCATTTGGCACTGGGAATCTCAGGTTTTATCCCCAGATGTTTGAAGGGGTAATGCAAGGGTCAGCCAATGGAGAATATTGGATTTCAAAGAATCTACTGGAAGAAGGAGTTTCATTTCTGAGGCATAAAGGTGATTTCTCTGTATCAATAGCTAAAAATGCAAAGGGCTCCTCTGGGATAAAGATCTATCAACATAAAACAAGCAAAAAGTACCAAGAGGTGCAAGGCTCAGGCTCAGGTTTGGGACTGAGAATTCTTCCTGGTGGGTTGTTGGGATCAAGTTCTGCTTCTGATGGATGGAACAATTCCCACAGTTACTTCATTTCCTTGTGATGTTTACCTAATATAATACAAGATGAAAAACCTATCACCGAAAGGAAAGCCGTACCTAAGACTGCTGGAGTTTAGTGCCATGGGTAACCTTAAATCAAGTAGTCAGGATGGCTCTCATTGAAAAGGTATGTCTAGGCAAGGACATCATGAAAGTGAGGAGTGAGACAATGTGGAAATCTGGGGGAAGACTGCCCCAGGCTGAGGGCACAGGAATTGCAGACATCCGAAGGCTGGGAGCAGCGGGCTGTGTGAAGGAACAGAGTGGAGCCGAGCTCACAATGAATGGGCACCCACCAAACCAGGCCTTGAGGGACTCTACTGGCACTCAGGCTTAAACTTAGCAAAGAGTGGGGAGCAAGCAGACATCTGAAGCTTCACTGGCACAATCGGCCTCCAGTTTCCAAAGTGTCTGGCTGCTGTGTAGACAACAGGCTCTGGAATGCCTACTTTCAGTGAAACCAATCTACCTGAGGATTAAGAAGAAATGTTGTTTGACCGTAATTTATATGCGTGTATGAGAGCAACAGGTGGAGAAGCATGCTGGCCACCATGCCGCATCGCCCCTAATCCCAGCACACCAGAGCATCTCTTCTTGATGTTGCCAAGCGCCCTCCCTGGCTCAGCCTATAAAGGAAATGAAGGAAAGGGGGTAACAGCTCACAGGTGAGCTGATGAACAGGCAAGGTGGGCTCAACCTGGCCAAAGCTTCCCCAGGACCCAAGTATCTCCTAGCCAGTGTGTCCTCCTCAGAAGCCTGGTCCCAGCCTCCTGAGTCCTTTCTTCCAAGTTTCTAAGTGTTAATAATGACCTTCTCTTCCCCTTCCCACTCCTCTCCTCTCCCACCAGCCAAAGGGGAGTAGTGACTTCCATGATACCCTAAACTGTTTGCCCTTTCTGCTTACTAATTCTTAATGTTAAATGCTCTTTGCTAAATAACTGGTGGATTTCTATTCCTGATTGGACCCTGCCTGATCCACTGGGCACACAAACCAGGTAAGTGGTATTTCTCAGGGGGCCCAGCTCCTCAGAGCAGAGGCGGATCTATGAGCCACCTATCAAAATGCCAGTCCTAGAGCTGGACCTACAGAGAATGGAACCGAGGAAACATTTTTAAAGTTCCCCCAACCACTCAAGCCTCAGTTTTCAAGTACAGGTGTGAACAGTTTGATGTAGATGATGATCAAGATCCCCAGCTTCAGAGTGGTGGGCTCTGGGACCAGTGACTTAACCCCTCTGGGCCTGAGATCCCTCACCTATGACATGACGATGGTAATAAAGTGGGTTTACCCAAGGACTGATGCGAAAGCTGAAACTTTTGGCCTCCTCATGCGAAGAGTTGACTCATTGGAAAAGATTCTGATGCTGGGAGGAACTGGGGGCAGGAGGAGTAGGGGACAACAGAGGATGAGATGGCTGGATGGCATCACTGACTCGATGGGCGTGAGTCTGAGTGAACTCCGGGAGTTGGTCATGGACAGGGAGGCCTGGCGTGCTGGGATTCATGGGGTTGCAGAGTCGGACACGAGTGAGTGACTGAACTGACTGACTGACTGACTGACACATAGGACAGAGCTAAAAATTAAATGACAAAGCAAACTGAAGTGTTTGAGTCTGCATTCAGCCTGGGGAGCAGAGATGGACTCCTTGAAGAGTAGCTACAGAACAGCTATTTTCAGGAGGCTGTGGGGGTTACTTGGGGATGTGCACCGACCGCCCACCTGCTTTCTGAAGACAGTAGTGTCTGGGCGGAGGCAAGGGTCCCCAGCAGAGCCCACAGAGAGAAACAGCACTGGCAGCAGCAGGGAGGTGCCCACACAGCTGTTCTGAGTCCCTGACAAGACACACTTTTGCAATGGCTGGCAGCAGGCATGCATCACTAGACTTCGTTCCTAGCTTGTCTCATCGTGTTCTTGCAGGAGTCACAGGATGTCTAGTACCAGCAGAAGTAATTAAAAATAAACTGGGAGACAGTGAACCGTTGCGACTCTCCCTTCAGCAGTGAGGAGGGCCTGCATGAGCTCTCACCATGGTGACTAGAAATGTCTTTCCCTGTCATACCACTGACTGACCACGAGAAATGAATGGTCCTGCTATTTTCCCAAGACAGCTGTAGGATTGATCACCCTTGAGAAAATACAGCAACGACACAAACTCACCCAAAACGTTCAGACCAAATGTGACTTTAGTCAGGGAGGGAGGGAGGGAACGGAGAAATGTAACCACCCAACTAAGCCCTGAAGTGAAAAAGCAGTAAGAACCAGGAGCAACTGGGAACTTTCATAGGAATTTTAAAAAGCCGACTACCTTCACGGATATCCACTCACATTATTTATGGTGAAGAGAGCCAGTACCCAAGCTGCATGCCCAGCCCATGCCCATGCTTCACAGACTGACTCCCATACAGAAGCCAGAGGAAGCTTCTGAGGACGACCAGAGCATGTCTCTCCTCTGCTCAGGAGCCTGCAATGACTCCCCACTAGCCTTGCAGCACAATCCCAACTCCTACTGTGCCAATCACAGGCCAGAGGAGCTGGCCCTGGCTTGTCCTGCCAGTACCGCTCCACCTGTGACACAGCCCCAGCCCACCAGGCTCTAGCCAGCTGCTCCTTATCCAGCTCCTCACACACACACAACTTCTCCTCATCAGGGCCTCTACCCTTTCCCACCCAGCTCCTTCCCCTACACGCACTCTGCTTAAAGACGGGCTCCCTTGGCNAGCCTTGCAGCACAATCCCAACTCCTACTGTGCCAATCACAGGCCAGAGGAGCTGGCCCTGGCTTGTCCTACCAGTACCGCTCCACCTGTGACACAGCCCCAGCCCACCAGGCTCTAGCCAGCTGCTCCTTACCCAGCTCCTCACACACACACAACTTCTCCTCATCAGGGCCTCTACCCTTTCCCACCCAGCTTCTTCCCCTACACGCACTCTGCTTAAAGACGGCTCCCTTGACCACCCCATTACTCCTGTCTCTAGCCCTTGTTTGTCTCTTCAGAATGTGTCTAATTACTGGTCTTCTCACTTTTTATCTGTAATCTGTTATTTGCTCTCTGCAATCTCCTTGGAGTTATCATGTCAGCCCCATACTTCTGGGCTCTGGTCCAATGGCCTGGGACACAGAAGGTCTTCAATAAAAATGAACTACTGCCCCCCTCAAATATGGCTACTCTCTGTTACCTCCCCTTCAAACAGCCCTTTGCCACCCTAAGCCCCCACCTTAAGCTGGTTCTATGGGATAAGGAATGACAGAACCAGAGTGCAGGTGGGGTGGGAGGAGACTGTCGGGACCCCTCCTCTAAGAGCAGTGGGATTTAACTCCTTTCCCAGTTGCCTGTGCTTTCAGAAAACCCCTGCTCCTCTTCTTGGGCTCAAAGGAAGGCAAAAACAGATGGGAGGGGCTTTGTAAAATCATTTGAAAGTCAAAGGGAACAAAGCCGTTTAGGAAAAAAGAAAGAACAAAACCTTCCTTCCAAATCACTTAAGGTTATTTCAGGGCTGGCATTCTTAAAGGGATAAGCCCTCACTCTTCACTCAGCTCAGGAATTCTGCTCTCCAGACTGGCATCTGCCCCCTGCCCCCCAAAGAGGAGAGAGAGATTCCTGAGCTTTCCAAAACCACCCCAGAGGTACTGAGGCAGCTAAATCCTTCAGCTCCTCCAAGACCACTAGGACCCATCTGGTTTAGGCATTAGCTCCCGAATTATGCCAAGGGAAGGAGGTCTGGGGCAAAACTCCCAAGAGTTCTAGGTGACAGACATGAGCTCAAAGAATATGGATTTCCAACAGTTTTCAAAAGTTTTCCAAAGGCAGGTCCCCAAATCATTTTATGATCAAGGGCCTCCCTTCACCAAAAGCTCAAACCAAAAGCTGCTTGTTCCTACACCTCCTTGTAGCCCCATCAGGCATCCTCAAAGGCCATGGAGTCCTGGCTGTCTCTCAAGGGGCCTCATAGCTACCACCCCCACTTTTGTTCTGGGGAAAATTAAAACACATGACACTCATAACTGAAGTAGCATTCACATTTGAGGTCGCCCTGTGCTTTCAGAAGAAGACAGTCATTCAGGTAGTACAGCCGGACAGCCTCTTCTGAGGCTGCACAGCTGGCCCTGCACTTACTTTCTGCCTGAAAGCTCTGACACTGCAGATGCTCCCACACTTGGGGATGGGAAGGCCAAGGAGACAAACCCATTGCCCTGATGACAGAGTCCTCAGTGTGGACAATTCTTTCTCTGACGTGAGGACATTCAGTTGCATGTTTGCCTTCCAGTTTTGTGCAACCTGGTTAAGGGCTCAGCCTGAGTGTTCAGCTGCTGGGTTGTCATTTCAGCTCCATCAGATTGGTTATGGAATCCTGAATCAATTATGGAGCTTTTGCTGCCTCGGTTTCCCCCAGTTTTGAAAACAGGATAGTAACAGAACCTACCTTATGGGGTTTCTGTGAGAATTAAGTGCACAAGAAGTATTCAGAGAGCATTCAATAAGAATTCATTTTGTTTTATATATCTAAGTACAGGAAATTGGTTTAAAACATTCTCTTATTGATGGAGACCTGGGAAGTAAATTGAGCAACCTTGTTTCTCATCACAGACTCACATGAAAGACAGATGGCGTGGTGACATCTAACACGCACAGAAGGGTCTGCAGTGCACACCGGGCAGGGTTTCACAGTTTACCTAAGCAGAAGTGAGTTAAGACATGGTCCGTTAGGTGACAGTTGCAGCCAAATCTATCTGCCTGAAGAATAACACAGAGCAAAATAAGAGGTGTGAAACCAGAGTGGGAGCATTCTGATCCCACAGTGTCAAGGATTCCATGAATTCCATTTCATTTGGATTCAGGGAATCTCTACTTTCCTGGGTCTTGGTAAAAGGGGAATCTGATTCTCTCTAGGGTGTCTCCTTTGTTGCTTCAGGGACCCAAAGGATTGACTCTGCCATGCACCATGTCACAACCAAAATGGGGTTTGAGGGGTAGTTACATGTCACATTTATGAAGATCTGACATTCTGGGCACTGGGTGCAGTCCCAGGCTGTGTACCCGCTACTGGCTCTCCTTCTGAACCACCAGATCACGATGTACTATGCCCCAGCCCTGGGGAGCACTGAAGGAGAGGTCAGGAGCAAGGAAGGATAGAAGCAGCTCATGACAGCAAAGAAAGGGCCGCATCACATTTGGGGGAGAGATGCCTACAGCACAGAGAGAAGTATTTGCCATCAACTCTCTTATCACGTGGTTCATCTATTTATTTGAGTAGAACAAAAGCAATAGAAAGGCAGGAAGAACTCGCCATTATCACCTTCTGTTGAATTCAGCCAATGCATATATTTCTAAAGGCATCGCAATGACTCTCAACCATATACTCGCTGGTCTAAATTTCCTCAAAGATTCCTTCAGATCAAGGGTTGGAAAACATATTCTTAAAAGGCCAGATAATGAATATTTCAGAAGTTAGAGGTCAGATGGTCTCTGCCACAGCTATTCAAATTTTCAGCAACAGATGATGTGTAATCAAATGTGTATAACTCTTACAACAATACTTTGCTTACAGATAATAAAATGTTAATGTCATATAATTTTCACAAATCATGAAATATTCTTGTCCTTTAGTTATTATTTTTTCCCATTTAAAAATGTGAAAATCATTCCTAACTCAGGAACCTCCCAAAGCAGGCAGTTGGCCACAGTTTGCCAACCTCTTTTTCAAATCACTGACTTACCATTTTCTTACCTGTCACTCTGTCTTATGCATCATGGGAGGTAATGAAGAGTAATTTCATGACCTTTTTCTTTTTTTTAAAGTTCATTTGGAAGAGCAACTACATAGATGGCAGGCATAGCCATTTTTCTAGTTTAAATGTAGAAATGCAGGCAGCTTTATTTTTTGAGCGGATCCTGGAATGAGTCCCTTTCATACTGAAGAGTTCATATTTTATTCCAAGTGTGTAAAGCTGCCATTCAGCCACTAACCAGTGGATATTATCTAAAAGTAAATGGCATCCAATAAATGGATAAATAATTCCTCATTTCTGCTTCCAGAAATAACACACTGGCAAGGGACACACTGCATAGGTGATCATGATGTTGCCTTCATAGACTTAAAGCTAAATCACCAATGATGCCTTCCTTCTTCCAATTCATCCTATAATGTTTTACTAAGCAGTTGCCTTGCACAAGACCCTGGTTAGGAAACATTCAGTTCAGTTCAGTCATTCAGTCGCGNTCAAGGGCCTCCCTTCACCAAAAGCTCAAACCAAAAGCTGCTTGTTCCTACACCTCCTTGTAGCCCCATCAGGCATCCTCAAAGGCCATGGAGTCCTGGCTGTCTCTCAAGGGGCCTCATAGCTACCACCCCCACTTTTGTTCTGGGGAAAATTAAAACACATGACACTCATAACTGAAGTAGCATTCACATTTGAGGTCGCCCTGTGCTTTCAGAAGAAGACAGTCATTCAGGTAGTACAGCCGGACAGCCTCTTCTGAGGCTGCACAGCTGGCCCTGCACTTACTTTCTGCCTGAAAGCTCTGACACTGCAGATGCTCCCACACTTGGGGATGGGAAGGCCAAGGAGACAAACCCATTGCCCTGATGACAGAGTCCTCAGTGTGGACAATTCTTTCTCTGACGTGAGGACATTCAGTTGCATGTTTGCCTTCCAGTTTTGTGCAACCTGGTTAAGGGCTCAGCCTGAGTGTTCAGCTGCTGGGTTGTCATTTCACTTCCATCAGATTGGTTATGGAATCCTGAATCAATTATGGAGCTTTTGCTGCCTCGGTTTCCCCCAGTTTTGAAAACAGGATAGTAACAGAACCTACCTTATGGGGTTTCTGTGAGAATTAAGTGCACAAGAAGTATTCAGAGAGCATTCAATAAGAATTCATTTTGTTTTATATATCTAAGTACAGGAAATTGGTTTAAAACATTCTCTTATTGATGGAGACCTGGGAAGTAAATTGAGCAACCTTGTTTCTCATCACAGACTCACATGAAAGACAGATGGCGTGGTGACATCTAACACGCACAGAAGGGTCTGCAGTGCACACCGGGCAGGGTTTCACAGTTTACCTAAGCAGAAGTGAGTTAAGACATGGTCCGTTAGGTGACAGTTGCAGCCAAATCTATCTGCCTGAAGAATAACACAGAGCAAAATAAGAGGTGTGAAACCAGAGTGGGAGCATTCTGATCCCACAGTGTCAAGGATTCCATGAATTCCATTTCATTTGGATTCAGGGAATCTCTACTTTCCTGGGTCTTGGTAAAAGGGGAATCTGATTCTCTCTAGGGTGTCTCCTTTGTTGCTTCAGGGACCCAAAGGATTGACTCTGCCATGCACCATGTCACAACCAAAATGGGGTTTGAGGGGTAGTTACATGTCACATTTATGAAGATCTGACATTCTGGGCACTGGGTGCAGTCCCAGGCTGTGTACCCGCTACTGGCTCTCCTTCTGAACCACCAGATCACGATGTACTATGCCCCAGCCCTGGGGAGCACTGAAGGAGAGGTCAGGAGCAAGGAAGGATAGAAGCAGCTCATGACAGCAAAGAAAGGGCCGCATCACATTTGGGGGAGAGATGCCTACAGCACAGAGAGAAGTATTTGCCATCAACTCTCTTATCACGTGGTTCATCTATTTATTTGAGTAGAACAAAAGCAATAGAAAGGCAGGAAGAACTCGCCATTATCACCTTCTGTTGAATTCAGCCAATGCATATATTTCTAAAGGCATCGCAATGACTCTCAACCATATACTCGCTGGTCTAAATTTCCTCAAAGATTCCTTCAGATCAAGGGTTGGAAAACATATTCTTAAAAGGCCAGATAATGAATATTTCAGAAGTTAGAGGTCAGATGGTCTCTGCCACAGCTATTCAAATTTTCAGCAACAGATGATGTGTAATCAAATGTGTATAACTCTTACAACAATACTTTGCTTACAGATAATAAAATGTTAATGTCATATAATTTTCACAAATCATGAAATATTCTTGTCCTTTAGTTATTATTTTTTCCCATTTAAAAATGTGAAAATCATTCCTAACTCAGGAACCTCCCAAAGCAGGCAGTTGGCCACAGTTTGCCAACCTCTTTTTCAAATCACTGACTTACCATTTTCTTACCTGTCACTCTGTCTTATGCATCATGGGAGGTAATGAAGAGTAATTTCATGACCTTTTTCTTTTTTTTAAAGTTCATTTGGAAGAGCAACTACATAGATGGCAGGCATAGCCATTTTTCTAGTTTAAATGTAGAAATGCAGGCAGCTTTATTTTTTGAGCGGATCCTGGAATGAGTCCCTTTCATACTGAAGAGTTCATATTTTATTCCAAGTGTGTAAAGCTGCCATTCAGCCACTAACCAGTGGATATTATCTAAAAGTAAATGGCATCCAATAAATGGATAAATAATTCCTCATTTCTGCTTCCAGAAATAACACACTGGCAAGGGACACACTGCATAGGTGATCATGATGTTGCCTTCATAGACTTAAAGCTAAATCACCAATGATGCCTTCCTTCTTCCAATTCATCCTATAATGTTTTACTAAGCAGTTGCCTTGCACAAGACCCTGGTTAGGAAACATTCAGTTCAGTTCAGTCATTCAGTCGCGTTCGACTCTTTGTGACCCCATGAATCGCAGCACGCCAGGCCTCCCTGTCCATCACCAACTCCCGGAGTTCACCCAAACTCATGTGCATTGAGTCAGTGATGCCATCCAGCCATCTCATCCTCTGTCATTCCCTTCTTTTCCTGCCCTCAATACCTCCCAGCATCAGAGTCTTTTCCAATGATTCAACTCTTCACATGAGGTGGCCAAAGTATTGGAGTTTCAGCCTCAGCATCAGTCCTTCCAACGAACACCCAGGACTGATCTCGTTTAGGATGGATTGGTTGGATCTCCTTGCAGTCCAAGGGACTCGCAAGAGTCTTCTCCAGCACCACACTTCAAAAGCATCAATTCTTCAGTGCTCAGCTTTCTTCACAGTCCAACTCTCACATCCATACATGTCCACTGGAAAAACCATAGCCTTGACTAGACGGACCTTTGTTGGCAAAGTAATGTCTCTGCTTTTGAATATGGTATCTAGGTTGAGCATTAAAACATGACCAACACAAGTACATCCCACTTCCTTTTGCTTTTCTTTTTTGGAATATAACTGCCATACGGTAAGCAAGTCCAGGCTACTGTACTGAGGAAAGAAGACTCACAGGGTCTCCTGGAGGGTCAGATATAGCATGGAGAGAAAGCCCTCAGAGAAGAGAACAAAGGCAGCCCCACCACGCTCACAAATGAACACAACTTCCTCAGTGGCACCACCTGACACCATGGGGAGCAAAACCACCACTTAGTTAACCCACAAGATTGAAAGGAATGATAGACTGCTATTTTAAACCATTAAGTCTGGGGATGTTTCATAGCATTGCTACCATGAAATGATTTTCTTTCCTTTCTCCCTTCACCTTGCTTCTTCAAATAGCCTTCTATTGCTGTATAATAAGTGACACACGTGCAGTGACTTCAAACAGCGCACACTGGTGATATTACAGTTTCTGTGGGTCTGAAGTCTGCGGACAGCTTAGCTGAATCTCCTGTTCATCATTTCACAAGGCTGCAATCCAGGTACTCTGGAGGCTCCAAGGGGGGAGCATCTGCCTCCAAACTCAGCCAGACTGTTGACAGGATTTATTTCCTTGTGAGTAACACTGAGGGCCCAGGTTTTTGCTGGCTATTGGCTGGAGGCAGACTGCTCCCAGTTCTTTATCACATAGAATCTCCAAACAGCTGTTTACTTCATCAAATCAGCAAGGAGAGTCTCCTGCCCTTAGGGAGTGTCCAGTCTCTCTCACAGGGGTTTTCAATAAAGTTAGGCCCACCCCTGACAATATTCCTCTTAATTAGCTAAAAATCAACTGGCTTGAGACCTTGATTATATCTGCAAGATTCTCTAATCCTTACCATATTCTGTTGTTTAGAAACAAGTCACAGGTCCCACCCACACTCTAGGTGAGGCGCTCAGACAGGGCATAAACACCAATGGGCAGGAATCATGAGCCTACTCTAAGGACTCAGTGCCACACTTCTCAGCAGGGACAGAATACAGCACGGTGATGGGACTGGTCAGAGATCCAGAACCTCTCCTCAAGGACTTATCAAACCAACGAAGGTGAAAAACCAGGCCCAGAGGTGATCACAGTGTTGGATTTGAAGCTATATACACCCCTTATATGGTTCTGAGGGAGTGTGACGTGTAAAACGCAGGTAAAGACAAGATGGCATCTGGCTAGAGAAGAGAAGGGAAAGTTGATGGCAGGCCGAAGAGAAAGAAAGAAACACCTAGAGGCTGGGTAATCTAGACCATGCCTGTGTTAATCCAGAGCAGTGGTCCAGAATTCTACAGCTGTGGGTATGTGAAGCACGCAAGGGAAGTGGGCTGAGAGGAAATAATGGAGCATGATGAAGACCGTGGCCAAAAGAACCAGACATCTGCCATCTAAGGGGGCAGCCATTCCTCAGTTCCAGGCATTTTTTGCCATATGAGAATGTTGACTCCAAAGTGCCATGTGTACATCTTTGTGAAACTAAAGCTTTAATATGATTAATACTACTATTCTGTCTCCAATTTTAAAATGATAATCAGTAACTGACAATTTTTTAAACAAAGTATGAGCCAAGAAACACATACCTGTGCACTGGATTTGACTGAGGGAATAGACGCTTGTGGCTAGATGAATCACAAGCTTTAATAAAGATTGCCAGGAGAAACAGCAACAAATTCAGATATACAGATGATACCACTATAATGTCAAAAAGTGAAGAGGAAATAAAGAGCCTCTTGATGAGGGTGAAAGAGGAGAGTGAAAAAGCTGGCTTAAAACTTAACATTCAAAAAACTAAGATCATGGCATCCAGTCCCATAACTTCATGGCAAATAAAAGGGGCAAAAGTGAAAGCAGTAAATAGATTTTCTTTTCTTAGACTCTAAAATTACTGAAGTAGTGACTGCAGCCAAGAAATTAAAAGACACCTGCTCCTTAGAAGGAGAGCTATGACAAATCTAGACAGTATATTAAAGAGCAGAGACATCACTTTGCCAACAAATGTCTGGATAGACAATTTCCAGTAGTCATGTATGGATGTGAGAGTTGGACCATAAAGAAAGCTGAGCACTGGAGAAATGGTGCTTCTGAATTATGGTGCTGGATGGAGAAGACTCTCTGAGAGCCCCGTGGACTGTAAGGAGACTGAACCAGTCAATCTTCAAGGGAATCAACCCTGAGTACTCACTGGAAGGACTGAGGCCGAAACTCCAACACTTTGGTCACCTTTGCAAACAGCTGACTCATTGGAAAAGACCATGATGCTGGGAAAGATTGAAGGCAGGAGGAGACGGTGGCGACAGGGGATGAGATGGCTGGATAACATCAGTAACTCAATGGACATGAATTTGAGCAAACTCTGGGAAAAAGCAGGAAAGGATCGAGGACTCTGGCATGCTGCAGTCCATGGGGTCACAAAGAGTTGGATACAACTTACTAACTAAACAACAACAAAAGGTAAACATAGGGAAGCAAAAGTAGCAGAGCCCACTGAGTAAACAAACCCTGTTCCTTGGGCTATTTCTACAGCACTAGTTCCCCAGTGCGATTTGCCCACCAGTACCATTCACATCACCTGCAAACTTGTTTGAAATGGACGTTCTCAGGCCCCACCAGCCCAACTGAATCAGAATCTCTGGAGCTGGGGGTGAGCAATCTGTGTTGGAACAAGCTCTCCAGATGATTCTTATTCTCACCAAAGTTTAAGAATCACTATGTTATAGGAATCAAGTTCCAGCCTTAAGATCATTTTACTCTCTCCTGAACCATTTCCTGTTTCCATAATTTTGAAGATAGCAAACAACAGCACAACACAGCCTTCTACTAAATACCTAGCATTCAGAATCATAGAGAAGGATGGCCGCTTAGCCATGAGGCAGCACCGCACTTTTAACACAGTGCTAAGGCACATTGCCATTTTATACAAACTTATTACCTGCACCTTCACGGAGAAGTCGTCAAGAAGAGGAACGTACATGCATATGAATGTCATGGAACGCTCCAGAATGGAGCAGGAGGAGAGGGATCCTGCTATTAATTTCTAATCATAGATTAGAAAGGCCCTCTTGCTACAGAAAGAAAGTCTGCCTCTGCTTGATAACACTTCATAAGTAGATCAAACTGCTTCATGGAAGGCTGAAATTTGCAGGACCCTGGTTCTAATTAATCCAAGAAAGCATCTGGCCTGAAGTCAACACTGTTTCTTTGGAAAGATATGTTGAAATTCCTTTTTTGTCTGAAGAGTTACAATTTTGCAGCCTTCATCCTATGCCTCTCCCAGCAACTAAGGATAAGATGTTTAAATTTCAATATTCCTGGGCTACAGCTATCCATCACTTATTACCAAGCAAGAGAGATTCATGTGATTCAGCATATAAATCTCACATGTTAATACATTTGCTGTTAATGGAGCTGCTCATTAAAAGGCCCATTTACTTCATTCTTTTATTTAAAATGGTCCCAAATAATGTAAAGATGGTCCTAAATAATGTAATAATGTACATAAATGTAAAATAATGTAAATAAATTCAACATGGTGTGAGATGTCATGGCACCCGAGAACACCGTATTTGATGACAACACATCCGCAGCCCTACCTTTTACTAGCGCTGCCCCCAGGCTCCTCAGTCACTCAGCCCCTTAGGGCTGTGCATTACGAGGTAGTCATGCTCAGCAACGTTTTGCGCTGTGGGGGTGCAAGTGTAAACCGCCTGCCCCTTCCTCTGCATCATGTACATTTATCAGGAATTAACTCTGTCCTCTACCTTTCCCTGGAAATCATCACCTGAAGCATCTCACTTAAAATCTCTTTTCCAACAGTGAACTTCCATCTTATTCAACCTCTGAACTCTAAAGTCAGTGCTTACTGTGACAGCTGCATTCAGCCATACTTACTCCTGGATATCCCTCAGGCAGGTGCCAGGCCAGAGGCCCACATACTCTCAGCAAGCCCAGAACAGCTAGTTTTCCCTCCAGCTTCAGAAATAATGGCTATCTCTAAGGCTGAGAAACAAGGGAAGGAGATGTCATACATTTGGGGAGCACATTCTGCAAAACACATGCACCTTAAAGCACCAGAGCCGTGCTTGGTGAAGTGAGACGACTATGTTACCAAAGACGAGGGAGGACCAAGAATGACTAAAAGAACAAGGAACGGCAGCTCGCAGTGCCTCAAGCGCGCGTGCTTTCTGGATACGGTTGAGTGCACGGTTGTCATTTGTCTTCTGTTTCTTTTTGCCACGCGTGTGGTTAGCTCAATTCCCAGAAATTAAACATACAAAGTTGAAGACACGAAACAGACTTGGTCTAAACAGTCTCATGCCCCTACAGAGACAGAGTAATGCCACTGACACGAGGGACAGGAAAGGGCCTTCGTGATACCTGCAGGCTAGTGCCCTCTCTGATGAACCTCTGTTTCTTGCTCAGACCTCACCATTTAGTTGGGATAGTGATCACTAGATACCAATCTGCTGACTGGTGTCTACTTAAGGTACTTAACGAAAACATGGAATCCTGGGCCATATCCTCAGAAATTCTGATTCTGTAAGTGTGCAATAGGATCCATAATTTAAAAGCTCTCCATAGGGAATTCGAACTGGCTAACAGCTTGAAGAACCGCTGGGTTAAGGCACTCGAAAGACACCCAAAACACTGATATCTGTCACTGACACCCTAACATATGGGTTTATCAAATAAATAAATGTTAACTTGGAAATAAAAAAGAATTCGACTAGAGAAGAGACAAGCTTTGACAAGAGTAAGGAACGGCACTGGGGGATGAAGAGGAGATTCTGGATGGCAATGAGGGTACAGGAAGGAACTATAAGAACATGGAAACAGAGGAATCGGCTACAGGGACACATGGTTGCCTTACCCATTCTAGAGGTGCTGGGTTCACCATGCAGCCCTGGCTCCAAGGCAAACATAAACGAAGAGAAGCATTGTCCATTATGAACAAAGCACTCCTCACAGTGAGTCTTTTCACTGAACATATTGAACACTTCTACATGGGTTTCTTCTTGCTACCAAAAAAAGTTTCATTTTGAAAACAAGGAAAGCCATAGTATTCGGTTTTGGTCAACCAGAAAACACAAGGCTGAGAAACCATAGGTCATGAGATGAAGTCCACACAGAGTACTTATCCATGGACAAGCTTGAGGTAATAATGCAATAGAGATCCTCCACAGATGATGGCACCATGATGCCATCAACATCAACTTACCTTTCGATCTGGCCAATTGTACTTGGCAAAGATAGTATCATAGGTGTCCACTGCCCCATCAGTGATGAGCATAATGGCCTGGCTGCAGATGCTTCCTTGTCCAGTGTGGTTGAACTGTGGAAAGAAATAAGTACAAACTGAAAAATACCTCAGAGGGCCATGTGTACCCATGAGACTTTGGAAGCATGAGATCTTAGGTTCAGGAAGCCTCTTAAAATGAGAGTTCATTCTGCACCAACGGAAAGAACCGACAGGATAAGCCTCTGCCCACTTATGGGTCTCCATATTTACTCTGAGAAATTGAAACTAAACACAGACCACAGAAGAGATTTCCTAAAAATACACACAAGGTAGGCGTGAGATTCTAGGATAGTTAACCTCTCTTACCTTCAAACGTGGGTAGTGTTTCAGAATAGAAGCCCAAAGGAGTTGGCAGAGCAACCTTTTAGAAACACAATCATGGGCAATGGAATATGTGATGAGTAACATCTCTTTCAAAATCTAAATGAATTTAGTTTGAATGAGTCTAATAGATGCAGACTGTATGTAATAAAATCAAGGAGGTTTTGTACACACGGAGAATAAAGTCAGGAGCATGCCAATTCAGAATATACTGTAAGCACTCTTTTTAGGGTTTGTTTTAAACATGCATTTGTTCACATGTTACATTACATATTATGTTTGTTAGTATGTACAGCTTGCTGAAATTCCAAGATTGTACCCACTCTGATACCAATTCTGCACTTCAACTTTCAGTTTTACAGAGAATATCAAAAGTGCCCAGCCTTTGTGAGTGGTAGCTTGGCTAATCAGATGACAGCTGTCAGAGATTCATGTCCTTCCCTTGAATCATGGGTGAAAAATCTCCTTAATGAATACTATTAATGCTACAAATTCAAAGCAGTGTCCTTTAAAAACCCTACAGTTACATACCAATGAGGAACACACAAAAAGATTTTAACCTTCAGTAGTGAAAACTCCCACCACTACAAACTGTGAAGTTGTTTTATTTTTTTTCACTTATTTTAAAATTATTGCTAAGTGCCCACACAGTGCTGAGGATGAAACACAGAATAATCTTTTCCCTCATGTAGTTTATATTCTGTTTGATGAGATACCAAGGTAAAGGAGTAAATCATGTTTTATGTTTGATAATGGCGATGCAAAGTTAAAAAAAAAAAAAAAGTAGGGGGACGGAAAATGCAGAGGGGCACCTTTAGAAAATATAGTCCGGGAAGCCGTTAACGAGGTGGTGACATTTGAACAATACCAGAAGGAGGTGAGCATCTGGGGCCGGGGCCTTTCAGAGAGGGCAAGGAGCGTGTGCAGAGGCACGAGGGACCATGTACAGGCATGTTCCATCTACTGACCGTGACATGGGGGAAGGGTAACGGTCACCCTTGGACTTTCTGCTGACTGATGAACCAGAGCTACCAGGGCACTCACACTGAAGTGGAATGCCCAGTCTCCATGAGCTCAGATTTCTAATGTGGGGCTTCAAGTTGCAGCGACTTTAGAGAAGACTGGAAGAACGGATGGATGGATGGAACGAATGGCCTCATGGCCATATTAGGACAAAGTAAAACCAACTCAAAACACGGATGGAATACCATAGTATAACGGAAAATATTCAATCTTATTTCAGCACCACAAACTGGTACCTAATATAAATTCTCTTTTGAGAATACTTTTTCTAGGGGGTAGCTCAGTGGTCCAGTGGCCAAGACTCCACACACTCAGTGCATGGGGCCTGGGTTTGACCCCTGGTCAGAGAACTAGATCCCACATGCCATACCTAAAAGATCCCAGATGCTGCAACTAGGACCAGGTGCACTCAAGCAAAATTTTAAAATAAATGAGTAATAAATAAATGTTTCAAAAGTATATCCTTTTATCCATTTATAAGATGGGAACAACATGCTTATAAGGTTGTTACAGCACAGATTATATGCCCATCATATGCTGGGGTACAAGTATGAATTTACTTAATCTCTACTAGTCTCTGAGGTACATACTATCATTATCCCCATTTGACCAGTGAGGAACACAGGCACAGAGACTAGCTAACTTTCCCAAAATCACACGGCAACTATCTGCCGTAGCTGAGATGTGAACCCAGGCAGTCCTGCTCTAGAATCTATTCTCAGATTCAGTATACTCGACCTACGGCCTCCCAATAATGAGATGACACTCCTCAATCTGATTGCTCCACAAGTGTTCCTTTCCTTCTCCTGTTCTTCCTTGTTCTATTCTTTCTAGTGTTCCAGGGTCACATGGCAGACACCAAGGTCACTAACCTGAGAGTGACTGCTCCTTAAATTCTGTGCCTTTAGAATGCGGCTCACTTTAGTCCTGACCGTGGCAGTCACTCCTGCAACTCTGACTGGGCAGAGAGTTCTTAAATTAATAAACACACAAGGCACATGATACAGTATCAGTAGGTAGAAATACCTGAGAACTAAGACCACTGGACCACAAAACTTCTCACATAACTTCTTTTCTACTGTCTTCATTGACATAACTTACTATTCTAGAAAACTCTTGCTAAAGAAGGTGAAAATTGCAAATAACTTCAGTGCTTATTCCAGGAACTTCCTAAAAGACCTATCAACTCTTGAACAGAAAGCATCAAAGGACAATTTATACCCTGAGACTCTTTGAACCTCTGACCTCAAAATCTTCCCTTGCTGCATCCACCAATCATAAACTATAATTTAGGATTTATACCCTGTCTTAACGAAGCGTTTTCCCTCTCTTGTACCCTGAGGACCCACTTAATAGTCTCAATAAATAACTTTGCCCTTTCCACTCTGAGAGGCTACTAAGATTCTATCATCATAGCGCAACAAGAAAAAACAGTCTTGTAGCCTTGTCTTATCAACAGGTTGCTCTGGAGATTTTCTGGAGAGCCTGCGATTCAACACAGCCTTCATGTCACTGGATAAACCCAGGAATGTGCCACCGAATACAAGTGATCTATTCATTTGACCACAGAGGCTGCAGAAGGGAAAAAATCAGGTCATCTCAAGACTGTTGTTCATGTAACTCAGTTGAAAACACCCAGGAAAAACTCTCCCAAACAAAAGGCAAGAAAGAGAGGGAAATGAAGATATCTGAATACTGCACACTGGAAGAAGGGGCTGCCCCGAGCTGTTTATTTAAATCCATTACTTTCTTCCATGGCTGAGTCCCTGGTTTTCCTCTGCAGCAATCTGCAGTTGGGAGAATTTTGAAGAATGCAATTAAATTCAAATGCTTTGATGAGTAATATCTCTTCTCTTCATATTTGTCTAGAACTTTTTTTTTTTTTATTGAATAGCGGGAATGATGAAAGTGTTTTCCATAATAATAACAATGACAAGGGCCTGATGATGAACTACAATTAGCTCAGTGATTCATCAGTTAGCAGCAAAAATTTCAATGCATCCTGACATTTAGAGCATTTGGTTGTGATTAACAGTCTTTGAAATGTCACCAAATTTTATTTAATTGGCTAAGAAAAATTTTTAAAAGGTAATCACTGCAAAGATTGTATTCATCGCCAAAAAAGATAATTGCAGTTGTCACATGACAAGGTAGATGCTAACTACTGTAGCAAACCGGCTCTGTGTTCTTAAGAGAATCTAATGAATGCAGCAGAGATCAATAGCTAGAAGGGTCTTAGAAGTTTATTTGAATGCTCCTTTCAAAGCCATTTGTACAACAACTGCAAGCCTTTAAATCATCTGAGCAAACACTGAAACTGAAATGCAGGTAAATGCAAAACAGAATTAACTTCATTTAGTTATAGTAACTTCTGAACCATTCTAAGCCATAACCACAATTGGCATTTCAATTGTGTGTGTCTAAGAGAGAAAGAGTGTGTGTATATGTGTTTGTGCGTTCAAGAAATAGCTTTTAATTTCATACTGGCTCGCAAAAGCAGACATAATACACAGGAAGAGAATTATATCACTAAAGGTCATATTGATGAAGTGGAAAATAGCTAAAGCTTCATTTTCATGGGAGATTAACCATCTCTGTGTTTTTCAAAGTGTTTGGCTATTTAAAAGCCCCATGGCAAGAAATGGGATGGAAATGTTTCTCTCTCTGGGATAAATGTGCACTCAATATGGTGCCAACTGTCAACAAATCTCAGGCAGGGACATTTTGAAACATTTTTGTTCCTTCCATTTCTTACTTTCTGGAATTTACACTTGACCCCTCAGACTTTCTGACTGGCCAGACCTCAAAGGCTTTTACCTATAAAGGTAGATCAAGCAGGTATGTGGACGGTTTCCCTGGTTCAAAAATGCTTCTCTCACTAGGATTCAAGGGAAAAAATCCACCATGTATTGATGATTTTCTGGTTCTTGGAGGTGTTGGAAATACTACATCCTCCTAAAGGATAAAAAAATATTATGCCTGAAGGTGTGCCTGGGGAGCTGTGAGTTCTACAAAATCTATCCTGGGTTTATAACATGATGCATAAAGTTCCTGGGTCAATAATTTGAGTGCTGGTATAGACATATTTTAAAAGGTCTGTTCACTGAAGGACTGCTAAGGCTTCTAGTAGCAAATGAATTGTGAGTCTCCAGAAGGAGGATGGGATCCCACACCTCGATCCCACAACACCTATGTTGGAGCCTTGAAGCAGACAGCATTCCCCTGGGCATTCCAAGGGATCACTGGCTTAGGAAACTTTTAAAACAAATTTGGTTAAGTGAAAGGCATGGGGAGAGGAAGAAGTACCAGGGCAAGGAAAAGAAGAGAGGGCGATAAAGGGAAGCAGAGATTCCTGAGGATTTGGGCAGGGAGTAGGACCAAAGCATTAAGGGTAGGAGCTGCTTCTAGAAACCCCAGGCAGCCTGGCAAAAGCTGAGGCTGCCTAATGTCTCTGTGGTCAGGGTGATGGCACTTCCCACCCAACCCAGCATGACTGAGGGGGAGCTGGGCGCCACTGCCTCATGCTGAATCCCCAACCCCTATCCAGCGTGGCCGGCTTCACGACATGTGATGTACACAGCTAAACAGGGCCCCACACTTGGTTGAACACTCTGGTATCACTTTCCTAAAATTCTTATTAACTTTTGAATAAGCACCTGCATTGTCATTTTGCACTGGGCTTTACAAATTAAGTGACCAGTGTTGGGTCTATTCCCAGCCTCATTTTAAAGATGAGGAAAATAAAGGTAAAACCAAGCAGAATTTTTTCAAGGTCACACCACAAGTGGGTCAGGCTTCTCAATCCAACCTGCCTGACTCCAGAAGCCACAAACTTCAACACAAGAAGCATCTCTAAACTCTTTATTCCTTCACCACCTGTGTCAAATAGCAGGAAAACAGAAATCTGCAAGGTACATTTCCAAGCATGAGACTCCCTTCCCCTGTCTCAGAGTAGCCTCCCCCTGCATTGCTGCTGTTGCTGCTAAGTCGCTTCAGTCCTGTCCAACTCTGTGCGACCACATAGATGGCAGCCCATCAGGCTCCCCCATCCCTGGGATTCTCCAGGCAAGAGCACTGGAGTGGGTTGCCATTTTCTTCTCCAATGCATGAAAGTGAAAAGTGAAAGGGGAGTCGCTCTAGACACCAGGTTTTTGAAATAAAGAAAGCCAGTTTCCCAAATGTGGCAAGTCCTTTCAATATCACCCTCTAGAAAAAAGCCTGCTAAGCTGTGGAGATCAGCATGTCCAAGCCCTACGAAGATGCCTATTCAGGGTTCAAAGTATTAGTCACTCAGCTGTGTCTGACTCTGCAATCCCATGGATTGTAGCCTGCCAGGCTCCTCTCTCCACAGAATTCTCCAGGAAAGAATACTGAAGTCAATAGCCATTCCTTTCTCTAAGGGATCTTCCCTAGCCAGGGAATGAACTCAGGTCTCCTGCACCGCAGGCAGATTCTTTACTATCTGAGCTATGTCAAAAGCTACCCAAGGTTCAAAGTAGAATTTAAAGACGTAGCTTGGTCCTTGGCTCTGATCAGTCATGTTTATTAATTATTAATACATTGTTAATAGGTATGTGCTGTCCCAAACACTGAGTTGTCCATAAATGCTATATCATCTGGAGCCAGGTGAGTAGGAAGGGCCTCCAGTTTGTATAACGGAAGCTGAAATGACACCCTCCCTCCTTATTTCCTCTCCTCTGCACTGGTGCACAATACTGACTCAGGACTGAGACGTTAATAGCCTTCTATGTGCCAGTAGATAGTATTGGTTAAAAAAAGAGTATAGAATTAGGACGTATCCTTAGCTTGAGAGCCACTGTAGCTTAGCGGGAGAAGCTCAAGTTAAGGAGTCAGACATAACTGACCACCAAAACAAGCCACACAGCGCCAGGTGAATGCTCACCTGGATGCGGATGGCTAGGGGCCTGCAGAGCTACCTGGAGAAGCCTCTGAATGTCCGGTTGCTCTCCCAGCTCTTTTGGAACTTCAGCATAGCTGTCACCCCATTCAGGGCTTGCTTGCTCTCAGCTCCACCCCATATTTTCTCCTGAAAATCACATTTTCCAGACCAGGCAATAGTTTTGACAAGTTTTGTCTTCAGGTGAATACTTAAGGACTCAAGGGAGAGGCCAAGATATTTCTAAGCCATTTCTCCTTTTCTCTCTGCTTTGGGGGCCTGAGCATTTTCCAGCAATGGCAGCATCGCCTCCATGGCACTAGCTTCCACAGGACAGGCCCCTCCCTAGTACTGCAGCTCCTGCTGGGCAGCCCCCTCAATGGTTTTGTTCTGCTCTGGTCAGCCATAGTGATGAGGCTCTGATGGCAGCCCTCCGTCCTATGGTCCTTCCTGACCCAGGGGAACTGCCTCCTGCTGGTGTTAATCCATGGATTGGTTTATTCTCTGTTTGATTTCTCAGCTTTTCCATCCCCTGTGCAACCAGCTTCCTGAGTTCAACTCCTGCTGTTTGAAATACCTAGAGCAGCTTCTATTTTTCTGCTTCTTAACATCTAAATCACTACCTCCTTGGCCCAAAGCCACCACTGTATGTCACTCGGACAATGGCCTTCCTGCTATTATCTCTGTTCATCAATGAGCAGCCAGTGGCTGCTGTTGAAATCCAAGTTGGACTCTGTCATTCTCTGCTCAGACCCCATGACTTTGCATCCCACACAGAGAAAGAGCCAAAGTCCTCACTGGGTCTGCTGGCTCCACCTGATGCTGCTGCCTATTGACCTTACCTCCTAGCACACTCTCTCTTTCCTGCTTGCCCCTGTCATGCTGGCCTCCTTGTTGTACCATAAATATGCCCGCCCTCAGAGCCTCTGCATTCGCTGTTCCTCTTGCTGAAAACGTGTTCCTCAACATACCATTCAGGTCTGCACTCCAACATCACCTAACCAGAGAGCTCTTCCCGTAGCCAGAGAACTCCTGACCTCATTGCATAAAGGAACAAGCCCTTATCATTTTGGAACAGTAGAATTATTGTTCTCCATAAGACTACTCATTTCATATGTCTCCCATCATTAGAGCCTGGGTCAGCAACCTTCTTCTGTAAAGGGCCATATAGTAACTGTTTTAGTTTTTACAGGCCATATGGTATCTATTGAAAATAATCAACTCTGCCACTGTAGTACAAGAACAGCCCTAGACTATATGTAGTCAGGTAGGCATGGCTGTGCTCCAATAAGACATTATTTACAAAAACAAGATGGAGGCTGATGTTTCTCTTGGGACATAATTTGCAGACTTTTTCACTAGGATTTTAGGGCCAGGAAGGCAAATACGTAATCTATTCTGTTCACTGGTGCACTATTCCCAGTGCCTGACATTTAAAAACCATGCAGCCTATAGTAGTTAAATAAATAATAGAGAATCTGCATTAATAAAGACAGTCATTTATTTTCCTACTGCCCTCCCAGAGTAAAAAGAACACAGAAGTTGCATGATGCTTTAGCTTGACACAAGTGCATTCAAGGGGCAGAGTCACCAGCCCAAAACTCCACAACGTATTTCACAAGATGTTAACAGGTGCTATTAATATTTGAGACTCTCTGTTCAGCAAAGCAGGAGAAACAGTAGGTACAGTGGGGTCTGCTTTTGCAGGGCCTCTTGAAGCCTCTGGTGTGCTCTGCACCTTGCGCATCTCCAGAGGGCAAGGGGAAGGTTAGGATGGGTAGCACCTGTAACACTCCCTGAACACAGCACACAGAGAAGCCCTTCTTCCTCTGAACATTACCACAGGCAGGGATTCAGTGTGACTCACAATAAGGAATCCACTCCATGAAGAAACTGAGAGTTTCTCAGAGGGAAAGAAATCTGTGGTCAATGGTGCTCTAGTATTGAGACACTAATGGCCCCAGAGTCAATGACAGTGGCAGGTGAGTCCGCTGACCAGACTGTACCATCGACTCTGCCCAGGAGGGGGCTGGGCTGGCCTCCCAAACTGGACCTGGTTCCCCAGCCTTACCCTCTTATCCTCTGCCTGGCTAACAATAATGCTGGCCCACGAAAATCCCATCTATTCTCTTAGAGGAGAGAAAGGCAAATCAAAGAGGAGCTTACATCACTGAGAATGTTGAAGGCTTCATTCAGAGCTATATCCAGCATTCCAATTCCTTTGGCAAAAAGTTTGTCCAGATGCTCCCTGAAGTGCTGAAACAACAAAGCAAAAAAAATCCATTAGCATCTGTCCTGTTCTATGAAATACCAACCCTGAATGAACAAGCACATGCCAAGGCAAAACCCATGATTCATTCTCAGGCCCCAGTGGCCATAGTTCAGATTTTGCCTTCCAAATTCAAAACATAAGAACTTAATATAAAATTTACCTTCCATATGTATTTTTTTTTAAGCTTTGATTACATGTTAGGGGAAAGAAAGTTAAGATTTTGGTGAAAAGTTTATAATTTGTTGAAAATGTCTGCCTCCGTCTCCTGTGACTCTCCACTCTTCCAGGGAGTGCTATGAGCTCCCCCTACCCCTCCCTTCCCCTATTTTTCCACTCATTTTTTTAGACTCCATACATGCTGCCCCTCCACTGGAAGCACACTCTCCATCCATCTTCTGCCTTCCCCTTATCTACTTCTCTCTTATCTTCTCAGGGCGTGTCCGTTTAGAGGGACTCAGCCCTTCTTGCCCTAGGAAGCCTTCCCAGCACACCCACCCCTGCGAGCGTGGAGTGCTTCCTGGCAAGCCCAGGCTGCCATTCCAGGCTCAGATCCACCGTGCACTTAGCACTCCAGGCGTGTCATCACCGGGTCAGACTCTGTCCCCACTCAACACTGTGATGTTTCTAAGACAGGGCACATCTGATGGTCTTTTGTTTCCCACATTTCCCACATTTCCGACACATATAAAACCGACACGTCAAAAACCACCTCCAAAGAGCCAAAAGTGAGAATGAAAGCCACTCAGTTGTGTCTGACTTTTTGCAACCCCATGGAATTCTCCAGGCCAGAATACTGGAGTGGGTAACTGTTCCCTTCTCCAGGGGATCTTCCCAACCCAGGGATCAAACCCAGGTCTCCCGCATTGCAGGCAGATTCTTTATAGCTGAGCCACCAGGGAAGCCCCCAGAGAGCCAAAGAGTGAGGCTAAAGACTGGATCACAACCTGAGACTCATGCCTATGGGAGGCAGATCCAGGCAACAGATACAGAGGGCTTCGAGGAACAGGCAGATGGGAAGGAGGCTCTTCAGGAGCAGCCCCAGGCCTTTCCACTACGTCAATTCCACAGAAGCCCAGCCTCAGCTGGAAAATAAAGGGGACAAAGAAACTGACTGTGAAACCCAAACATCTCTGCTTTCCAAAAAGAGACAGGAGTGGGTCCAGGCCTATGCCCAGGGACACAGGAATGTACATGATGGTCACTGGCCCAAAGCCCATGTTCACAGCAGCCCAGTGCTTGGCAACACTTTCCAACTGACCCAGTCCAAAACCATTTGTTTTCTACTGAAATGAATTATTCTGTTCCCAAAGGCATCCAACACTTGTCTGCTGGGGAAATAGCTGGAGAAGTCACTAAAGACACCAGGAGGGAGAGGGACAAGAGGGGTGAGTTAGGGGAAAAGGCCTGCTAGTGACTTCCTGGCCTAGGAGTGATTTCATTTCTCCTATATTGTGCCTGTGACCCAACAGTACTCCAAGTATGCCATTAGAAACCAATGGTGATGCCCACTCATAATGCGTCTGCCTTGAGACTCTGAAAGTGATCAAAGCATCACAGACACTGATCCTAGGATAGGACTTATAGTTCTAAGATGCTGTTCTGCCTGGAGCTTCTGGTCATCAGGATGGGCTGCACATTTGCTGGCAAACTGTACTGGAAAGCTTGAGTGGGATCCTTAGGGCAATCAGCTTTAACGACATCCAAGCCAAACATGAATCAAGGCTGGATGTGAAGCTGGTAAATCACCCTGGAGATAGGCGTACCACTCACAAGACCTTTTCCCTGGGGGGCCCCTCCCTCATAGCAACCACACTCTGATGCTCACCAGAGCAACCTCGGTTCTGGAAGCCTGCTCGATGTTAGGTTCTGAACAAAAAAAACCAGCCAACTGTGTCCACATAACAACCCTGTGAAGTTCCATCATTCCACTCTGCAGAGAGTAGGACTGAGGTCCAGTATTGCACCTAAACTCACATACCTCCAAGCTGCCCAGCCCAGATTCTATCCAGGCCAGTTTCAGCTGCTCTAATTCTCTCCTTTCCACTACACACCCACTGCTGGTGTGTGTGTGTGTGTGTGTGTGTGTGTGTGTGTGTGTCTCCTTTCCACTACACACCCACTGCTGGTGTGTGTGTGTGTGTGTGTGTCTCCTTTCCACTACACACCCACTGCTGGTGTGTGTGTGTGTGTGTGTGTGTGTGTGTATGTGTGTGTGTGGTGGGAGAGGGGGTAACCTGAATGCCAGGCACTGGCTATGAACTTGACTTAGACCTGGCCAGTGTGTCTCCAGTATGTCTGCTCTTAGTTTCTGCACTCAACTGAGTCTACAAGTGATTATCAAGTGGCATGCTGAGGGTCAGGGAGCCAGGCAAACTACACAGCCAGGAACCAAGTTTCCTGCTTCTCTATTCTTGCGGCTCTTGACTTGGCAGCAGGACGCCAAACTCATGACATAGCCTCTATGACCACTCAATGGATAAACCCAGAAAGTTGACTGAATCTAGGAAGCTCATGGATCCCACTGTGGGGAGGCAAGTAGTCAGAGCAAATCAGTCTGCCTTCTCCAAGAAACTCTACCCTTGGAAACCTGACTTGTGAGTGAGTGGCGACCACCAAGAAGACTTTGGCTTGGTAAGTGTCACCCCAAGGTGGACCCAACACATCTTACAGGGCACAAAGTAGGATGGCAGGCCGATCACACACACTATGCAGAGTGTGTTTTTTAACCAGACCCAGGCTCACAGCACAGGGCTGGACTCTGCCTTGACAAGTTCGTTCTGTTCATCTGATGTCATTTCTGTCAGCTGCACTTAGTTGTGCTCAGTCACACAAGTTTACACAGGACTTTTTTTTTTAAACATAGCAATTTTTCTTTTAATCCATGTGTAGCTGCATGTCATGTGCAGAATGATGTTTTAGGCAATGGCTGCTTTTATTGTTGGACACTTGAGAGCAAAATGCAATGACATGTCACGGAATTCCCCTCAATTTGCTATTATAACAAGGTCAATTGTGACTCTGTTTCTTCCTGATAGGAACTGAGCTCATACACGAAATAGAAAAAATATTTCTTCATGTTAAAGGTTTCTAAATGATGTCACAGATGAAGGATTCTCTCTTTGTTTTTTCCTCCCGGTCCTCTCTCTCACATTCAAACCCCCTTTCCTCCTACTCCACAACCTAAACAACTCAACTGCATCATCCTGGTCAACCAGCCTCTGCATTTAACTCTCAGTCCAACCCTCCTCCAAAGTGGAGACAGGGAGTCCTGCCTTCCAGGGAACTATCTCCTGTGATGTGACCTCCACTGAGAGCTGCTCTGCCCTTTACAGTAGTCATGAGCTACATGTAGCTATTAATATTAAGTTAAATTAAAATTACCTAAAATTAGAAACTCAGTTCCTGGATCACACAAGCCACATTTCAAGTTCTCGACAGCCCAATGTGGCTAGTGGTCACTGGACTGGACTGTGAAGATTAAATAATATCTCCATCATCACCTATATTAACCTGGAGACACAAGAGCTAGACTAGTCCTTCCTCCTTCCCAAGGCATCGCCTGATGGTGAGTCAGAGGAAACTCTAAGGCCAGTGAGTGTGCATGATTTCTCCTCTCCAGCATCCTTTTCCCCTCTGCTGATTTTCCCTCTTCCCCAACACCCCATAATTTATATGAACTGGACAGTGCTAATATCTCTCTCCTTCCCCAGTCAAGGGTTGGGCCCCCTGATCAGCCCTGCTCAGTCTGTGAATTCTATCCCATCAGCCAGAGTTGGGCTTCTACCGAAACATGATAAAGAAGACTCTCTCTCCACTGAGATTACTGAAAAGTCAGGGAGGCAGGCTGGTGCTGCCAGCAGCCATGAAGCCACTGCACAGGAAGAGCTCATCTGAATAAATGTAACAGCCAAGGAAAACAGAGTCCACAATGCAAGGGGGCAAGACAGAGTCACGACTTGAGCCCCTGGATCCAGCCATGCTTACTTTTCTCGGATAAGTGAGCCAGCAAATTTGATTTTTAGCTCTCCTGGGGCCACTCAGTTCAAAGGACCTTGATGACCATGCCCATCACATAACCCTGACTGAGGCGGTATATCCCCAAAGACCTCCCTGCATTACAATGACCTTTCTCATCTCATCTGTGCCCCGCTTCCTCTTCTTAATCACTGTCATTTCATTGCCTGATTTACACATTGTCTGAGTGCCCATGCCAGACCAAGCCAGCATTTCTTACACAACACACTCCTGGTGCACATGGATGGAACATCCACTGCTTTCCCTCCCCATGGCCTGTACCAATTTGTTGAAGATGAACTCTAGTTGCGTGAATTCCAAGGGTAGTGTCCGAAAGGGAATGAAGGGGCCTGGTTGACTGCCCTGCAGCCTCCTGAACAGATTTTTAAAAATCTATTCTCAGGTATGGCTGCTTACTGTAAGATAAAAATTTTTATATTTAATGAAATCATATTATATTATACTTGTATGTTAGCAACCAGTATATAGACCCCATGGACTCTGAAAGAATAAAACTGAACTAGGATCCAAGAGACTAAGCCCTAGTTTTGGTTAGACCGCTTACCAGCTCTGATATCCCAAGACAAGTAGCTTTGGTTCTCATGCCTCAGTTTTGCTACCTATGAAACGGGGGTGGGAAAGCTTCTGTTCATTTGGTAAAAAAGTGAGAGCATCCGTGCCTTAGAGCAGTAGGAGGAGCCAGGTGGCTTGAAGTCCAATTTCCACGCTGCCACTCACCCTCCCTCTATAAGCTTTAGTAAGATACTTCCTTCACTGATGCCTTCTTTTCTGACTTAATTCAAAAGGCATAAACCTGACTTCTCACTATTATTACAGGAAAAAAGAAGACATCTGAAAGAACCATGATGACAGAAACATGTGGGCATATTTTAATTTCATATTTGCTAAAAGAAATACTTGAAAAAAAATCCTACAAAACTTTATGCCTCAAACACCTATGCCAACTTCCTGGTTTGCAACTTTACAATCTAATCCACCTTGAAAAATGACTCGTTTCACCTTAAAGGGCTAGGTTTTATTAAGTGGAGAGACATGTGATTGATTTTACTGACACTGAGGCCTGAGTGTCTTCTAGAGCAAGCTACTGAAGGACAGTATTCGGCTCAAAATTAGCTGAGCCAGGAAATCGGTCCTCAACAACTGTGTGCCAGGAGGTGGCCAGTTTCCATTATTTTTCTAAATTAAAATAAACAATTTATTGGGAATGGTGACAATTCCATTTTATTATTAAACTTCAATAAAGGAGGAGGAGGGTGGCTCTTTATCTTTGCTTCAGGCGCTCATGCAGCATATGCTGCTGTCCGGGAGAAGGCCTCCCTTCCAAAGTAATTAGCGCTGCCTAACGCCTGGAGAGATGAACCAGCAGGAGTGCCTCGGCTGCCTACGCCCGGATGCCAGCAGGCACAGCGAGGCCGCTTATCTCTGTGAAACAGTCACAACATCCAGGCCAGCGGAAGGTCCTGGCGACACAACCCTCTCTCTCCACCAGCATTTGATTTAGCTGAATCAATTCTGATAACTCTGGGATAATAGCAATCATGTTTTTTCCTATGTAATTATAATGAATGTCTGAGTCCTCCCAATTAAAAGCAAGGGATTAATATAAAAAGCAGACATCAGGAGACAAAACAATCCCCCATCCACAGAGTTGATGAGTGTCGATGGTTCTGGCTGGGGTTACTTGGGGGAAAGGCTAACAGCTACCTATCAGTGATGCCCATCCGGGTCACTAGATTCAGGAGAACCGTATTTTGTGCCCATTACATCTGGACAAGGGATGCTGCAGCCACAGGAAGGCTTTCAGAAACTGCCTCACCCAATTCCTCCAAAGGCAGCCAACGCTGGCTGGATGATAACTGTATGCTGGGAACTGGCTACTTTTCATCCATAACCTCACTCCATCTTCCTAAACACCCCTAAAAGGTACCATTAGGTTCCTATTTAATACACAGGCAAATGGAGTCTTCAAATGGTGAAATATGTGTCCAGGATGGCAGAGTAAAGCATGAGGAAGGTGGGTTTCAAAGTGCAGAGCCCCATATTTAAATCCATATTCAAACAGCCCTTCCAATGCACAGGGTGCAGCTTTTGACACCCCTGACGATGCAGCTTAGAGAGCCCTAGGGATCTCACACAGGCCTGGTTTCAGGGGCACAAGACAGATGCAGCCACACAGGGCCCTGTGTTCAAAGGGCCTGTGCTTGGCTTAATACTATGCCGTCACTGCCTGGAAATTCTTAATAATCTTACTGTGGAATCTATTTTTTTTAATGAGATCCAATGGAACAAGATTATGCATGTGAGCAAAGAAGGTACGGGAAACGTGCAGGCCCCTGTTCCTTGCTGCCTGGGTCACACCTAGCATCTGGCAGTGCCCATGGAGTGCAAAATTCTGATGGGCAGCTACAGAGCAGGTGTTCATTAAATGTGCCTGGCTATGTTAGGCTGTTTTGTACTGTGCTCATCAGATGACAGACTAAAATTAAGGAGCTAAAGGTAAGAGTGCCCCGTAGAAGCTCTTCAATCGTCAGCACTATCAGTAATAAGACATGGTACCATTCACCTCCTAAAATAGTGATACTGCTCACATCAACATAAAATCAGCCGGAATCAAGAAGCAGTATCCCAGTGATCGTGACTGCCTCATTCTGATGTCTAACTCATCATAGGAATTTCCAAACATGCCTTTATACATCTCAGTGGTTCCATTACTATTGAGCTCCAAACCCAAACCGCAGAAGCCTATTTGCCAGAGACCCAGATGGCCTCCATACCTGATACTAGGCCACAATATGATTTCATATAAACATGGCCTCTTCATCATGATATAATTTCTCCTGGCAACAAGCCCTCCTTCACCCTCATCTCTGGGATAATTCTCTCATGCTCCAGCGAAGTCTGAGAAATTCCTTGGCTGAATTTTACATCTTTTGGGCATATATGTCATGGATCTATGGCATGAGTGCTCAAGCCAAGGCTGGTATACAAAAAGCATCTAATAAACACTGTGGCCGTCAGTATTACCTTGCCTTGTCTTGGGAATGCTCTCTCTGCTAGGCCTCAAGTGACCCCCCCATGGACTACCTATTTTCTAGAAACCTTTTTCTATAATGTTAGGGGCACATTGTGCTTTTTTTCCCTTGGGGAAAGCTCCCCTATGTCTTCTGTCTCTTCACCGTGTGTTTCCCTTCTACATGCTGCAGAGAGAAGCACTTTGTACACTCCTTATGACACCACTGTCTCAAAGTGAATCAGACTGTGATTAGATGTGGTGGGGAAGGCAGACTGTGAGATGGTGTTTCTCAAACGTGAAAACACAATGACCCAAGAAAGCTGGTATTAAAGAGGAGGGTCCAGATGTTTGCAATTTGGGGGAGAAAGTACAGACCTGATAGAACTGTGTCTGAGGCAGTCCCCATTTGTCCTTAATGTTGTTTATTACAAACTGAAGTGTCTGAAGGTAGCAGATGTTTAATACTAGTGCCAAATAGAGACCAGATAGATCTCCTGGATACGAACAATGAGTACTAATTCATACTAGGAAGTCGGCTGCACTATAACCTCATTTCAATGGCAGAAGCACTTACTGTCCCCTGTTAAGATGATGCCGATGAGCCCAGAAATGATGATTCTCTCTGACGTGGAAATACCTGAAGTAGAACCGGTGCCTCCACGGAAGCTTTCCACAGTGGGACATGGCAGGGAAAGTTCAGGAGGACTCCCTGCTGATCTAATCAGTTCATCAGCCTCCTGTGAGACTCCTGAGGCAGCCTGGTCTGAGAACCTTCTAGCGACTGAGGCAAGTCACAGTGCAAATGCTACGTATACAGATGTGCCTGCTTTGTGTCTCTCCTGGCAAGATGCCATGTGTGTAAACAGGCAGGTCTCACCCTTCACATTTTTATAGTATTTCTGAAGGTCCAAGTCCATCCTTCATAAACTTTATAAAAACCTTGATTTGACTCAGATTAGCTTCTTGGAGGAAGGAGGCTTTCATCAGCTCCACTACGTGAGAACAGATACAAGTCACAACTTCAGTTCATTCCAAACACGGTGCCAAGCTCTGGAAATTTTGGCTACAAAGAGATGTATATTTATAGTTGGCATCTCCACAAGAGAAAGGAGATGTTTCATTTCATCTGTCTCGCTCACGTTATGGCCCCAACACCCTTATGGTACCTAGCCAACCCGAGGCAAACACTCAAATACCTGTTGAGTCAATGGACAAACTAAAATAGATGAAAGGCCTTACATTCATGCAACACTTAAATATGAATTGATCCAATTTCAAGTCTATGAATTTATTATAGGGAATTAATCAAGCAAACACTCAAATATTTATACAGATGCTCATCACTGTGCTGTTTCTAAAAACAGGGGAAAAAAATGGAAACCAAACTGTATTTTCAACAATAAAGAGGTTGAAATGTTTTGTAGTCATCTGAAATATTTTAGAAGAATATTTCAGGGACTAGAAGGGTTATCACAACTTGTAATAATTTTAAAGGAAATTTAAAGAAGTAACAATCTAGTCTTTTTTTTTTTTAAAGCACAATTATCTGATATAAGGGCCTTCAGGATAAATACAGCAGTACAGTTGGTTCTTTTTGTTAAGATTACATGCAATTTTAAAATTTTTCTTCCTTTTGCTTACCCATATTCTTTATTATTTGGTATAAGAAGAAATGTTAAAAATGAAAGCATCATTAGACAGACAAAGACTTATTGCTGTAAATGAATCCCCTCTTCCTAACATGTCCTTATTTGTAGAAGAATTTCAAATTTTGGGATTTTAGACTCAAAACCACCTTTCAACTTGAAGAAATACCAGGTTGGTCCACATGACAGACAAGACATGCTATCAAGTGGCCACTGGATGCCTGACTCTGGGCCTAGAGTGCTGGGGACAATGGAAGAAGAGATAACCCCTGCCTTGAAGGGAACCAGAAAGACCCACACAGTGACATCTCAGAGGGGCAGAAAAGAAAGTGGGAAGATGAGGCAGAGAAAGCCTGGAGGGCAAGAGGAATTCTTGGAAAATAAAAGAACTGAAAACAGTTGGCTGGGTGAACTAAGCTGTCCTGGAGCCTCGTTTATGATAAAGCCAGCGATGGCACCTATTCCTCTTGGTGGAGCCAATAACCCACACTCTCCACCAGGGGGGATGGCAGGGCCAGCGCTGTCTCCTAGCCCAGCTCCCTAATTGATTTTGCCTGTGCTACAAAAGCAACCGACTCGCCAGTTAAGGCAGAGCTGATTGAAGCTTGGCTGCATCTGTGGTTATTTCTTCTTTCCACACGTTTGTTGAGAGTGACACCCAACAGAGAGGGACCACCCACAAAAACCTTCAATTTCAGATAACGGAAATGTCTAAACAACAGCCAACGCTGCACTGCTTCAACTCCAGTTTGCAATCTCAGATTATGGGTCTGGTGTTTTTTAAAAGGTCCCAACAGAAGCTCCTTCTGAGGTGGTAGTAAAGAAGAGATACCTTCTGTAGAAACAAATTTAACACTGGTTCAGAAAAAAAAAAAAAAAAAAAAAAAAAAAAAAACTAAAACTCAANGTCTGGTGTTTTTTAAAAGGTCCCAACAGAAGCTCCTTCTGAGGTGGTAGTAAAGAAGAGATACCTTCTGTAGAAACAAATTTAACACTGGTTCAAAAAAAAAAAAAAAAAAAAAAAAGACAGAAACACTAAAACTCAACCTCAAAAATCTCTACAATAATTCAGAACTCTTTTCTCCTTATTATTGCGTGAATGTTCTTTTGAAGTCATCTTATAAAGAGATAAAAAAGAGGAAATATTAATTTTCAGAACTAAATAATTTGAGGCCAATTCCAGGGACTGGCTTTGCACAAGAATGCATGTTTGGAAGGGCCCAGATTTAATGATCTGATGACACCACTCTGAAATTTTTACACTTTGGACAAGTGGCCCCTCATTTTCATTTTGCACTAGGCCCTGCAGATGGTTTAGCCAATCCTGATGGCAGCTGTGGCTTGGGGCAGACACAGGGACAGGAACTTGGCACTGTATTGGAAGACTGTCTCCACTCACAGACTTTTGTCTCTACATAAATGTCTACTCGTGTTCATCAATGCCTGGTTTTAATTCCCAGTGTCCTAAAAGGATAAAACAAGAATACAGCATTTTATCCTTAACTTAGAACTGTACATGTAGTCCTTCACAACTATTAGTTTGATACGTTAGGTATTTAAATCATCTGGTGTCAAATATCAGGAAAAAACGAAGAGATTCAGAAGGTATCTTATAACCATGAAAATATTTAATATTTTAACTCTAAAAATAACTCAAATATTGAAGTCAGGCTCCCAAGGTTTAGAATGGAAACAGTAACGGTAGATCAGAAGATCCATGCTTAAGAAGCTTCCTCACTCAAACAAATCCAATAATAGCTAATTTCTGTGGGGTGACTCAAGCAAAAGTTTTGGGGTTGTACTAGACCCCAGTGATGTCTAAATAATATGTTCATGAACAGACTGCAACAGAAGTACCAGCAACTTGTGAAAAACATCCTGTGGCTCCAGGCTGACAAATTCTAATCCAGTAGATCTCCAGTGGGCTCAGGAATCTACACATTGTTTAATATTGTTCTTGGGATTCTTATGCCTAGCTGCCAAGTTTTAATCATTCACCACCCCGATGACAAGAATGGGAATTTCGAAAGTATTTACATTGAAATGCTTTTAGCCAAACGTGACCAGTCTCATCCAACATGATGTGTCCATGATAAAAATGTGTGATTGGTTTTGGTCAGTTACTCTGGATCACACAAACCCAAGTCCAAGACCTCAGGCACACGATCTGGGCATCATCAAAAAATAACAGATAGAGAAACATTTTATTATCAAGGAAAATGAGTCCCAAGTGAAGAAACCTCTGGGCAAGGAGGTCTAGAGCAGCACCCAGGGAGCCCAAGGAGGGCTCCAGACTTTGTGTCAGAGCTGCACTCAGTGAACTTGCCCCTTCTTAAGACCTGCAGCTTTCACACATGGCTCATTAGATGTACACACAGTGAAGCCAGGGTATGGAAGGCTTATGCAGCTGGCAAGGAAGGAAAGCCAAAAACAAGTACGGCAGGAGGCTCCATTGATGAGTTAGCTCCCTCGGTGCCTCACAGCACGTCCCATTATCTTGGGTACTCGGCAGTCTGTAGTCCCTAAAGCCAAACCAGTCCTTGAGAAAAAGCCAGGCATGCAGCTTTCTTACTTCCCTAGTGGAATTATCGTGAGATAGCAGTTTCAACCAAGGCACACTGATTTGTGCTAGATACTCCCCTCCAAGAGCCAGCGAGCTGCTAAATGAGGTCAATCCAGCTCAATCCAGCCAGAGTTTACAGCAAATACTCTAGAAATCTGCTAGACTTAAAGCAAATCTTTTAAAGTATTACAGATGGAAGAACATCTTCTCTCTCTAAAGATAACAGGCAGCTACAGAAGCAAAAACACCTTCCACTTTGTGCACTGAATGCCTTTAATGGAGAGGAGTGCTCTCAAATTAGCAACAGGGCACACACAATGTGTGAGGCCAGCTCAGGGGGCTTAGGCTGGAGGGAGTAAGGCTGCAGAAGCTTCCTACTGTTAGTTGTTGAGTCTTCTGACCAAGTGTGCCATTGTACCTCACCCAACACACACCCAGGGAAGGGACAGGCTGCATCAGACAATGACTGACGATGCAGAACTGAAGTCAGATAACAGCTCCTTCCTGAGAAATGCCTTCAGCGCCGATCCGCTTCCAAAGTGTTTCGGGCAACTAACTGGCTGCAAACTCGAGGGTTGCACACAGCCTGTGCCAGCTGGCTTTCACCGCCAGGGCCTTGGCAGGCAGAGTGGAGGCTCTGGGCCTGGCATCTGGATGGTCCTCCCCAGGCTCAGTGGGGCAGCTGAGGCAGAGACCCTGGCAGCTCCCTACTGTCCGTGGGCTCTGCCCATGTGGCCAGAGTGCTAGTTAATGCTTGGATGGCCTGACATCCATACACAGACTAAAGAAACATCACAAAGTGAAGTCACACGGCTTTAAGACTTTCAGGGGTTTCTCATAGGTCATTTTAACCAAATCTGGCGAAAGTAAGAGGTTTAATCCCTCAGAAATAACCTAAATTAGAGAGCAGACTGAAGGGCCCTATTTCACACTGCTGGGGTAATCTGCATATGAAAGTCCATTGTTCTGACTGCCAGATTGTTTTTGTTTTTTTTAATTAGTTACTTTATTTGCACTAGGCTCCTGTACAGTTAATTTATACAATTAATAGTGATTAAATGAATCGGCCACATGACCTATTGGGAGCAGACAGGCTAATGGGGTACACCTAATGTTGCAGCCCTACTAACAGGCACTGTCCATAATAAATAAGTGAAGTGCTGAACTATCAGGCCATTTTTTGCCTACAAAATAGCAATTTAATAAGGCTGCTCATAATAACTTTTTATTCTGACCAAGTTGCTCTGGATTCATTTTGTCCAAAATAAAATATGAGATTGCAGGGTGAGACTTCCTGTCCCAGAATCAGTGATGATCCAGTGGAAGGAGAAGATGAGGCTCTGGAAATTGAAGAGTCACAACGGATGTGTTGGTGTGTGAGGGAGGTATGGCTGGGTTCCCATCACCCTGACATTCACGATGTTCTAACAGGTTACAGCTAAGGTGTTCTACCAGCTAAGGTGGCTGCACTTGCCACTCAAAAAGGCAGGATTTTACCAGGTGCTGTAGGACTTCATGCCATTTGCACTTTCTTTTCTATTTTCACATCAGCGACACTTGCCATAAAAATAACTTAGGTTGCTCTGTTTACGATGATGGCCCAGCCCATATGTCTGCCTCCAAGTGCTGACTTGTTTCTGTGCCACTTTGCAAGGTACAGTTCCCATGATTGTGGACTAAATATTTTTGAAGTCATGGACAGCACATTCTAGCTTAACCATTTGGGTGTTCCCATTAAAAATGTCAAAAAGTGGATAAGCTTGGTGGTGTGTATGAACGTGAGAATTTCATGCAGAAGGGCTGGTCGCTCTGGGAGAGATGCTCTGGGAAGTGGCTTGTTCTGAGAACCGCAGTTTATTCTTTATATGCTCTATCTTTCCATATGTTAAAATGTGGGGTAGAGAAACTTAACAAATCATTAATAATCATTATTACTTAAGTAAATAATCAACCACTCAAATGTGTTAAGATGCTGGCCCTGCAAAACCCCCTAATACCGTTCTCCCATTAAACCTTGCCAGAATCCTACGTGATAGCACAAGAAGGAAGGGGACAGAGGACGCTCACTTGTGTGACAGAGATGAGGTGGCACACTGCCTGGTCGCTGCTCACTGTGGCCAGACTCACAGCCACATGAATTTGGTTCTTAACAATTAGGCATTTTTACCTCTAATACTATTTCTCTCTCCAAAATAGAGACTGTTGATCTGAACTTCAACTCACCCCAACAACTCAGCACTGTCATGCTAAAGAGTAACTCTGGTAGATATAAGTATACTGCTCTTTTATCAAACCCTAGACACTCCAAGCTGTTGCTTATATATTCTCAGCTGTTTTCATCGAAAGCAGCTTTGGCCTTTTTTCCTTGCAAAATCAGGGTATCAGTTTCCATTTTCCAGCTGTCAGTTTGCCTACCCCTAGCAATCCATTCTGAAGGAGATTGGCCCTGGGATTTCTTTGGAAGAAATGATGCTAAAGCTGAAACTCCAGTACTTTGGCCACCTCATGTGAAAAGTTGACTCATTGGAAAAGACTCTGATGCTGGGAGGGACTGGGGGCAGGAGGAGAAGGGGACGACCGAGGATGAGATGGCTGGATGGCACCACTGACTCGATAGGCATGAGTCTGAGTGAACTCCGGGAGTTGGTCATGGACAGGGAGGCCTGGCGTGCTGCGATTCATGGGGTCACAAAGAGTCGGACACNGTTTATTCTTTATATGCTCTATCTTTCCATATGTTAAAATGTGGGGTAGAGAAACTTAACAAATCATTAATAATCATTATTACTTAAGTAAATAATCAACCACTCAAATGTGTTAAGATGCTGGCCCTGCAAAACCCCCTAATACCGTTCTCCCATTAAACCTTGCCAGAATCCTACGTGATAGCACAAGAAGGAAGGGGACAGAGGACGCTCACTTGTGTGACAGAGATGAGGTGGCACACTGCCTGGTCGCTGCTCACTGTGGCCAGACTCACAGCCACATGAATTTGGTTCTTAACAATTAGGCATTTTTACCTCTAATACTATTTCTCTCTCCAAAATAGAGACTGTTGATCTGAACTTCAACTCACCCCAACAACTCAGCACTGTCATGCTAAAGAGTAACTCTGGTAGATATAAGTATACTGCTCTTTTATCAAACCCTAGACACTCCAAGCTGTTGCTTATATATTCTCAGCTGTTTTCATCGAAAGCAGCTTTGGCCTTTTTTCCTTGCAAAATCAGGGTATCAGTTTCCATTTTCCAGCTGTCAGTTTGCCTACCCCTAGCAATCCATTCTGAAGGAGATTGGCCCTGGGATTTCTTTGGAAGAAATGATGCTAAAGCTGAAACTCCAGTACTTTGGCCACCTCATGTGAAAAGTTGACTCATTGGAAAAGACTCTGATGCTGGGAGGGACTGGGGGCAGGAGGAGAAGGGGACGACCGAGGATGAGATGGCTGGATGGCACCACTGACTCGATAGGCATGAGTCTGAGTGAACTCCGGGAGTTGGTCATGGACAGGGAGGCCTGGCGTGCTGCGATTCATGGGGTCACAAAGAGTCGGACACGACTGAGCAACTGAACTGAACTGAACTGACTGAGCTTTTTCTTTTACTCTCAAGACCTAAGACTTCATTTTAAACTATAGCAGGATGAGAAAATGAATACGCCTTTCTCCATTCATTCATCTGTTTGGTCAGTAGTGTCTGAGCACTTGGCCAAGGGCTCCTTATAAGAGATTCAGCAGTGATCAAACACAGAGTATGAGTGTCCACAGAGTGGTCTTTCAGGTAATGAGTGACAGACAAATGAACAAGTAAATAAAAGGAAAGGAACATCTGTCACAAGGGCTCACATGAGTCAGAGTAAGGTCACACGGAGGAGGGGTCAGAGAAGGTGACCTCTGGACTAAGATCTAACCAAAAATGAACGCTTCTTCTTCTAGGAGGAGGAGTTGGTTCTGAGCCCCTACTGAGGTGGTAATGGGCATGCTGTAGAGGGTGATGACACAGAAATCTACTCCATGCCCTGAGTGGATGAAGAAAGAGCGCATGGTGGTCAGCAGGCACTGCACTCACTATAAAGGGCTAGGCTTCATTTTAGGTGGAATAGGAAGTCCTGGAAGGGCTTTGATCAGGAGGCTGACTTGATCTGAAGAATCAAGTGCTTCCTCCACTCAGTGCTCTTTATGGACAGCCTGGCCCTACGCTGGATGCAACAGAAACAGTGGTAAACACAACATCATCAAGAAGACTCTGGCCACTGGGAAGGGAAGAGAGAAGCCAGATCACCACATGGCCTCATAGGGAAGCCCCAAAGGGCACTGTTATTTTATCTGAGTCCAGAGGGTGAAAGAGTTAACTGGGCACAAGAGATACGGGAGAACAGGAAGGAAAAAAAAAAAATCTGTATGTTCCAGATGGAAAACAGAACATATGTAAGGTTTTAGAGGGTTCACACTGATTTCTAGGCTATAGAGATTTTAATATGACTGGAACAGGAAAGAGGGAAGGAAGGAGGGAGGGTGAGAAAGAGAAGATGGAGAACAGGGGTGGGGGCAAATGTCATAATAGCAAGAGAAGAAAATGGATAGATAAATGAGAGGCACAGGATGGAAGACAGTAAGGAGGGGACCAATAGTTAAGCATTTCAGGACAAGTTCTAGAGATCAGCTATTCAACATCATGCTCGTAGTTCACCTAACTGTAGACTAGACCACGGTCAGTCTTTCGTGGCAAAGTACGTAAACCTACCTTATTCTTGTTTAGAGCTGCACTGTGTTAAGTTACACTAGATCTAAAAATGTTTGCTTCCATTTAAATTATTTTGAAGTTTTCTCTGGATTTTTAATGTACCAGGACATTTTTTGAAGCAATGCAATTCTTACTACCTTTTATTAACTCTGAATTGAATAAAACTGGCTTAGTGTGTGTTTAGTCTGCAATTTTCTCTCCCTTGGTGTTTGGGCAGCAGGGTTACTTTGTACTTACAGTTCATAACATACCCCTCACTCCCATAACATTGGAAAATTTGTGCAATGGACACCCACTTGTTCACTGGATGCCCATAAAGCCATGAGAAGTGGGAAGTCTCAGAATCCAGGATACCTCTTTTGACAAAGTTCAGGCTGGTAGAAACAATACTAGGGAAAATTCAGCAACTCTGATGTGTATTTTTGTTAATTCACAGAAGTTCAACATCTCCTGATCCCATGGGAAAAGATCAAAACTTTAGAGAAAGATGAGAGTGACATGGGTTTCTAAGATAGTTGATTTAGAAATAAATAGAAATGCATCTTAAACAGAGCCATGAAATTCAGTGGATTTCAGAACATCTTCATTATAAAACCAGAGAAAAACCATATCACTAATCTTCCTTCCCATCCCAGAGAGAGACCATAGGAGGCTCATTTTAAGGTCTGATGAATGCTTCAGAAGGCCTGAAGTAGATCAGGACAAGAATTTACTCATTTGAATGTTATATTTAAACTCCAGGCTCACCCAATTTGTCATGGTTTCTCTTTCCTTAAAGAAAAAATATTTCAGTTATTTGGTACATAAAGCAGCAAAAGAAAATTCTCTCTAGACAGTAAACAATGCCTTTAAAAGACAAACGCTTAACAGAACCTCAAGATCACTTGTTCAGGAATGATGTGTCATGGGCCGCGTCAAGCAAAATCATAGGAAATCTGTGAAACAGGACTATTTAGTCTGTCCAAGGCCAGTGTTTCTGCTCTAACATTTTCTTTTATCTCATGACATCAAGATGCTCTCATTCCTCTTTTAAATTTCAAAAGTGAATTTTATCAAATACTGCTTTAATTAAAATTATCCAGTTTTGATTTTTTTAGGTCATCTAAATATTTGGAAACCAGAGTTAGCTGTTATTGGACTAAAGGTTCATAACATAATAATCCCAGGTGTCACCTTGAAGAAGCTCTTTCATTAACTGCAAGTAGCATTTCAGTGGCCATCAGAGAAATAGTCAAAAGATGACAAAGTAAGAAAGAATCTGTTACTTCACTGTCATGAGAACTTCTCAGGAGGTAAATGGAGTTTTTGAGTGAAGAATGAAATATTCCAAAGGATTTGACACATTTTAGTCAGAATTACTGAACTAACAGGATGGAAGGCTAGCATCAATGTGTATGCACAATGCTAGTTATACACAGTTTACACAGGCCATAACTCCAATCTCTGTTTTAAAAAGAACAAGAGAAAATGGCATCAAAGTTGCCATTCAGGGGACTGGACTGAACTAGACAGAGTAGTAAAGAATGTCAACCCTGGAATCAGATAATTTCATTCACAATCAAGTTCAGAATGCTCTGACTATATTCAAATGTAAATTCATTTCATGCTTTTGTTTTCAACGTTTTGTGGATCTTCTATTGAAATGAAAGAAAAATTATTCAACGAGAATTCTCTCCCAGTAGCTTATCTATTCATTCATTCATTTATCCATTCATTCATTCATTAATACTTCTACTGAGCATCAGCCTCATAGGTCCTGGCCTGGCTGCCCAGTCTTTTCATTCTGGAAAACCAAGTAGATCTGTCCAACACAGGTCTGCTTCCTTCCCACAGCTGTGTAGCCACCCAGACTGGGCTGCTGGTTGGGCTGTTCCACCCACTGGAGATGCAATTATGGATCCAGAATGGGCACCTGAGCTTGCAGAATCAAAGTCTACAGAAGACACACAGGAGATGCACTGGGGACAGTGGGGATGACTCTTCCTTCCTTCCTTTTCAAGACTGTTTATTATTTTAGGGCCCTTCTGTGCAAACTTTAGAATCTCCTTGTCTATGTCTACAAAATCCTTGCTGGAACTGCACTAAAACAAAGAACATTTGGGTTTCCCTTGTGGCTCAACTGGTAAAGAATTCGCCTACAATAAGGGAGACCTTGGTTTGATCCCTGGTTTCGGAAGATCCTCTGAAGAAGGGAAAGGATACTCACTCTAGTATTCTGGCCTGGAGAATATTGTGGACTGTATAGTCCATGGGGTCGAAAAGAGTCAGACACAACTGAGTGACTTTCACAAAACATTTACTGACCAAGTTCACCATCTTAAGTGAGTCCAGTCTGTAGCATCACAAAACAATTAGATTACTAATATCAAAGATCACTCATCACAGATCACCATAACTGTTGTAAAAACAGTGCCAACACTTTCTTGATGCAGGGTTGTTAAAACTGCAATATGATTATAAAGTACAACAAATTGAAGCCAAATAAAGTGAGGTATACCTGTAATTGATTTCTGTTGTTGTTGTTTAGACAGTTGTGTCCGACTCTTTTGCGACCCCATGGACTGTAGCCCGCTGGGCTCCTCTGTCCATGGACTTCCCAGGTAAGAATATCGGAGTGGGTTGCCATTTCCCTCTCCAGGGGACTGTCCTGTCCCAGAGATCAAATATGGGTCTCCTGGCAGAATATTTCTGCTCTTTATTATTTCTTTCCTTCTGTTTGCTTTGGGTTTATTTTGCTCTCCTTTTTCTAGTTTCTTTTGGTAAAAGTTAAATTATTATTGTGAGGCATTCCTCTTTAATGTAAGAATTCAGCGCTATAAATTTCCCTCTGGATGCTGTTATAGCTTTGTCTCACACATTTTGATACACTGTCTTTTCATTTTCATTCAGCTTTATATTTTTAAAATCACCTCCAAGATGTTCTCTGTGACCGATGAATTATTTAGCAGTATATTGTTTGATTTAGAAATGTTTATGGAGATTTTTCTGATGTCTTTATGCTAATGCTTTCTAATTTGATTCCATTATAATCATAAAAAATATTCTGCATCATTTTAACTCTTTTACACTTGCTGAGGTTTGTATTATGACCCAAGGTCTATGATTTATTTTACTTTTTTGGCTGTGTGGCATGTGGGATCCTAGTTCCCCAACCAGGGATTGAACCCGTGCCCCCAGCAGTGGAAGCACAGTCTTTTACCTTTTGAGTTTTGGCCATGCCCCATGGCATATAAGACCTTAGTTCCCTGACAGGGGTTGAACCCGCACTCCCTGCATTGGAAGCATGGAGTCTTAACCCCTGAATTGCCAGGCAAGTCCCAGAAGCCCAGAGTCTTAGCTGCTGGCAGTGCATTCTAAGTCACTTCAGTCGTGTCCGACTCTTTGCTACCCTATGGGCTGTAGTCTGCCAAGGCCCTCTGTCCACAGGATTCTCCAGGCAAGAATACTGGAGTAGGTTGCCATTTCCTTCTACAAAGGACAAATGGACCACGAGGGAATTCTCAGGATCTCTTTTATCCTGGCTAATGTTCAATGCGTATTTGAAAGAATATACATTGGACTGTTGTTGGGTAAAGGATGCAATGAATGGTAGCTAGATGTTATAGACTGATGGTGTTGCTCAGTTCCTCCATATCCCTGCTGATTTTCAGTTTAATAGTCTAGCAATTCACAAATGTGAAGTGTACAAGTCCCCAGTTATAACTGTTAAGTTTTTCTATTTCTACTCTCAACTCTTAATTTTTGCTTCATGTGTTTTGAAACTCTATAGTTTGGTCCAAACATACTTAAAATTATTCTTTCTTCCTGGTGGACTGACACTCATCATTATATGCTGTCCCTCTTTGTCTCTAGTATTTTTCTTTGCTCTGAAGATGAGTTTACTTGATATTAATATAACCACTTACATTTCTTTTAAAGCTTGCAGAGTGTATCTTTTCCTATCATTTTACTTATAACATACATTTGTCACTGTATTAGAAGCAAATTTATTGCAGTAAGCATATGGTTGGCTCATATTTTTTCAGATCTACTTGGCCAATCTCTTTTAATTGGTGTCCCTAGACCATTCATGTTTAAAATAACTAGTGATATGTTAGAGATTGAGGCTTCCTTTTTATCTTTTTTACCTGCTCATTTTTTCTTAATTTCTCATCTCTAATTCTCTTTTCTTACATTTTTCTGAGCTACTTTTTTAAGAAAAATAACTAATTAGCATTTTGAGATGTAAATATAAACCTTTTGATCTTCCTAAAAGAAGCAGCTCATTTTTGCAATACAAAATACAATATAACAATATTTGTGTGAGGCATACGTTAAGATTAGAACACCATCTTCTGAATTTCACCAAAGCATGAGAAATTTGACAGGCCAATAATCACATCGGGTTTTGTGCCCCCTGAAAATGCAATTTATTTATTTATATATTTATTAATTTTTAATTAATTTTTAAGCATTCCTCATTTTATTGTTTTCACAATGGCTGCTCTAGGTACTATAAAATAAATATGCAATTTATCACATTCTATTGATATCAGCATTTACTACTTATAGTGAAATGTAGAAATCTTTTTTCTAATTAGATTCCTTTACCTTCCACACTTTCAAATATAACTGTCTTAAAAATTTCCTCAACAGATATTGGGCACCACATCAGATGAAGCTGTAATTCTTGTTTCAACTATCAAATATGATTTGAGAATCTTAGATGGTATGGAGAAAGGGAACTCTCTTACACTGTTTGTGGGAATGTAAACTGGTGCAGCCACTTTAAACAACAGTATGGAGGTTTCTCAAATACTAAAAACTGAGTTGCCATATGATCCAGCAATCCTACCCCTGGACATATACCCAGATAAAAGTATAATTTGAAAAGATACATGCACTCCTATGTTCGTAGCAAGACTGTTTACAATAGCCAAGACAGGGAAACAACCTAAATGTCCATTGACAGATGACTGGATGAAGAAGATGTGATACACACACATAAAACTGTTATTCACCATGAAAAAGAATGAAATAATGGCATTTACAGCAACATGGATGGACCTAGAGATTATCATACTAAGCAAAGTAAGTCAGAAGGAGAAAGACAAGGGCCTTTCCCGATGGTCCAGTGGTTAAGAATCTGACTGCTGAGGCAGGGGACATAGATTTTGATCCCTGGCCCAGGAAGATCTCACATGCCACAGGGCAACCACTGAGCCTGTGTACCTAGAGCCCGTGCTCTGCAACACAAGAACCCACCACAATGAGAAGCTCACACACCACAACAAAGAGTAGCCCCCCTCGCTGCAACTAGAGAAAGCAACAAAGACCCAGTGCAGCCTAAACACATAAATAAAAGTGAACAAAGAAAGACAAAGACAAATACCATACGATATCATCTGTGAAATCTATAATACAATACAAGTGAACTTATCTACAAAAGAACAACAGGCTTACAGACATAGAGAACAGATTTGTAGTTATCAAAGGAGAGGGGGATGGGGAGGGAAGGATTGGGAATGTGGGATTAGTAGATGCAAACTATTATATATATAGGATGGATAAATAGCAAAGTCCTACTGTATAGCACTGCTGCTGCTGCTGCTAAGTCGCTTCAGTCGTGTCCAACTCTGTGCGACCCCATAGGTGGCAGCCCACCAGGCTCCCCCATCCCTGGGATTCTCTAGGNGCATACGTTAAGATTAGAACACCATCTTCTGAATTTCACCAAAGCATGAGAAATTTGACAGGCCAATAATCACATCGGGTTTTGTGCCCCCTGAAAATGCAATTTATTTATTTATATATTTATTAATTTTTAATTAATTTTTAAGCATTCCTCATTTTATTGTTTTCACAATGGCTGCTCTAGGTACTATAAAATAAATATGCAATTTATCACATTCTATTGATATCAGCATTTACTACTTATAGTGAAATGTAGAAATCTTTTTTCTAATTAGATTCCTTTACCTTCCACACTTTCAAATATAACTGTCTTAAAAATTTCCTCAACAGATATTGGGCACCACATCAGATGAAGCTGTAATTCTTGTTTCAACTATCAAATATGATTTGAGAATCTTAGATGGTATGGAGAAAGGGAACTCTCTTACACTGTTTGTGGGAATGTAAACTGGTGCAGCCACTTTAAACAACAGTATGGAGGTTTCTCAAATACTAAAAACTGAGTTGCCATATGATCCAGCAATCCTACCCCTGGACATATACCCAGATAAAAGTATAATTTGAAAAGATACATGCACTCCTATGTTCGTAGCAAGACTGTTTACAATAGCCAAGACAGGGAAACAACCTAAATGTCCATTGACAGATGACTGGATGAAGAAGATGTGATACACACACATAAAACTGTTATTCACCATGAAAAAGAATGAAATAATGGCATTTACAGCAACATGGATGGACCTAGAGATTATCATACTAAGCAAAGTAAGTCAGAAGGAGAAAGACAAGGGCCTTTCCCGATGGTCCAGTGGTTAAGAATCTGACTGCTGAGGCAGGGGACATAGATTTTGATCCCTGGCCCAGGAAGATCTCACATGCCACAGGGCAACCACTGAGCCTGTGTACCTAGAGCCCGTGCTCTGCAACACAAGAACCCACCACAATGAGAAGCTCACACACCACAACAAAGAGTAGCCCCCCTCGCTGCAACTAGAGAAAGCAACAAAGACCCAGTGCAGCCTAAACACATAAATAAAAGTGAACAAAGAAAGACAAAGACAAATACCATACGATATCATCTGTGAAATCTATAATACAATACAAGTGAACTTATCTACAAAAGAACAACAGGCTTACAGACATAGAGAACAGATTTGTAGTTATCAAAGGAGAGGGGGATGGGGAGGGAAGGATTGGGAATGTGGGATTAGTAGATGCAAACTATTATATATATAGGATGGATAAATAGCAAAGTCCTACTGTATAGCACTGCTGCTGCTGCTGCTAAGTCGCTTCAGTCGTGTCCAACTCTGTGCGACCCCATAGGTGGCAGCCCACCAGGCTCCCCCATCCCTGGGATTCTCTAGGCAAGAATACTGGAGGGGGTTGCCATTTTCTTCTCCAATGCATGAAAGTGAAAAGTCAAAGTGAAGCTGCTCAGTCGTGTCCGACTCTTTGCGACCCCATGGACTGCAGCCTACCAGGCTCCTCTGTCCATGGGATTTTCCAGGCAAGAGTAGGGAACTATAATTCAAAATCCTATGAGTAAACTATAGTGGAAAAGTTTATATATAAATATATGTATAACTAAGTCACTTTGCTGTACCTCAGGAATTAAAACAACATTGTAAATCAACTATTGGTATTGTTGTTTAGTTGCTAAATCACATCTAACTCTTTTGTGACCCCACAGACTGTAGCCCACCAGAATCCTCTGTCCATGGGATTTCCCAGGCAAGAATATTGGCCATTTCCTTCAATAGGGGAATCTTCCCAACTCAAGGATCCTCAACTCACATCTCCTGCTTGGCAGGTGGATTCTTTACCACAGAGCCATCCGGGAACTCAATAAAATTATTTTTTTTAATCTCCTGAGAATTAAGATACTATATTATTCTTACTCCTAAATTTAACCAATTCAATATTCTTTCCTTTCTGAAGCTTCAAGCTTTTTTTTCTGTTATTTCCTTTCTGCTTGGAGAAATTCTCTAATAACGGCAGGTTTGCTGGCAAGAAAATTGTCATAGTTTTCCTTCTTCTGAACATCTTCCTTCATTCATGAACAATTTTTTCACTGAATATAGAATACTGGTGGACAGTGCACTTCTTTAATTATTTGAAAAATGCTAGGGCAATTCCCTCTGGTCTCCATGATTTCATATGAAAAATCTGCTGTTATTCAAATTGGTAATTTAAATAACGTGTCCTTTCTCTCTGGCAGATTTCACTTTTTTCCCCTTATGTAGGATCCCTGGGTGGGGAAAATCTCCTGGAGAAGGAAATGGCAATACACTTCAGTGTTCTTGCCTGAAAAATTCCATGGACAGTGGAGCCTGGTGGGCTACAGTCCACAGGGTCACAAAGAGACACAACTGAGGTGACTTGAGAGAAAAACAACTATTTCTGTTTTATTGACTGCCAAAGCCTTTGACTGTGTAGATCACAACAAACTATGGAAAATTCTTCAAGAGATGGGAATACCAGACTACCTAACCTGCCTCCTGAGAAATCTGTATACAGGTCAAGAAGCAATAGTTAGAACTGGACATAGAACAACAGACTGGTTCCAAATAGGGAAAGAAGTACATCAAGGCTGTACCTGCTTATTTAACTTACATGCAGAGTACATCATGAGAAATGCTGAGCTGGATGAAGCACAAGCTGGAATCAAGATTGCTGGGAGAAATATCAATAACCTCAGTGATGTAGATGATACCACCCTTAACGGCAGAAAGTGAAGAAGATATAAACAGCTTCTTGATGAAAGTGAAAGAGGAGAGTAAAAAGTTGGCTTAAAGCTCAACATTCAGAAAGTCCCATCACTTCATGGCAAATAGATAGGGAAACAGTAGAAACAGTGACAGACTTTTATTTTTTTCGGCTCCAAAATCACTGCAGATGGTGACTGCAGCCATGAAATTAAAAGACACTTTGCTCCTCGGAAGAAAAGTTATGACCAATCTAGACAGCTTATTAAAAAGCAGAGACATGACTTTGCCAACAGAGGTCCATCTAGTTAAAGCTATGGTTTTTACAGTAGCCATGTATGTATGTGAGAGTTGGACCATAAAGAAAGCTGAGCACCGAAGAATTGATGCTTTAGAACTGTGGTGTTGGAGAAGACTCTTGAGAGTCACTTGGACTACAAGGAGATCCAACCAGTCCATCCTAAAGGAAATCAGTCCTGAATATTCACTGGAAGGACTGATGCTGAAGTTGAAGGTCCAATACTTTGGCCACCTGATGTGAAGAACTGGTATTGTAAGTAGATAGCAGACAAAATGGCAACAATTGAAGTAGATCCATCTCCTTATTTTTCCCCAATACCTGTCTGTGAAATTTACGCTGTTACATAATCATTTCCAAGTGTCATGAATCTCTTTAGGCTTGAAGAGCTACTTATTAAAACGTAAATAACTCTGTGAAGGAATGGATCTTAACTATATGTTTGATATACTTTAATTAACAATTAATTAAATACACGGAAGTCAGTCCTGAATATCCATTGGAAGGACTGATGCTGAAGCTGAAACGCCAATACTCTGGCCACCTGATGTGAAGAACCAACATACTGGAAAAGATCCTGATGATGGGAAAGGTTGAAGGTGGGAGGAGAAGGAGACGACAGAGGGTGAGATGGTTGGATGGCATCACCGATGCGATGGATATGAGTCTGAATAAGCTCCAGGAGTTGGTGATGGACAAGGAAGCCTGGCGTGCCACAGTCCATGGGGTCGCAATGAGTCGGACACGACTGAGCGACTGAACTGAACTGAACTGAGGAGACTTCACACACACACACACACACACACACACACGATTATATTTAATTATACTGTCTTCCCATGCATTTACTTGGATTCATCCAATTTGTAATTTGCTCAGCCTCTTGAACATGCACTAATTTGGGGAAGTTTTCAGCCAATATATTTTAAAATATCTATCCAGTCCCACTCTCTCATCTCCTGAGATGTTTATGACATGAATGGTAGCCCTCTGCTGTCTCACGTGTCCCTTAGACTCTTGTCATTTCATTCCAATCTATTTTCTCTCTTGCACAGGCTAGATAATTTCTATTGATCTGTCCTGAAGTTTACTGATTCTATCTTCTCTCATCTCCAATTGAGCTGATCCAGTGAGCTTTTTATTTTGGTGACTATATTTTTCAGTTCTATAATTTCCGTTTGGCTCTTTTTTTATAATTTATATTTCTCTGTTGAGACTTTATATTGTTTACATTTATTTCAAGAGAATTCCTAACTGCTTTTGAAACATTTCAATTTGTAAAGCATTATTTTTTAAATTTAAATTTCAACATCTGATTCTTATTAATACTGGCTTCTGTTTGTGTGATTTTTGTCTGTACCTGTTTTTGGCACAGGCAGGAAACTTCTGGAGCTCTCTATTTGGGATTCACGGGAATCAATAAGAAACCCAGGGAACTTGCCTTCATGTCTTTAAGACTAGGCAGTTCACTTTTTTCCTACCTTGCATGTCTTCCTATACTCATTGGTGGTGTCATAGTTGTAAGGGGAGTGATCTGATTAAAATACGGCTACTCTATACTGGCAGAATCAAAAGTCTGGGTTAATTTTAATAAACACTACTTCAAATGTCAACATTCAAAAGTTCAGAGGTAATTTTAAATTATTTTCTCACATTCTCTAATAATTTTTTCATTCATAAGACTTCATATCTCCAAATATCACACTACCTGTGTACATCTAGGAATCCACCTGAAGGAAGCATTTTAAGCATCTTTCTATTTATTGTTGCAAGCACCAACACTGGACACCTTCTTAAGACTCTGGAATATATTCCAGTGCTACAAAATTGGTAAGCGGGTGAACTCTAGACCCAGGCAATGGCCAACAAAAGAGAAAGTCCCTAGAGAAATTTGGCTGCAAGTTTATTTTTTCCTACCTTACCCTAAAAAATAACCATAAACAAACAGTCCCTGGATACACTTGTTCTTTGAACTACAAGGTACTTGCTTCTCTTTCCTAAAAGCTAAGCTTATTATAGTGTGCTTCTCCCTCAGACTGAAGGCTGGATATTAACTCCAGCATAACTTCTCTCACTCTGTGTTCCAGTTGTAATGAATTTCTCCCAATCCTCTAGGCTCACTCCCTCAGAGATGCCCACACTTCGACTCCCTGCATCTAGCATAGCACCAACGGCACTCCCTCCCCATCTGGGCCAGCGGTTCTTCCTAGCACATGCACAGAACGTCACAGAGTGCTACTTTGCCCACTGCCTAAGCCATACCTACTCTAGGGGAGGAGCATTATTTTATTGTACCCACATAGCATGTACAACCAAATAAAGTGACTGATGGCACTGTTGAGTCCCAGGAGGTATGATATTTTTGCAGCCACAGCTACACTTTCAACCTAAATTGTCACCTGGCCCTGTGGAGGTAACTGGCGATGGCTGTGCGGTGGCATTGACATATTTAAAGGTGACCAAAGGAAAACAGATTTTCATAGAAACGTATCTTGGAAATTTTCCAGGAATGCTCCAATTGTAAAGGAAACTTTTATTCCATTAACATACCTTTATTTTGTGTCAGACAATATATTTATGGAGCAGGCAATGCTCAGAGCTAATTAAGGGTACAGTCAAGAGTAACATAGTCCTTATCCTTGTAAAGCTTACCTTCTAATCCAGGAAGTTACCCCAATATTTCCCAACAGTTGCTTAATCACTTTTACTAAATGCAAGAAGAGATATAGCAAGTGGGTTCAATTTTCTTTGAAATCTCATCAAGAGCTGTATGCTTTCAATGGTGTCCATATAGGTGAAAAGCACAACACAGGCTGTGCTTAGAGCAAAACAAAAAGAAAATCAATGCAAATGTTTCATAACCCGTGAGCATCGAAACTCAGTATACTTCACTGCCGTGATTTTATTTAGGTCTCTTCATAGATGTTCTACACGCTTGGGTTCCAAGGCCCTCAATGAAAGGGCAGTACATTTGATGAGTTTCTAAAATCTAGGACAGAATTAGTGATCACTGTGAGGGAGGCGGGTGTGCCAGGCACCTGCCCAGCAGCAGGCCTTACCTCTTTGTTTGTCCTGTCAGCTTGCACCAATGTTCCATTCAGGCAAGGTTCCACGTAGTGAAGCTCCTCATTATACTGCAAAGGGAAGAAACAGTCAAAAGTAAACAGTTAAGCATATGAGGGGTACACAATAATTTAAAGATCACACATAGAAACAAAACAGCAGCAAGATCACAGGCTCAATTCATTTCTGTAAGGTGACTTTCTCAATTGGTGGTCCTATTTTAAAAATCGCGTTTAAGTGCAAAGACAGACTTTACTCATGGCTTGTTTGAGTGGGAAACTTAGAGCACATGGTGGATGACAGTGACCAGTGTACACAGTTAACTGATAATCCTGCAGGGGTGGCTCCAAACACAGGGGTTCCCCGGGTACGGCTGACAGCACGTGGTCCAGCTGAGATCTAGAGAGTGTTCCAAACTTGGGTGGATATGACTCTAGCTCCTGCCTTTGGTTTCATGGAGCCACGGAACCCACATGCAGGTCACATACGCGTGACAACAGAAGGCTGGAAAGCAGAGATCTTGATGCTCCCCTATAGGAGGCTTTGTGGTATTAGAGCAGGACACACGTGTAGTGACAGCACTGTCCACATAGACCAATGCCAGGAATCGTTTTTGATTCCAGAATATCCAGATAATAAAGCTTTGTTTTTGTCCAAAGCTCACAACGAGGAAGAAAACATTTGACTGTTCTTAATTTTTCTCATCAAGCATGGTACTCTGTACTGCAGCTAGACTGGGACATTTCAAAACACAAATCTAATCATGCCCTCTCTTGTCAATGCAATTCAGAGGTCCCCTTTGCTCTGCAGAGGAACATTCCTAGGGCTTGGCAGGGCTCTGGACACTTGGCCCCATTAACCTTTCTATCATCTTCACCCATTAGCCCTCCCCATAAACTCAGCACTGGTCAGCCCTAATTCCCTTCCTGTCCTCTGAGATGACCCATCTTTACCTTCAGGCCTTCCACCACTGGGCCTCCTGCCTGAAGCACTCCTTTGGCTTCTCCCAAATGGTACCTATTCATTCTCTGGGCCAACTCATTCTTACTTCCTCTGGGAAGTAGCCTCTGTTGACTGATTTGGTCTAAGGTGATGATATGTCCATTCCTAAAGCTTAATTCCTTTTATTTTTGAAGCATAATTATTCTTAGTCAATCACAGGTATTTGGTCCCCCTCTGTTGGATACAGAACTTCATAACATGTCTTGCAACTGGGAGTAGTCAAGTAATCCATTCCTAGCCAATAACACACAAGAGGTAAGTTTTCTGGGCAGTTTCCATAAATTTTTTTTCTTTCCATTAAAGGAAAACTCAGAATTGTATCTCCACTGCCTTTTCTCCCTCTTGGGATGCTACTGTGGAGCTGCAGCAGCTATTTTGCAACCATGAGGTTGCAAAGGTTGACAAGGTTAAAAATGGACAGTGAGGCCCAAGGAAGACAGAGCAGGGAGATAGATCCAGTGTGGGTCCTTGCTGACACTGTTGAACCACTGCACCAAACTGCAGTTGCGCTCCTTGAGGCCTCTTCCATGAGATTAAGAGATGTCTATATAATGAAGCAACTTTCATTCAGTTGTTCCGTAACTTACAGCCCCAAACTTTTCAACTATATTTTCCAGGTAAATTTTAAAACTTTATCTATATTTTGCCTGAAACACATTCACAGCATTGCTTCTTAGGGCTATATAATCTGAGGCATGAGTCAGAACTCTTGGGTCCAAGTCCTGACTCAGTCATACACTAACTGTGTGGCCTTGGGGAAGTCACTAAACATCTCTGATCCCAGATTCTTACATATAAAGTGCTAATTTACCTTCTGTTAACCCTCCACAGGCCCCTGTGAAGATCCAACAAGGCAAAATACCTGAAATTGCTTTGGTACGTAAAGGCCTGTATGTGCAGGGGGCCGCAGTGGGGGCTTACAAGTAAAGAAGACCAAGAAGTTCTTGCCCTCATCAAGAAGGAACATGTGCAGTAATCAAAACCACGCTCATTGTCACTGCACAAGTCGTGGCCACAGCGGAGGAATCTGCTCTTCTGAACCCCCGCCAGCTTGTTAGTGGCATCATCCAAGCTTGCAGTTAACTAATTTCCCTTGACTGCATCAGGACAAAACTATGCTGAGCAATCTGGACTGTATCACCAAAGGGAGCTGGGCTCAGCTGTCCATGTGAGGGAACAGCACACACCAGGCGGCTGTGCCAAAGAGGCCCGTGGGCTGTGCATGCTACCCAGCACTCCTCCAGAGGGGGACACCAAGAGCACCCTGTGTGCAGAGCTGCTCCCAGCAGCTCTCCATTTGGAAAACTTTTCATTTCTGCATTTTAATGGATGTCCCCTATATTTCTACTTCGTGAAACAGTGATGTGAGATGGCCGAGGCGATTTACGATAAAGGTCAGGTCACCTCCACTCCTAAGATTCAATGGCTTCCTTCAGGTCTCCTTCATCTCTACTTAAACAGTTAGATATCAGTGGTCTTATAGAAACGGATGCAGTGCACAGAATCACTGCCGGCATGCACACTAAGCCGTTTCATCTGTGTCTGTCTGACTCTACGTGACCCCATGGACTGTAGCCCTCCAGGCTCCTCTGGCCATGGGATTTTCCAGGTAAGAATACTGGAGTGGGTTGCTATGCCCTCCTCCAGAGGTTCTTCATAACCCAGAGACTGAACCTGCATTTTCTGTGACTCCTGCATTGCAGGCAGATCCTTTACCACTGAACGGAAGAGGCCCACATAATCATTAGCCAGATGCAATAATGGTCAGCCATTTGCTCTGGCTCCCTCCCATGACGAGGAGTGAACTCTAGGGAGGCACTCAACTACTTCCCTCTCTCCTCAAATTTTTAGTCTTTCCTGCAAGTTTCTGGAAAACGGAAGGAGTCTCTTAGCAGGATAGGAGAGAGCCAAGGCAGCCCTAGAGATGGTCCAGCCAGCCCACTAATTACATGGTGAGAAGATGGACAAAGAACTTTCACTCTTTAAAGAGCTTAGAATCTGCCACACAGACGCAAGATACCAGTCGCTGTCAGTTTCCTTTCTTTCGCCTGCCTGGTTGGCTCTTCTCCTCTGATTGACACAAGGGTAGAGTGTAGAGCTAAAGCAACTGGGGCAAACAGCGTGGGTTCAAATCCAGGCTCAGACACACACTATCTAGGTGATCTTCGCTAAAGCATCTCTGCTCTTTTAAAGTCACTGTTCGTATTAGGGGAATGGGGATTGTTACCAGCATCTCTCATGAACTTACTGTGAGGATGAAATGAGATGGTTCAGTGAAGACTCAACACAGAACCCTCACAGAAGAAAGAGAAAGAAAGTGTGTGGGTGCATGAGACCAAGAAAGAAAGAAAATATGTATGTGGCTGTGCTGTGTGCTTCATGGAAGACTGACAAGACTACACAGGAGGTGGTGAGTAGAAAACAGGAGGTGGTAAGTAGGAAAGAGGTGGGGCAACGACCGTGACCTACTCTCGCCAGAGAGCACAGACACCGTATTTGGTGGAAAGAGATACTGATGCACTACGCACAGGTGACTCGAAACAGTTGAGACAGAAACCACCACATTGTACAGCTGCACGCTGCCCACTCCTTGCCAAACTCTGAACCCTTCCAATAACCGGGATCTTTGGCAGACAGGGAGCCAAGACAGTGCTGGTGGCCTACTGCCAAATCCCCTCATAGGAAGATATCTGCCATGAAATCCTTTGTTTGTTTCCCTCCTGGATATTAACTAAGCATTTGCCGTGTGTCACAGGATATCAAACACTGGCTAAATTTGCCCATGATCATCAAGGTGGGGTAATCATGGAAACACTTCCTCTTACTTTTATTAGTAAAAGAATGTGCTCAATAAAATATGCTTTTCCTTTTCACAATAAAAAGTACTTATCTGTGATGTCATAACTAAGTAAGTGTTAGTTGCTCAGTCGTGTCCGACTCTTCGTGACCCCATGGACTACAGCCTGCCAGGCTTCTTTGTCCATGGGATTCTCCAGGCAAGAATACTGGAATGGGTTGCCATTCCCTTATCCAGAGGATCTTCCTGACCCAGGAGTCAAATCCAGATCTCCTGCACCACAGGCAGACTCTTTACCATCTGAGCTACCAGGAAAGTGCCCATGGTCTACCCCCCCAAACAAAGAAAAAAAAGTGGGGGGTGGGGAGGGTTGTTCAAAAGAAATCCATGTTATTCTTCATACGTCAGGCTACAACCCACTACTCTCTCTTCAGGCCAACCATCAAACTCTATACTCTGGCAGCAAGGGATACATCCCTATCTGCCTTTTTTTTCTTTTTACCAATCTCTGGAAGTACTCCCAAATCTTTCATTTTAAGGACACAGCAAAATCCTCAATGGGAATTTTAATGATGTAAAAGTGGAAAGCCAAGTTTCATTCAACGAAATGGCCAGATGAATGGCCAGAACTTTGGGGAGAAGAATCTAAAAACAAAGAATAAATGGGTTGGGTTCACCAGCTAAGATTCATGGAAGCTTTAGCATTGGTGCAGAATCGGGTCACATGCTGGCTTGCGTAAATTTCAGCCCAGAGACTGGAGAGCAAAGGGCAGGTTACTGTGGGTTCTGCATGATACTGGGGATTCAAAATCCTGCTTAACGTTGCAAGCTGGAGGTGACCAATGAAAGCAGCGCATCTCTCAGGCCTAACAGAACAAGATGATCAGCTGCCTATAAAGGAGACTGAGGAAAGGCCTCATGAACGGAGAGACTTCAGGGAACGTGTGGACACGTCACCCTGCAGCTCAGCCTTCCTCCCTGTCTTCAGGGGATGTGCCAGTTCCTTTACCTGGCTGAACACACAGATTGACTGGACCGACCCTCTCAACCCAGTGCCCTTCTTTTCCTCGTCACCCCCACTCACCCGTTCTCTCTGCTTCCCACATTCACCCCCCAGTCCACTACATCCAGTCACTGAACTCCTTTCAGTCAAGCCAGCAGGATCTATACTCCCTGGAGGTGGGAGAGGATTTATTACAATTTGAAAACAGCACTTTCCTCCTCAATTGTTTGCTATTTTTCCTGCCCTGGCTCACTGCCTACTCCTGGTTAATGCCTGTCTTTTAAGTGTTTACTTCATCACTGCTTATTCCAAGAAGCCACCACTGAGTCCTAGCTGGCTGCATGGCCCAGCTCTGTGCTCTCTCGGCCTCCACACTATCCTGCCCTTTTCTGAGACTGCTCTGTCTACGCCCGACTGCGCGCACCTTCTTTCTTCCTGGTTGCGTCCATACTCAACACATACAAACCCAAAACCCTAAAGCTCATGTGGGAAGAAAACCTGTCTTCCTTACCTACCAAAGCAGCCCCAGTACTTAACTCACAGCACTCAACAGCATTTGCTGAATAACTAAATAACCAGAACAAAGAAATGAAAGGCAAAATTAAAGATTTCTGATGGAAAAGGTTAGAAACAAAGCTTAAAGAAGAAAAAAAGTTGACACAAAGACAACAAAATAAATAATACGATGAGGATCTCTAGCCCCTTCAAAAAACCGATGATAAAATGCAGAGGAAGTAAATCGGTACATTTTAGAGAATCTTAAGTGGCACAAAACCAAAACCAAAAAAAGCACAGAGCTGAAATACTGACATGATTATACAATGCAAGAAAGTGATGCAGAGCTGCTGGGACTCTATTAAATACTTTATGGCTTTATTGATGTACTTTCGATTAAATAACCTTTAGCATGAAAACGCGCAGAGACTACGTAATGAAGCAGATGAACCCACAATATTTTCACCAACACGAGGCATCCCAGGGATCTTTTGCATTACAAAAGCTTCTTGTGTAATTCGAAACACGACTGGACATAATTAGTAATACAGGACAAACGAGCACCGAAAGAAAATACCATCCTTATACTTTTAATACGGAATCGATTACTTTAAAAAGCAAACCCACAGCAGGCAAAGCACTGGAAAAACAGCTCTGAAGAAAATCTGCAAATTAAAACCAGGGCACCAGAAAGTTCTGAGATGAACTAACAAATGACGCTCTTCCCTATTCAACTCCGCACAAACACGGCCTACAGGAGGCATTTAAATTGATTTAACAATATCAGCCCAGTTAATACTGTGTTCATTTAATGCATGGCTTAGGCTTCTGTAAAATCATTTTTCAAATTTCAGCATGGAACAGAATTAGCACTCTCATTTTTATGATAATATTGTTAATTTAATGCATGGCTTAGAGTTAGACTTCAAAGTGAATCAGAAAAATATGGCTTTTCTCTTGTTAGAAACATCTCTCTTCATGCACCAGTGGTTTGACCTTAAATTTTAACTTCAACTGCCCAAAATCACTCTCATATTTCAACAATTTTTTCATAATTTAATCATTTAGTTCATTGATCTTAGATAGATTTTGCAATATCCTGCTCAGGAAAACTAACACAAGTTTTAGCATTATCTTTTCATTTTTATTCTCTGGAAAGATCTGGAAAGAAATTTTCAGTATAACATATAAGATGCATTTAGCAATGAATGTAATACAAACACACAAATACGTAAAATGGCTGGAATGGGCAAGGAAAAATCTTTTCCACTATTTAAATTCCCTTCTTTCCTTCCCCATTATGGCACTGAAAATCAAATGGCAAGGATACGTACAAAAGCTTCTAACATTATTAAGATTGTATTTTTTACTTTCTCCCCAGAGGTTTGTACAGGAGATTGTACAGGACATTGTACAGGAGACAGGGATCAAGACCATCTCCAAGGAAAAGAAATGCAAAAAGGCAAAATGGCTGTCTGAGGAGGCCTTACAAACAGCTATAAATATAAGAGAAGTGAAAAGCAAAGGAGAAAGGAAAGATATACCCATTTGAATGCAGAGTTCGAAAGAATACCAAGGAGAGATAGGAAAGCCTTCCTCAGTGATCAATGCAAAGAAATAGAGGAAAATAGTAGAATGGGAAAGTCTAGAGATCCCTTCAAGAAAATTAGAGATACAAAGGGAACACTGCATGAAAAGANGATATACCCATTTGAATGCAGAGTTTGAAAGAATACCAAGGAGAGATAGGAAAGCCTTCCTCAGTGATCAATGCAAAGAAATAGAGGAAAATAGTAGAATGGGAAAGTCTAGAGATCCCTTCAAGAAAATTAGAGATACAAAGGGAACACTGCATGAAAAGACGGCACAACAAAGGACAGAAATGGTATGGATCTAACAGAGGCAGAAGATATTAAGAAGACGTGGCAAGAATACACAGAACAACTATACAAACACGATCTTCAAAACCCAGATAATCACGATGGTGTAATCACCAGCCTAGAGCCAGACCTCCTAGAATGTGAAGTCAAGTGGGCCTTAGGAAGCATCACTATGAACAAAGCTAGTGGATGTGAAGGAATTCCAGTTGAGCTCTTCCAAATCCTGAAAGATGATGCGGTGAAAGTGTTGCACTCAATATGCCAGCACATTTGGAAAACTTGGCCGTGGCCACAGGACTGGAAAAGGTTAGTTTTCATTCCAATCCCAAAGAAAGGCAATGCCAAAGAATGCTCAAACTACTGCACAATTGCACTCATCTCACATGNGGTTAAAAAATTAAGGCAAACTCTAGAGGATGGCATTCTCTGTTCTACAGATACACTTGATACAATATGAGGATAGAAGCAACTTGCTGAATATTCTGTAAAATAGGATTCGATTTGTGTGGGAAAAACATGTGTTCGTTATAGAAAAATTTGGAAGAATATGTGCCAAAGGAAAGGGAATGGGAACATTACAGAGTTGTTTAAAAGTTTTATATATGTTGCCTACATCAAAAGCAATCAGTATGTCAAGAGTTACTACTAATTAGTGGTTCTTTTTATGACCTCAGGCTTTTAAAATAAATTTGAACATATTTGATCCATCCCCTTATCCATTAAGGGAACAGAGTTCATGATTTTACCATAGAGTCTTCAAATAAAAAAAGTTCAGAGGATCCTTATAGATGTCAAAATANGTTGCCTACATCAAAAGCAATCAGTATGTCAAGAGTTACTACTAATTAGTGGTTCTTTTTATGACCTCAGGCTTTTAAAATAAATTTGAACATATTTGATCCATCCCCTTATCCATTAAGGGAACAGAGTTCATGATTTTACTATAGAGTCTTCAAATAAAAAAAGTTCAGAGGATCCTTATAGATGTCAAAATAATTATGTAAATAGTCTTGAAGCTGATCATTTATGTTCAAAACTAATAAACAGATGTACAGTGAGGGTTGATGGGCCCTCTAATGGGTTTCTTTATATAAGCGACCAATTTGGGGTAAAAGAACAAATTTTTTCCTTAACTGTTCTATAATAACTGGCATGTCTACTTTTAACTATCTTAATCACCCTCTCTTCATTATTGAGTTGACACTGTTTGTATTTCTTAATGAACTTACAAAGATTATTTCAATCGATTGGTTTTGTTAACAGAACAATAAATCCTGACTGATAAAGGATTCACAATGTAATTAGTTAGCTCTTCTTATTATGCAAATTTCTGATACTTCTGTAATGAGTAATTAAAGATTAATAAGAAAGATAGTCTCAAATTAGCTGCTCCTTATCTGTAAATGCTTCAGGATGTGTGAGGATCAGGCCACGTTTGCATATTCACAATGAGACTGGTAACCAAAGTAACTTTTCTTGATTTGGAACCCCAAAGTTCCGTCTAAAAAATCTTCAAAGAGCTATGCCTGAGGCCATACAGTTTCACAGTAAGATGGCTGAGTGGTTCAACGACATTGTCTTCATATCTGCTCAGGAAAGAGGATGTGGGGAACCTGGACAGTTTTCGAGTCCTCACTGTGTCATCTTCTGGTACCTCTGTCTCCATGTCAAGCAATACAGAACTGGGGTGAAGATCCAATGACATCATCTACACGGGGACACTTAGCAGTGGTACCCCATGGAAAGAAAATGCTGATATAACTCATTAAACAAGGATTCAAACTACACTTGCCAGGTACTGTCCTAGGCACTAGGGACAGTTCAATGAATAAATAAGACTAACCTCTGGTTCCATTATTATTCTCTTTCTTTTCCTTTTGCTTTTTAGGGTTTTTTAAAATCTCAAGCTATTAAATCATGGTGCCCTGTTGTTGTGCCTTTCTGCTCCAAGCCTCATCAGAAGCAGGCAGGACACTAATCAAGCAATCCCTTCTGCAAGCCCAGAGTCACTTCAACACCTGTGCCCTCTGGCCAGCAAATAAAAGTGGGTGTCATGGCCATGCAGAAGACTGCCCAGAAATAGGGTTCCACGATGACACACTCTGCTCAGGGGCCCAGAGAAGCCATACAGACACAGCAATGGTACTCTTGGGAGCGTGTCGTCACCGCTCACTTTTCAAATTGCAGCCCTTCTTTAATACCCTACCACTGGCTTCTTGTGCACCAGTTCAGGTTATGTTGGCAGGGACCCTGTGGACAATGAGACTGCACCTGCCCCAGCTACAGGTTGAGGTGCAGACTCAAGTGGTTCATCCCAAGACATGCCATTGTGTGTGTGGCAAAATTAGGATTCAAAACTAAGTCCCAACTCTGAAGCCAAGCTCTGTCTCCCTCACCACACTGCCTCCACTGCCTGCTGCATCCACTCCATGTCCCAGAGAGAGGTGATTCAGCAAAGCACAGGTAACCACCACACAGGAGCACCTAGCTAAGTATTCAAGTAAAAGAATCGGGCTCATGTGGCTATCATCTTTGGAGAAGAGTTGGAAGAAAATAAAGGGTGTATTTATACGACCCTTAAAAAGACTCATACCAGAGAACTGAGGAGAAGAGGAAAAAAAACTGGAGATGGACTCCTGAATCAGTGCTCCTGCCCAGCCAGCATGTTCCTAATGGGGCTTGCTTCCCAGATTTCTCACTTTTCAGCTCTGTGACCTCTACCAAGATACAGACACACTCTCAATCCCTGCAATTTCACCTGAGAAAATGTCAAAACCACCCCCTACTCCTAGAGCCCCTGTAAGGAATGAGGACAATGCAAATATGAAACGTAAGCAAATGGCACACAGTAGTACCGTTTTTGTTTCTGAAGCTAAGATGGAGTACTCTCTGAGCCTTACCCTGCTCTCTGCATTTTCAATCTCTTATCATCATGATTACTATCATTGTTATCACACAAACCTAGCTTAAAATTAATTTCCACATAAGAAAATTTAGTAGTTTAAAGAAAATCTAAGTCTAATTCCTCAAGGTTCTAAAAGGTTTGGTTCCCAAATCCGGTGCTACTCTTCCAGATGACAAAGCCTGAGTGCCAGGTGAGAAAAAAATATGCCCAACTGCTTTCCCAGACCCCAAAACCCCTCCAATATCATGATTCAGTGAACTCACATGGGACTAACGGGCCCTCGTCCTAGGGTATCCAATGCTGTGCACACAAAAGCAATAAGAATGTTAACTGCTTGCTGCTAAAGATCAAGTGAACTCAAAGTGCAAAGAAAGCACAAAACAGCTGCACTCACAGCAATTATGTTGAAGAAGTCGTCATCCCCCAGCGTATCCAAAATAGACGAGACTGTTTGCTTTGCGATCGTCATACGGAGCCCTTTCATGCTGCCACTGACATCCACTAAAATGACCACGTCTTTTGGAGAAGTTGCTGCCTGGATGTACCTATGTCCGAGGAAAATTAAGCAAAAATGAATTCTGAATCTCTCTGCAAATTTTCTCTTTTAAAAAATAACTAAGGTTTGACCATTTCCTACCACTTTCGGTTCCTGCAGTCAAAGGCAATGACTCCATTCTCATCTGGTTCCCATTTAATCCCTAGAAGAAAAATGGAGTTATGAGAAACCCAGAAACTTCAAATATTTATTCATAGCATTTCAAGGCTGTTCTGCTCTGCTGATTGAATGAACAGGGTGAAAAATCACATGCAAAGACCAACCCTGGGGCTCATCACATGCTCCATCACCAACTCTGGGAAGGTGCTTTAGGGTTGGAACACCATAGCAAACATGGCCTCAGCCCAACTGCTCCAGGATCTGCTAGAGAGTGGTGACATCTTTAGTAACCCACTGTCCATCAAGAAAGGACAATACTGGAGCTCCTTCCTAAGCTAGTTAAAGTTTGCCAAGGCCATTTCTCACTGTTTTACTAGTTGCTGGACCTGGCTGCATCGTTTGTAGATCTCTGGGCAGAGTCATGCCCTGTTCCTGGACCCAGACAGGTAATGTCTAGAGCATGGTGGGGGCGGGGATATTAGAAAGTATTCAGTATGTTTCCATCTCAGAATATACAGTCTGTTCTCTTGTCAGCCCTGTTTTGGCTTGGCTTTCTACATTGAAATGAAATAAAATGGCCCTAATTATGCTGCATAATAAAAGTTGAATTTCAGTCTTTGAAGCCTGGGGGTTTTTCCCCTTACATAAAATGGGATCCAACATCCTTAGCCTTGTGGCTTGCAGACTGGTCGGGATACATCCAAACTTCACATTCTCTATTTAAAACTTAGTTTTTAAGAATAAACTTTCATTTAAAAAGAAAAATGTTTGCTGCCTAAAAGTAAGATAGAAAATCCTTGTTTTCAACCATCAGTGTTGTTCAGGGATAGAGGATTTTGCAGTTAAAAAAATAAACACATAAAAATTATTTTCACAGGAGAAAGGCCTGAGACTGTAGTATTGAGATTCTCCTTTCCAATTAATAAGTGCCAGTTCTCTGGACCACATTGGGCTGATATTAGGTATGTGCTTAAGATAACACTGCTAAATCATTTCAGAAATAACTATGAGATAGAAGTTTGTAAACTGAAGAGTCATTTTGTTCTGTTCTCCTTATATCTACATCTCCCTCCCACAAATGGACCTAATTTAAAGATTCTCTGTAACAAATCAGAAAATAGAAGTAAGAGAAGCCACTGCCAAAGGAAGGTTATTAGGTAATGAAGATAAAATAAAAGTGACATGATATTGTACACTAAAGGAGAAGAATATAGTTTATTTTAAAAACATCTGACACACTGCATTTGTATAAAGCCAAGTATAGCTAGGTTGACAGTCTTGACACATAAAATGAAATTATATCCATAGTGAGGCTAAGTATTACTCCAACGTATAACTCCACCAAGAACTGGCTTGAGTCCAAATAAAAAGAATTATTTTTAATGTGTTGACCCATAGTAGACATTCAGCGGACATTCCTTGACTTGAACTGTGGCCAGTGTTCTGGGGCCATAACGCTACCTGCTCATCCTCCACCTCACCCTCCGCTGCCACCCTTCCTTCATCCTAGCCGCATCACTGTGTGCTCTGCTGGAGAAGAAACAGGCAATTCTCTTTTACTGTCCCAGCATTCAGGCCAGGGCCTAGGGGAAAGTAATTAGTGACACTCCATATTCTCCTTTTGGATTGAGATCCTGTCCCAGAAAATGGGCTTTTAACTCTACAAAGGCAATGCTGAAACTTGGTGCTTTTCAAAAAGGCTCTAGGGAAGACTCTTTCCTTGCCTCTTCTTAGCTTCTGGCAGATCCCAGTAACACTTGGTGTTCTCTGACTTGCAGCTGCATAATTCCCATTTCTTCTCTGTCTCCACATGGCTGTCTTCTCTCTGTGTCTGTGTACCCTCCTCTCTCACAGGGACACTTGCTACATGGGATTTAACGCTTATCCAGTAGGATCACTTCCCAACTGTACTAGATCTGCAAAGATCCTATTTCCATGAAAGGTAACAAGTGAGGCTCCAGGGGCACATGAATTTAGAGGGACACTATTTAATCCACTACAGGTAAAACATGTAGGACCTGTAAAATAGACACGAAGACTGGCCACAGGGCAAAGAAGATTATCCAAGGCAGAGAGAACCACGTCTGCCAAAGTCTGAGAAGAGCATGTAGAGTTCAAGGAACCAAAGGAAGGCCGGGGTGGCTGTGCAGAGGTGTCTACACTGAGGAAAGAGCTGGGTGACAGTGGGGACCCGGAGGCACAGGCTTTTGCTGGTTAGGAAAGGAGATACACACAGAGAGGATGAAGACAGTACCTCAACACAGTTCTACACGCAGCTGCCCTGACGTCACAACAAAGATAACCCCTTAACTCAAAATCAGGGCCAGATGGGCTCTGGAGGATGATCTTACTCACACTTGACCTTTGGGCCCAAATCATCATTTCAAGGCAGGGACTCCAAGGCTCTCAAAGTTTAACAGAGTTTCCTGAGATTTCCAGTTAGGACTACTACTTGATCTCCCAAATCCTATGCCACCATTCTCTACCTTATACAGGCAGTATAAGGCAGTTCCACTAGAATTTAGCAAGAGGTAAGTGAATAAAAGTAAAACTGGTTTCTACACCATGGGATGAACATCTTGAGGGTCTTTAATCTGCTTAATTTCATTTTCAAACTCTGCTGCTGGGACAGCCAAAGGCAGCAGTTACCAAATTAATTTGAACATTGAGCCCTTCTGTTCCCAAGAATCTCACAACAAAATGTTTTAGGAGACAAACTTCAGGACAAACCCTGTCCCAGATGGGTACTACCTCTCCCAGGATATTTCAACATTTTAGTATATTTTTTTTTACACAGCAATATTTTGAAAATGTTCAAGTAATCAAGTAATCTCTTCAGAGAAATAATAGGTGGTTCATCTTACATCTTTGGGATCCAGGGAATTGTCACTTAACCAAGAAGCACCCCTTAGGAAACACATAATTTCTGAACTGTCAATATGCCTATGAGATCCCACCCAGGCTGGCTGGGGTATGCAGCTCAAGAGAGAAAGAATGGTGCTGTTCAGCAGCAGATTTCACTGCCATGCAGCCTTCTCTCTGTGGCACTCCAGACTTCACAGCCAGCATCAGGAATGCCTAGCCTACCTTCCTCAGCTTTTATAGGACTATGTCCTTAGAACATACAGTATATCCATAGGAGAAACTGAAAATAATGCTGAAACCTCTTCGGCAGATTCAATGCTCAAATCTGATTAAATGTTGAAATATTGTGCAATATTCTGANTGGCACTCCAGACTTCACAGCCAGCATCAGGAATGCCTAGCCTACCTTCCTCAGCTTTTATAGGACTATGTCCTTAGAACATACAGTATATCCATAGGAGAAACTGAAAATAATGCTGAAACCTCTTCGGCAGATTCAATGCTCAAATCTGATTAAATGTTGAAATATTGTGCAATATTCTGATATCCTATTGTTTCTCTCCCAAAGGTATTATAAACTAATATTGGAGGGAAATTAATTTCATCTAACACAACATAGTCTTCTTGCCACATGAAAATGAAAAGTAGGGTAAACAGGGCAGAGCCTAAATTGGGCATCCTCCGAAGGTCAAAAGGTTCAATAAATGTGTTCCCTGCTGGAGCAGGTTGGAACTGAGTTTCTCTCACTGGTAACCAAAATCTCTGATGAATGCATTTCCCCACAAGAGGGAGCTTCATGGCGAAGTGACTTCTCCCCCTTAGCTCACCATTTTATCCTAAGGGCCTCACAGGGGGCTTAGAACAAAGCAAGAACTCAGGACACACTTTTGTAAGAATGAAGAAACATCCTTTCTGCCTAAGGGCAAGTACATTTACCACTGATTCATTCTATTGTACCACTCTAAACATGAAAAGAAGCATCCTAAGAAGAAAAAAGGATCCTAGGGAAAAAAAACAAAAAAAAAACATGGATCCCTCATCTAACAATCATTTTACATCCAGGAGACAAGAGGTGTACTCTGTTCAACACTAGGCACAGAGTGAGCCCTGAGATATATCAGGGTAGTGAAGCCCTTTGTAGGACTATGACACGTTTTATTCACACAGAAAATATGCAGAAATTTTACAAAGTCAGAATTCTGCCACAAATGTCATAAAAGAACTCTAAGCATTTCTGCGTCAACTATTCTGATTGTGACTGATAAAAACCTTGTACACAAATTAATCTCTCCTAGGAACATGAATTTGAGCAAACTCTGAGAGACAGTGGAGAACAGAGGACCCTGGCATGCTGCAGTCCGTGAGGTCACAAAGAATCGGACGCGACTGAGCGACTGAACAACATTAGATAAACCCTTTACGAGGATTCTCTTTTGTTATGGACTGAACGTTTGGGTCCAGCAACATTCATAGGTTGAAGAACCCCTATGTTCTGATATTAAGAGGGGATTGTTTTTGCGAATAGGTTTGGATGAAGTCATGAGACTGGAGCCCCCCCTGCTGGGATTAGAGTCCTTCCAGAAACAGTAAGAAAAACTAGAGCTTCTTCTCTCTCCCATGTTAGGACACAGGGAGAAGCAGCCATCTGTAAGCCAAAAAGAGGCGTCTCATCAAGAATCAAATCTTCATCTTGGTCTTCCCAGTCTCAAAAACAATGAGAAATAAATGTCTATTGTTTAAATCGCACACACCTAGTCTGCGGTGTTTTGTTATAGCAGCCCAAGATGACTAATACATCTCTATTATCAAATCTCAAATTTGAAACTTCTGAATTCAGTTTGAAGACTTCCTGCTGGTGGAGACATTAGATAATCTGTGGTTTCTTCTTATTTACTCCACCTTCATTCAAATGCCACGTTGTTAAGTTGTTCCTGTGGCTTCCTGATGGATGAGCCCCCCACCATGCTCTATTTTCACATCTGCATTAAATTTACTCGCTGTTGAGTGTATCAGAGCAGATTGCAATTTGGTGACACTGGAACTCTAATAGACCACTGTTTATTATAATGTTATCTTTAATAGGATGCTTATTGTTTGAATTTCTGTGAGCTCCAGGAGGAACCATGCATGCCCTGCTGAACACAGCTCTTGGGAAATGTTGACCAATCTGGCAAAGCAGGCACTCGGCAGGCAAGTCTCAGGGGACAGATGCTGTGCGCAGGGCAAACAGCTCCTGCAGGCAGAGGCTGGCAGTCTCAGAGCCTCAAAGTGAGAAGACATCAGGTGCCTAGTCTTACTTAATGAAAACATAAAAGACTCTACTTAATTGCTCCAAGATTATGCAGGGCATTTTTTTTCCCCCTTCTTTTAGGTTGAGCTTGTTAATTTCTACAGCTGTGATGCTGGCGCAGTTGCAGCCTCGAGTCCTGTTTCACAACTTGTAAGCAAAATTAAAACTTCCTTTCTTTCTTCTTCCTTTTTTAATTACAATTTAAACCTAGCCAGTATTACATTCCTATTGCAAAGCAGAGGCCTGAGAAGGCCACAGAAGGAACATTTGTTCCAAAGTCANAAAAAATGTGTGTTCTGTCACTGCAATCACCGAAGTCAACACAGTCTCTCCACCTCTAACATAAAAGTTTGCTTCAAAAATAAATAAATTGGAATCACACAACTAACTCTCTAATTCTTCTGTTCAGCAGATTATGAGCTCCTTAAGGGCAGGAATCATCTTGCCTTGGTAGCCTGCCGCACACCTTTGACCAGCACATGGCAGAAACGCCAGAAATGTTAGATGGATAAAGAAATGAGTGGATGGATGAATAAAACAAAGGTTGTTCTCCAAGTCCATACAACTGTCTACTCTTCTGCCCTGTGAATCCATAAGTAAATCTCCTTCCCTCATCCTTAGCAGTCCAGAGATAACCCCTTGCCTTTTGTCCACAGATGAGCGTTCGGAGTGAAGACAAAGACAGAAAATAAACAAATATTTCTTGTAGGCTGGTCAAAGATCATCCTCTGATCCCACTGAGGAGGCTCTTTAAACGGCCATTTTTTCTTAACCTTAGAAGACTGTATTTCAAAATGATGAAACACTCAGCAAAATTTTGCTATAAGAGAACAGATAATTGTCCACTCCCAGTATAATGCGGGTTAGGATGAGCAATTAAGCCAGTATGCCACAACTACTGCGCCCCTGCTCTAGAGCCTGCGAACCTCAACTACTGAGCCAGCTCACCTAGAGCTGTGATCCTCACCAAGAAAAGCCCACACACAGCNATTTTGCTATAAGAGAACAGATAATTGTCCACTCCCAGTATAATGCGGGTTAGGATGAGCAATTAAGCCAGTATGCCACAACTACTGCGCCCCTGCTCTAGAGCCTGCGAACCTCAACTACTGAGCCAGCTCACCTAGAGCTGTGATCCTCACCAAGAAAAGCCCCCACACAGCAACGAAGAGGAGCCTCAGCTCATCGCAACTAGAGAAAGGTTGTGTGCAGACAAAAAGACCCATAACAGCCAAAGATTAAATAACATTTTAAAAAAACCACAAACACTGACAGAAATGGACTGATGGCCACAGCCATTCATAAAGCCATCAACGGAGCCAGTCCATTGCCCTGGAGTCCAGCACCCTCACCGGAATCCCTGTGGGAGTGTGAATCACAGCAACCCCACTGTGGCATTCTCATTTCAAAATCCTTCCGTACTTTGCAGACAGTGGGAAAGGGGACAGATTCCATCAGTCCAGTCAAGTCACACAGCAAGCCAACAAGCAAAGCAACTCTAGAAATGCTTATATAAACTAGGACGCCGCAAGAAAGCTCACTGCTGTGCGGGTGCTCACCACTCCTCTGCCTCGGCTGCCTGCCTTTGCCAGCTGATTCCCTCTAAGAGGCTGAGGATGAGAAAACAGTGGAAGACATGGCACCTTGTCTTACTGTCTCACCTCCAGCCTACCTCATTCTTTCAGATCATGTACCCAGATTAAACAGGCCATTGGGATTCTAACTTTCATCTCAAAGGCAAACGCTCTAACTCTTGTAAACTATAATAAACCACGTCCTAGACCAGGAGAGTGAAAACAATCAACTTTTTCCTGCAAAGTAATTTTGAGTAAGACTTTATCCTCACCATTTTGGAAAATGTGGTGCATTATTGTTCCTGTCCAAGCTTGACAATAATTACTGTGACTCACTCCTTGCTGTGAAAGGCACTTAAATTAATCCACAAAGGTGCAAATACAATAATAACATTGAAAAAATCCAGTTCTTTGTCTCATCCATCAATGACCTCAATTCTAAAAACTTTCCACATATTAGAAACAAAAATTCCATTTCAGTAGCTTTCTGTGTTTCAACATGTTAAAGAGTTCACCATCTTCCGGTTAGATGATTTTTTCTTGAGCATGGTTTCTTTGGTGGTAGTAAAAGGCTTCCGTGTCTCCAGGTGGCCCTAGTAACCTAGTGAGACGGCTCCTCCCTCTGGGAACTGTGAGCACCTTCAGAAATGCAAAANGCTGAAGATCTGCTCTGATTGGAAAGGGAATAAAACTCACCTCAGGTTCAGAGACAGGGTGAACACTGTCACCCCTTTCCCACCAACAAGTACTAGCATAACACCAGCCTTGCAAGAGCCTTGCTGCAGCTCCCTGGAACTTGGCATCCTGATTGCAAATCTGGGCTGAATTCCAAGGCTAGATCATACAGCCTGACCCAGAAGTTTCAGTAGTTTCTGCTAAGCCATCACTCAGAGACTACGTCTCACTGCCCAGTGCCCTAAGATGCTCTGGCCTGGCCCAGGAGCCCTTTCCAAATCCAGTTCCCCTTCAGCTCCCAACATATACCCACACCCCCATCCTGAACAATCTTAGTGATGCCTTTTCTCTTGTTACATTTATAGAAGCTGTTCCTACTGCCATTGGACAACCCATTTAAAGAGTATGAATCATGTCATATTTTCTAACATTCTCCAAAGCATTTAGCTCCTGTACTGGATGCAGTATGCACTTACTCATTCATTCATTCAGAAAAAGGTGGCTGAACTGACTACTATGTGCCAGGCATTGTGCTAGGATTTGGAGACAGAGCAATGGGAAAAACTAGGCAAAGCCTAAACTCAGCAGCAAGTATAGTCCAGTGGGGAAAACAGAGAATCCAATAATTATCTAATCAAATATAAGATTATAGTCATGATCAGTACCAGAAGGGGCAAAACACGATGCTAGGGAACATGTTCTTAGGCAAGGTCTCCATAGTATATCATTGATCAAGCTGGAATTTGAGAAATAAATAGGCACTAAAAGGGGGAGGGGGCAGAGCGGCCCTGCCATTGCCAACTGACATTTCAATACCTGGAATTCAGAGGACAAAAAGCTGGTGGGGGCGAGGGCAGCTCAGGATGAGAACCTAGCAGGACCTTGAAGACCCTAGGCTGCAGTCTGTTGGTCATCTCAGAAGCAATGGAGGCCCCTAGAAGGCCTGAAGAGAAGGCAAGCACAAACTACTGCCATTTGGAAAGCAACCAAGCAGAGGCAGGAAGGTGGGGGTGGAAAGGCCTATGTAGAGGCTCCTGCTGCCGGTCCAGGGGCACAAGATGGTCCTTGCACTAGGGTGGCAGAATGGCAGTGAAAGAAGCCACTGATAGAGAAAGGATGAGCTCACCAAACATGTTTTGTGCTCTGAAGCCAGGTGCTTATTCCAGAGGTAGAAGCTCTCTTCTGCACTGTCCCAGCCTCCAAGCAGGGAGTTCTCAACAGCAGGAAGGCTGGAGGACAGTGCTCCAGAGCACTGCATCCTGGGGGCATTTGCCCCAAAGGGAGCTGGCATGTTCCTTAGCACACGAGTGGGAAAAAATCTCCTGATGGAAACAGGGAAGAGTTTGTCCTCCAGCAGCTGTATTGACACAGATTTGCTAACACTGATTTCTTTGCTGCAACAGTCCTTGGAATGCACATCCCTGCTAGCCATTCTTGCAGCACGTCTCTAATTGATGGAACTTATTCATAAGAAGCATGGAAAAGAAAAGGAAGAAGCCCTGGACCACACATTTGGGTCTGGAAACCTTCAGCAAGACTCTTCCTGGGCACTGCTGTAAGCTCATATGGTGCCAGCTGCCCGACGTGCCGGTGCCTTATGGTCACAGCTCCCGGAAAAGCACATCCTATTGCTGAAGGATGGGAGAACTGAGGTTCTGTGAGGGGAGAGCTACACCGTCTGAGATGGGCTAGGTGGTCCTTTTCACCTAAAGTGTCCCTCAGCGGAGGCGGTTGCAGGGGATGCGGGTAGAGGGTAGGGTAGGGTCATAAACACTTAGTCCTGGGCCTCTGTCCCAGACACACCACTACCCCCTGGCAAAGTAAAGCCAAATAAACGTATCCACTCAGTCAACTAGCGTTTAAAAATACCTAGGGTACTTGAATTATTGTTCTATGTTCCATGGTGGGAGGTGGGAGTACAGCAACACAAAGAAACAATGCTCGCGAAACTGATGTTAAAACAAATCACACACAATAAAGAAACAACTCCCAACTACAGAACAGAACACACAGCTTTCATCATCTGGTACAGACCCATTCCTGATATTCACTCAGAAAGTCTCCTCTCATTCCAACCTTTCAGAAGAGAGAAAGGAATTTAAAACATATTTCCTTCTATCTTGTGGCTCCCAGTAAAATATGATTTTGTGAGCCTGCCATTTGCACCGATGCTATCAGGTTTCTATTGATATTTAATATAAACACAGCCCCGAGGCTAGCAGGTACCTTGACAGAGTCTGAAATATAATTGCCAGGGAACTGTACAAATGTGTGTAGCAATTAAGGAGCTGTCAGGGATATTGCTGGTGTGAAGACATAGAGCTTCGGGATGGACAAAGGAAGGCGCTGAATCAGAGGCTGAGGGAGCAGAGGCTGCAGAGGAAACACGGCAGCATATCACCAGGCAGTGGGTCCAGAGGCCACAGGCAGGCAGTAAGTGCGCTGCGGACACTCAGAAAGGCAGACAGAGCCCAGCAGAACTGTGCTGTTTGTTTGTAACCCCCAAAGGCAGAGAGCTGACTCTCCTGCATTTGCTTAGATTTATATGGAGAGATGACAAGCAGCCTTGAGTCTGGCTTCTGAGAGAGGCCCAGGTTGGGGCATAGTAAGGAATTAACTATCTGCACTGCTTTTAAGACCTGTCACAAAGTACCAGCCTGAAAAACTGGCTTGTGGGTAGGAAAGATGGAAATGAATATGGATGAAAGATGAGTTCTGAGTGAGGAAGAAGGAAATATGAGCCTGCTGGGAGACAAGGTACAGCAGAAGGAAGATCTGAGCTGAGCCCTGAGGAGGACCGTAGAGCTTCTCTGAGCTGCATTTCAGGGCAANGAAAGATGGAAATGAATATGGATGAAAGATGAGTTCTGAGTGAGGAAGAAGGAAATATGAGCCTGCTGGGAGACAAGGTACAGCAGAAGGAAGATCTGAGCTGAGCCCTGAGGAGGACCGTAGAGCTTCTCTGAGCTGCATTTCAGGGCAAGTCCTGCCCACAACTACGCTGTCATTGATTTAAGATGCCACTCAGTGGTAGTGGGGACGGGGATGGTCAAGATAAGGGAGGTGCACACACACTCTCCTCCCTTTACCAGGATCACATCATCCTTTGAGATGCTGGAAACCGGCATCTTTTTAACTGGATGAGGTAGGGTGAGGAAAGAGGAGGCGAGGGGTGGGGGCTTAGTTAATGGCCGGGGTTTGAAAATCAGAATGACCAGCTCTAGTAATACAGTCTTTTCTGCCTTTAATTACCTTTAAATTCCCAGGAGAGAACACCCTGTCTCAAATTTGAGATGCTACTGCTACATATCAGAGTTACATATAGCCAATGAAATAGCAAAATAAAGAAATTTTAATCTCCTTTTTTCGAACCATGGATGGGAAGGGGCTTATGCCTTGCCCTCAGCTCCTTCTCAAAACAACACATACATACATACATACACACACACACACACACACACACACACACACACACACCATATGCCATCCCAGGTAAGTGCTTTCAGGTAGAAGACAAAGAAATCTTTAAAGACTTTGGTCTTTGTATATTTCGTTAAGCAAAACATCAAACCCGTGGATACGCAGATTATTACTGGGAACAAGGCTATNACACACACACACACACACACACACACACACACACACCATATGCCATCCCAGGTAAGTGCTTTCAGGTAGAAGACAAAGAAATCTTTAAAGACTTTGGTCTTTGTATATTTCGTTAAGCAAAACATCAAACCCGTGGATACGCAGATTATTACTGGGAACAAGGCTATATGTATTTAGATAAAATAAAGAGAGTCGATTTAAACATAAGTGCTAAGTAATCAGACAGGCATTGGGCAGAAACAGATGAAGATGAGAGTACAGCCTATGAACAACTGGGACTGGGGAAACGTAGCTCCGGTGGCTCAAAGCGCCCATGTTCATCACCTCGTCCCAGCTTTCTGCCTAGGCACTTCTCACCCCATCCTTAACAGCACCTACACCAGAAGGGTGACAGGTGACCTGTGAACACATTTCTTGCATAAAGAAAACTGTGGATTTTCTTTAAATAAATATATATATATATATGATATATCCTCTATGTCGTCTAGCTCTGAAAGTGACACAATCCTGAAGACATTCAGCTCTAAGAATAAGAAAATATAGTTGTGATCACATAACCAAGGGCATTTCTAGCTTAACACTGCTAAAAGTATATAAAAAGAAGTCAGAAGTAGGCCTGAGAAAGGGCAGAAAGATGCTCTAAGACGCAGACCATGTTCTACGCAGATAGGCTGCAGGGACAATCCACCCCCCTCAAGAGTTCAGTGGAAGAAGCCAATTTCATGCCAAGGTGGCTTTGATGGATATGGCACCAGGGAACTGGGTTCATATGGCTAAAACATTATAGGAGTTTGCTTCTGATGCTCAATTTCATGTGAAGATATTCAGCTCAAAAGCTCCCTTCACTCCCACCCCAACCCCTAACATTGGAAGTTCAAACTTCTCCCAAGAGCATGATGTCCACTAGGAATAAGGCCAGCTTCTAACAATGCTGGCCAAGAATTAATAACAAGGATGTACCAGCCATCTTTCCACCAGACCTCATTCACCCCACAAATGCTCGTATCAACTTTATTTATTTTATTTTATTTTTTTGGCTTGCTGAACAACAGCAGTGGGCCCAATTAACTGAGACCAAATGACTGAGTTTAGGATCTTCAGAGGCTAATACACACTGGGTCCTGAGAGGCAGGGATGGGTGCTTGATGCTGCCTTTCTCTTGTCACATAAGACTGTAAAAAATCAAAGGCTGCAGGTTTAACTCTATTTCATGATTTGCAACTAGCATGAGCATATAACCATCCAAACTGGATCATTTTTGAGAGGAACTATTTTTATTAATGTATAGAGATAAATAGTGTAAGTATATTGTCAGCAGGACATAATGGACAGACACTCCATTTATAACCCATCCAGTTCCACAGGGAATGGAACTTAGTGACTCTGTGTGTGTGTGTGTGTGATCTCTGATGTGATCATGATGTGCACAATCAAAATGGATTGGATCAGGAATCACTTTATAACAATATATCAAACACCTTCCTTTAACACTTAGCCAATCACTGTATATAAAACCATGGCCTTTTGAGTATTGGGAGCAGATGGCTAGCTGTGAATGTTCAGCCAAAGTGATTTATTGATGGGAGGAGAAATGGAGAACATTAATTAATCCACTAAATTGCTTAACTGGATGCTACTTAAGACTGTTTCTACTGTAATTATGTCAATATATCCTCTACTTCTTCAAGCTGGGAATCTCTCCAATTTAAGGACCCAAATAGCCAAATTAAAAAACCTTTAAAATTTCTGCCCCATATAACTGCTTAGGGATAGAAACTGCTTCAAGAGTAGGTTGGTCATCCAGAGATTGTCAATGGTTTCATAAAGGTTCTAGTTTCTGTCTTTCTATTCTGTATTTCACTGGGCTGGCTCCATCCTCAGACCCTATTTCTCACACATCCTAGCCTTGTACCCTGCAGCCCTTGCCCCAGCTTCTCCAAGCTTTCCTCTGATGGGGCCAGAGAATTGCTAGGGCACTTAAGTCATCAACATTTTTCCCACCCTACTCACCGGTGGAATGTGAAATTTTCAAATGTCTTACTTTAATTGACTTTGACCACTGTATGCCCATCTCTGAGCTAATCAAAAACACGAAGGGAAAGGGGGAGTAGGATGAATTGGGATGGACATACATACAATATTGATACTAAATATAAAAAAGGTAAGTAATGAGAACCCACTGTATAGCTCACAGAACCCTACTCAGTGCTCTGTGGCGACCTAAATGGGAAGGAAATACAAAAGAGAGGGGTANACACGAAGGGAAAGGGGGAGTAGGATGAATTGGGATGGACATACATACAATATTGATACTAAATATAAAAAAGGTAAGTAATGAGAACCCACTGTATAGCTCACAGAACCCTACTCAGTGCTCTGTGGCGACCTAAATGGGAAGGAAATACAAAAGAGAGGGGTATATGTATACATACAGTTGATTCTCTCCACTGTACAGTAGAAACTAACACAACACTGCAAAGCAACTATACACTAAAAAGTTAATTTTAAAAAATAATAAAGTGCACTAGACATTAAAGGGTTAAAAATGAAAAAAAAAAAAAAAAGAAAACCTGGAGAAGAATGAGGCATACTGATCAAATCTGCTTCAACACACTAAGTCTTGGGTCTGATTTAAAGTCCAGCAGCCATGAAAGAGTTGGACACGACTGAGCGACTTCACTTTCACTTTTCACCTTCATGCATTGGAGAAGGAAATGGCAAACCGCTCCAGTGTTCTTGCCTGGAGAATCCCAGGCGGAGCCTGGTGGGCTGCTGTCATGGAGTCGCACAGAGTCAGACACGACTGAAGCGACTTAGCAGCAGCAGCAACAGCCATGAAAGACAGTCGGGGTGGCACTGGCAGGAAGAGAAAAGACAGGGTGCCAAACCAGACATACCTCCTCCAAGATTTCAATATGGTCACAAACACCCAAAGAGTCATCACAGAGGCCACAAAATCATGTGACTTGGGATTTCACCAAGCACTAATTCTGTTAAATAATTTAAATCTGGCAGGATCATTCCCCAAGTGAAGCATTTTCATACCACACCAGGGTACAAAAAGTTTGTTCAGTGTTCTAAAGGTACGTGGCGGACAGAAGAAAGTTAATCAAGGAAAGTTTAATGCAAATGACAGATCTCTTGAGATACAAGGGGGAAAAAAACTCAAAGACGGGAGAAAGAAATGCTTTGTGGGAAAAAACGCATCAAGTTCAGAAGATTACATGCTACAAATAACAATGAAAAAGAAAAAAATGCTATTGCTACTAAAATAAAACCAACCAGACCATACATATTTAACAGAAACTTCACCAAGGAAAAAGCCAGCTGCTACGAAAATGATGTATGACAAGGACAGTCTTCAGAAATGGAAGCTGATCTCCAAAGCTTTCAAGGACAGACCTACTTACAGATTTTAGTTGGAATTGTTTTAGTAAGAGCATGCTTTCAAGTCAAAGCATGAAAAATCTTTTCTTAAAAATTTTAGTTGTCCAAACTTTATTATTTTCGTATTTGTGGAAATATTCAGGAAGGTCTTCTAGCAATAAAGATGCTAAAACTTTTATATAGCGATGGTGGTTTATTTAATCAGTTTGATTAAACAGTTTCAAAATATTTTAAATTGCTATAAGTAGAGTAAATCGAAACTCCAGTAACTTTTGGAATCCTAATACATTTGATTATAATTTTAGTATAGAAGGTAAAAAGACAAGCCATCTATGCAAATACAATAGAATTCAGCTTATAATCTACCATGATTTCACCCTTTGGTCTGTTTGATCATTGTTAAATAGCTTGGTTCTATTTTGTATGTAAATTAAAGGGAATGCAAATGTAAAGCTGATGCTATTTCAACAGCATTTACATGATTAGAATATAACAAAGTATGTGTTGAACTGAAAGTCATGTCACTCATGGAATGTCCCAAAGCAAAGACCATCCATGATGCCAGGTCAGAATTTACAAGGTCAAAACAAAAAAGGCTACTTTGAGACTTCTCTGGTGGTACAGTGGATAAGAATCCATCTGCCAATGCAGGGGACATGGATTTGATAACTGGTCTGGAAAGCTTCCACAAACCACGGAGCAACTAAGCCCTTGTGCCACAGATACTGAGCCCGTGCCCTGGAACCCTCTAGCTGCCGCTANACCATCCATGATGCCAGGTCAGAATTTACAAGGTCAAAACAAAAAAGGCTACTTTGAGACTTCTCTGGTGGTACAGTGGATAAGAATCCATCTGCCAATGCAGGGGACATGGATTTGATAACTGGTCTGGAAAGCTTCCACAAACCACGGAGCAACTAAGCCCTTGTGCCACAGATACTGAGCCCGTGCCCTGGAACCCTCTAGCTGCCGCTACTGAGACCATATTGCTAAAACCACTGAAGCCCGTGCGCCTAGAGCCTATGGTCTGCAACCAAGAAGTCCCCACGATAAGAAGCCCAAGCACAGCAACTAGAGAGTAATCCCTGTTTCCCGCAACTAGAGAAATCCTGTATGCAGCAACGAAGATTAAGCTCAATCAAAAAAATAAATAAAGTATATTTTTAAAAAAAGGCAAGCCGGTCACTGTGAGGTCATATGAGTAGACTCCACAAGAATAAGAAACAATGTGAAGAGAGGATAATAAAGTTTGTTTCAGAACAAGAGTTTATCATCAAATATAGAATTAAGAGAAGACATGCTATTCAAAGCAAATATTTAATTTAATTTCAAGTTGTTGTCTAAAACATATTATGTATTTACCATGTACATATGGAGATCTTATCTCTCACAATTGAATAAAGAATAAGACACAGTTAATTAGCATATGGGATCAGTACAAATTCCTACCAGAGGGTCAATCTAATTCTTTCGAATAATACAGTCTATATAAGAGGAAAAGGAAAGAAAAGAAATACAAGAAAAAACAGGCTCTTGTGTTTTGAAAGTAGAGGACTACAGGGCACTTAGGAGTACAAAAAAATTAATAACTTTCTGAGTCCTTAACTTTCTCCAGACACTGTCTTTAAAACAAAAGAGAAAAAAAAAAGGTTCAAATGTTTAAAATCTCTCCAAAACTATTAGCAAAAACAATATGGAAATACATAACAGATGCACAAAGGCATCTTGGGATGAATATATTACAGACCCACAGCTACAAATTCTAAAATCTACTTAATTGTGCCAAAGAGAAACATACGAAAGACCTTTGATAAACAAAATACAGACAGCATTTCAAAAAAAAAAATTTCTTGAGGTCTTGAGCCAAGGATTATTCCTCAGTTGGATATTTCAGACTCTGACTAGACCACCAAAACAGGCTCTGCTGTCAAGCTGGCCACCTCTGAGAACAGTGACATAGCCCAAGCCTTGGTTCTAGATGGTGAGAGAGCGTAATAATAAATGAATACTGTAAGAAGATTCCACTTGGGGCTTTTCATCTTAGACCAAATATAGAGCTATTTTCTTGGGGTAAGAGAATGGAAGTCACCAGTTTTATTCTTTCCCTTAAAAAATAACTTCTCATAATTAACAAAAATATCCTCACTATTTGAAAAAACCATATGATCAGAGAGAAAACTGAAACCACTCGAATTCTGTTCATAACCACTGCTGACATTCTGATGTCCAAGCCATCTATTCCCTTCTCTGTACATTTTGCTTGCATAAACTTGAACTGTGCTGTATGTACTCATTCATAACTAAAACCCTTCCTTTTTGTTCCATTTATCAGTTTACGTTTACCAAGACATATACACCACCCTCATCTGTAATAGCAGGACAGCATTCCACTGAAAATGGGGAGAAGTAAAGAAGTCTGCTTTCCTGAGTGGTATTTTCCATACCCAGAGTCATTGGAGGGATTTGCTTTAAGATAAATAACTTCCTCACAAGTGTAAGAAGAAAAGTATCAGTGTACAGAGCAACAAAGCCTCTGTTTTCACTACAGAAATGTACACGCATAAGCCAGTTCAACAGCTCACTGTTCTTGACATGTCCAAAATGATCCCCCCAAACCTTTCTCTCCCATCTTTTCCCATAAACAAACAGTATCATTGTTTCAACTTTTCATTATGAAATACTTTCAGATTTCAAAACATTTGCAAAAATTGTGGGAAAAAAAGAATCCCATATACCCTTTATGTACTTCACCCAACTTCCCCAAAGGTTAACCTCTTACTAAACCACAGTCCAATAATCAAAACCACACCTCATATAATACCAGCACCTCATCTATAGATCTGATTTAAATTCCATCCACAGTCCCAGATCCAATCCAGGACCACCATTACAACAGTTGTCCTGTCTCTTTGTGTGCTCAGTTCAATTCAGTTCAGTTGCTCAGTCATGTCTGACTCTTTGCAACCCCATGAACCGCAGCACGCCAGGCCTCTCTGTCCATCACCAACTCCTGGAGGCCACTCAAATCCATGTCCATTGAGTCAGTGATGCTCTCCAACCATCTCATCCTCTGTCATCCCCTTCTCCTCCTGCCCTCAATCTTTCCCAGCATCAGGGTCTTTTCAAATGAGTCAGCTCTTCACATAAGGTGCTCAGTCACATCCAACTCTTGGCGACCCCATGGACTTTAGCCCACCAGTCTCCTCTGTCGATGGGATTTTCCAAGCAAGAATACTGGAGTGGGTTTCCATGCCCTCTTCCAGGGGATCTTCTCAACCCAGGGATCAAACCCAAGTCTCTTACGTATCCTGCATTGTAGGCAGATTCTTTGCCACTTGAGCCAACAGGGAAGTCCATCCAGTCTCTTTAGTATCCTCTGAATCACATAGCTTCTCAGGCTTTCTCCGTCTTTCATGATGTGGATACCTTCCACCTCCCCCTGCAGTCCTGCAGGAAACTGTCTATCAGGACTCAGAGAAGCCCTGACTAGTCTGTTGCTTAATACAGCTCCCATAACAAAATCCTCCAACTGAGCAGCTTAACACAACAGAAATTACTTCTCTCACTCTTCTGGGGACCAGAAGTACAAAATAAAGGTGTCAGCAAGGCTGGTTTCTTCTGGAGGCTCCAAGTGAGAAACAGCCCCATGTCCTCCTTCTATTAACATCATCTAGCGATTACTGGCAATCCCTGGCATTCCGTGGCCTGTCTAAGCATAACTCCACTCTCTCTTTCAGTATTTATATAAATACCCTCCTCTATGTTTGTCTCTGTGTACCTCTTCTCTTCTTAAGATACTGGTCACTGGATTTAGGACCCACCCTAAAATCCAATACAATCTGATCTCCAGATCCTGCAAAGACCCTCTTTCCAATTGAAGCCAGACAGTCTGAAGTGGACATGAATTCTTGAGGGAACATTATTCAGTCCACTAAAATGTTCTTCAACTCAGTTGTTTAAAATGTATTTTTTGGACAATGACTAGGTTAGGAGTCCTGTTAGATAATTTTTCACATTATCTTTTTATGAGACAGCATGGGTAGGTGAAAAGGATCATTTAATCTCTTTTTCTTTCTCTTTTTTTGGCCACACCATGCAGTTTACAGGATCTCAATTCCCTGACGATATATTGAACCCCAGTCACAGCAGTGAAAGTCCTGAATTCTAACCAATAGACAATCATGGAACTTCCAGGATCATTTAATTTCTTAAAATAGTATCAAACAAACTCAAAACACCCTTGGTATCTTGGGAGTGATAACTTCAAATTATATCGTCTTACCTTTGGTATTTGAATCATGGATAAAACTCAGCAGCAGCTTCACAGTTCGCTAATGTTTGTTACCCCAGGTGAAAATGTACTCATAAACAATCTGTTGACTACAGGAGAAATGCAAACACTTCTGCCCATGAAGGCAACAGGAGCTTGAAGCTGCTACTAAATTGGATGTTCTTATATGAGGTCATTATTTCCAAGAACTGCCAAGACTAGCTCTGCCTCACAAGCCAAGTGAAAAGGACAACTGGGACAATCGCCACGCTCAACAGCCCAGCTGCCACTTGATTACAGACAGAGAAGAGGTTCACTCACAGGATTTGTGCTCGGCAGAAATTCACCAGGGGAGAGGTGAAAGGACAGCAGCTTGTCCTTTCCAAGATGACTGCAAACTGACTCAGTGGTAATTTCACTGCTACACATAGGGTTTCCAGACACCACTCTTACTCCTTCTGAGTAAAACTGATAGGTGTTCATCTCTTTCAATCTAGCAGTGAAGCTGGCTTCTCGTAGGTTGTTTTGTGCTGAGATGCCCGGCCACAAACTGGTGAACTCTGAGTATATTCCCTAACAATTCTCATCTCACTGGGCTCACAGTTTAATGTATTTCTTTCTTCACGATTACCTTAATCAAAATGAGGAGAGGCCCTCATGAGCTGCCTTCCCCAGGATCAAGTTTACCAATTTCAAAGAGATAAAGCTTTGGAAATATCCAAAGCATGCACACACACTTAACCCATGTAAGCACTGTCCTACCTGTGTGACTGCATGGAAGTTATCTTGGATTGAGAAATTTTTGATCAGGGAAGGCAAAGACATGCACAATCTTCATATGGAAGTGAAGTGAAGTTGCTCAGTCGTGTCCGACTCTTCGCGACCCCATGGGCTATATCCTACCAGGGGCTCCTCTGTCCATGGAATTTTCCAGGCAAGAGTACTAGAGTGGGTGGCCATTTCCTTCTCCAGGGGATCTTCCCGACGTAGGGATTGAACCTGGGTCTCCCGCACTGCAGGCAGACGCTTTACCCTCTGAGCCACCAGGGTAGAAGCTTTTCATATGGAAACAGGGTACAAACACACAAATCCCCAAGTAGCAAAAGAAACCATTTCATACACCCATACACATCACACACACACACACACACACACACACACACACACACACACACACACACACACTCCTCTCTCTTTCTCTCAAAATACAATATAAGCAATACTGACGGTCCTGGAAAAGCAACCATAAACTGTTCATCAGAAAGGCTTCTCAAATGGCTCAGTGATAAAGAATCCACCTGCAAATGCAGGAGACACAGGACACATGGGTCTCTTTCTGGTCTGGGATAATTCAGTGGAAAGCCCACATTTCTAGACGGAATACGTAAAGCACAACCATAAATACTCCTGTGTAAATAGCTCTTAGCAATGAAATCTCTAAGAGAGTGTCTGTAAGTTGAAACTTCTAATTTTCCAACAAATAGCCTTTGCTTTGGCCATTCTGCCTGGGAGCCACTTCATCTGCTCTCCAGACAAGAATGAGTACAGAGCTGACAAAGACAAATTGATCAGCAGAAGTCCTGCTCACAGCAGACATTAGTCAACAATCTTGGCAGGTGACCTGTCCACCTGCCTCTACTGCTAGCTGGGCAGTGAGGCTTGACATAAACGTTGACTTGGGTCAGTTTACCAGCTCAGAGCGTAGTCTGCCATCATATATTCATTCAACAAACTTATAGCAGCACAAAGTGATACCTCTGTAATTATCCATAATTTGGAGCTATCAATATTTTGTTTCCCTACTAACAACCTTACCAGAAAGGTAAATCAAGGTGGGATACACCTTTTAGCTTCTGCATAAAACAAAGTTGGCAACTATGTCAGAGAGAACAAAACCATGTATTTTAAGCCTGAATCCTCACAAAGTCCAAAATCAAAACAATGACATTGTTATAATGAAAATGTTTTATAGAATAAAATTTTAAGGTTCTGAACCAAGAAGGTAACAGAAAGTAGACATTATAACACAGATTGGCATTGATATTTGTTAATTTATTTATATATTTCTTAGCACTTACCTCATGTGAGGCACAATTTGAAAGCAGTGATTTTCAAACTTCAAAATGCATCAGAGTCAATTGGAGGACTTGTAAAATACATGTATTTTCATTGTAAAATACATATTTCTGCTCCTTCTCCCTGACCTCCATATAACTGATTTAACAGATCTGGGAAGAACCCAAGAATCTGCATTTCTAACAAGTTCCCACATGATACTGATGCTCCTATTCTGGGACCACAATATAAGAACCACTATTCAGGTTATGAAAGCACAGCAGAGAATAAATAAAATCCCCTCTTTCCTGGAACTTACATTCCCTTGGAGTGATGACAGTTCAGTGTAAAATAATTTCATTATCATTCTCCCATGAAAAATAAAGTCAGAAGAGAACTGAGAATAAAGGAGGAAGTAGGGGTCATTTTCTAAAAGAATTTGGTCAGAGAAGGCATCTCAGAGGAGGTAACATTCAGACAAATGGAACGGATGAAGAGAGGAGAATCCATGAATAGAGAGGACAGAATCCAAACCATGGGAGGAGCTCATGGAAGAATCCCAGGTGGTAATGAGCTTCCACGGCTTCAGAACAGCAGCCAGTGAAGAAAGAGCAGTGAAAACATGCAAGAAGATGAATTCCCAGTAGGCAGAAGGGCAGACTACATTGATAAGATTTTATTTCTTTATTGGAAGGTGATAAATGGAGGAGTGTTTTAAAAAGAACCCCTTGGCTATTTTGAGACATGGATAAAAACTGTCCAATAAAAAGATGGAAGCATGAAGACAAGTTAGATAGCAGGCAATTAGAGAAGATGGCAGCTTGGGCCAGGCTGGTGGTGCCAGATCTGGCAAGGACGTGAGAACGGAGGACAGGATGATCTCCTAAGGGAGCAGACTTCCTGTGTGATGGGTTGTGGTGTGACAGGGAAAAAAGGCTCAAGAATGACCACAGTGTTTTGTCTTACTTTTATGGGGGGTGGGAGGAGTGGTGGCAGGTAGAAATATAACATTTATTTGGAAACATTTTCAAGCCTACAGAAAAGATGAAGGGATAAAAAGAGCATGAAGAATACCTGTATTCACTTCTAGATTCTCCCATTGCTAACAGTTTATCCCACTGCTTTAACAACTTCACACTTTCCCTACAGAGATACACACAAACACAACACATACACACTTTTCCTTTCCAAACCACTTGTGGACCAACAACACACAACACAGTCCTTCCTTCCTTAATATCTTAGAACTACAATGTCCTGAGCTTGGTATGTCTGTTCATTCTTATGCAGCATCTCTTCTGCGTGGCTGTAACACTGAGCTCTCTAGAACACACAGCANACTGACGCAGGGGAGAAGGGGCAGACGGTGTGTCGCCAGGTGAAGGATGGAGCCCAGGTTGAGTGCAGTCTGCGATTTCAAATCTTGAGCTCATTCATTTGTTCAACCATTTTATTTAAGCATCGTGCTGCCTGCCTTCCATCTACCCCACTTGGATTTTTTCTCTCTCTCTCATTTTATAGATGAAGAAGCAGATGTTGAGAGAGAGATTTAAGTGGTGTAGCCAAGAGGGTATATAGCAGAGCTGGACGCTAGGTCTCTCTGGCTGCAGTGTGTGCCTTGCTCACTGGGTCACGCTGCCAGGGATCCAGGATGCTGTCTGTGGTGCAGGACTCTGCCCAGAGAGGATGCTGAGGGCAGAAGGGCGCTGTCTGCTTGCCCTGGGGCTGGGTGCATTGTGGAGCTCTATGAAGTCTGTCAGCCACATCCTGGATGCCCTGGAGCGTGAGGGAATCGGGTGAGGAGGCTGCTGACCTTGCTGCCTGGCTGGACTGGACTCTGGCCACCCTAAGGCGCTTAGGCCACTGATAATAACCCTGGCGGATTAGGGGCTTTGGTAGGCGAGGTCTGGATCCCTGCTTGGGCCCCAAACACTGCTGTGGTTTCTGGGGACAGAGTCCTNTGCCCTGGAGCGTGAGGGAATCGGGTGAGGAGGCTGCTGACCTTGCTGCCTGGCTGGACTGGACTCTGGCCACCCTAAGGCGCTTAGGCCACTGATAATAACCCTGGCGGATTAGGGGCTTTGGTAGGCGAGGTCTGGATCCCTGCTTGGGCCCCAAACACTGCTGTGGTTTCTGGGGACAGAGTCCTCTGGCAGGAGTACTCCCGGGAACTCCCTTACAAAAAGAGCTCAAGGATGGGTAGGTTCTGTATGAATCCAGAAGAGACATGAGCTGGTTCTCTAAGCCCCATTCCCTACAGTCCCGGAAACTGGCGTCATTCAGCGCTGTGCCTTGTCCGCCTGCTGCCGCTCTGGTTTCTCTTTGTTGAAGCTGGGTCCCAGCTGCTGAAAGGCAGGAATGACCCGAGGGGCTGACAGGAGGGATCTGCCCTCAGTGACCCCAAGCCCATCTGTGCCTCTCTGGACCCCACTCTAGCAGGGTGGCTGGGAGAGACAGCCTGTTCTTCACGGCTGCAAATGACCGGTGTGATCAGGGGCTTGGGGCTCCCATGTGGTCCCTTCAGCACCCTTGATCCAGGGCTGTTTCCCCAGGGCGTGTCCGGCTTCAGAAGGGGGCATCTCTCCAGATCGAGGGGCTCCGGGCTGAAGACCAGGGCTGGTACGAGTGCCGCGTGCTCTTCCTAGACCAGCACAGCCCTGAGGAAGACTCTGCTAACGGCTCCTGGGTGCATCTCACCGTCAACTGTAGGAAGCTGGGGGCCGTGGTGAAGGAGGGGGACACGTGAAAGGGGGGATGGCGGAAGGACAGTCCCGAAGCCCCACTCTGCTGACACCCCTTGTTTAGTGCCCCTCCCACCCCCACTCCTGCACTTTCCATTCTTCACACCTAAAACCAATCAGCCTTCTTGGCTCTGTGTTGGGAACTTCCTGTCTTTTCCCTGCTTCTGCTTCCCTGAGCAGGCTAGCATAATAGATAGGGGATAAGGGGTTACTGAACCCCGAGTGAAACATTGCTCATATATACAATACTTTGTTTTATCAAAACCCCTTTTAGCCCGGTACCTCATGAATTCTGTCTCGACCCTAAGAAGGAAGGAGGTCACAAGTATTCCCATGTCATAGATGAGGGAACTGGGTTGTGCCACTGATTAGCGGCAGAGTCTGGAACTCAGGCCTCCCGACTCCAGAGGGCACCTGGCTCTCTCCCAGCTCTGAACGCCCATCCTGTGCTCTGCTCCCTTGCCAGCTCTGCAGGCTGGTGCGGGGATGGGCCGGTGCATCCTTACTGGGCCCTGGGTACCGCAGACAGGGCGGCCCAGGGCTGGGGATTCCCCTGAAGGTGGTCAGGCTGATGAGCTGAGGGTTGCAGCCCTGATCTGCCTCTCTGGTCCTGGGATGCAACTCTTTGGGCTGGNGTAGCTTCTCCCATCCTGCCACTGGGATCCCAGACCTGACAGATGACTAGCTCTCCCAGAGGTGAACAACAGGACCAGACTGACAGTCAGCAAGGTGGAGGGCTGGGGACTAGACCCCAAGCCTTCTCTCAAAGTCCCCAGGGTCACCCCGCAGCCTTAGCCCTGGCTCTACTCTGGGCAGTGAGAGTCTACACCACTCCCACCCTCACCCATCTCGGTTTAAAACAAGTCTCCACAGAGCCAGTTACTTCCTAAAAAGATTCTACCCAGGACAAGCATGGAAGCCTATTGTGTTTTGTTAGAAGGATGTCAGGAATTTCTACCTTCCTTTCCCCAAAATGAGAAACCCAAGGATTCTGAGGGATACAAGACTGGGGTGTACACAGCCATCTTCATTGCTCTCTGCTAAGATGTCTGGGGCAACCCTATGCTCATTCCTGGGCCAAGGGGGTTCCTGGCCCACGGGCCATAAGAAAGCCCCGGAAGGTCTCCTCAGCCAGCTCCCAAAGTGTGCGGACCTGGCGTGGCAGAGCTGGAGAAATGCAGAGCTGAGGCCATGGAGTGAATCAGGAGTGAGAAGACAGAAAGCCTATGCACACTGTGAGGTTCTCAGGATTCAGCTCAGAGAAGAATCAGGCCATCAGGGGACAGACACAGCTACCCACCTGAGGTCACTGCCAGTAGCCTTGTTATGCTATAGCCAACAGGATGCAGCACTAGGCAGTTCTCAGGGTCTACAGCCTGTATGGCACACGCTGAGCAGCTACTATGCACACCAAACTCAGCCCCCCAGTAGGACCCACCTACAACGCCAAACTATTAGTTGTGAGCAGATACTGGGGTGGACAAGGGGCACTGGGGAGGGGGCCTTGGAGCACTGGCTATTCATCAAGGAAACACACTGTTTCAATATTTCAGCCCCTGATTTAGCCACACCAATGCTTCCTAGCTGGAGGGTGGTCCGGGCAGCAGGAACTGCCATTAAGAACTAGCCATGGAGACTTCCTAATCAGGTTATAATCAGGCTGACCCTCATCGTAAATGAGGAACAGTCTGGGTGCTTGGCTTCTCCCAGGACCCATCTCCTGGGAGGCTCTCGTTGCTCACTAGTAAGGCAACTGTCATGGGAATCAGGCAGACCTGGGTCTGAATTCAGGCTTGGATGAGTAGCTTAACCTCCCTGAGCCTCAGTTTCCTCATCAACAAAATGGGTGAGCAATGGAAATAATGGTGACTAGACTTTACGAGCCTCCTCTATGCCAAAGTGTCTGTCTGTCTCTAATCAAGCACCCTCCTCCAAACTCCACCTGTTGAGTTGGGTACAGTTATTCTCCCCTGAGACATGGAGTGGCTAAGTGTTTTGCCTGAAACCACACACAGCTGAGTGGTGGCACTCTGATTCTAACTCAGGCTGTCTGGTTTCAGAGCCCATCCACTGACTCACCAGATTTGACTGTCTCCTGCTCATGGGGTTGCTGAGGGCATACAGGGAGCCAGTGCAGATGAGGCACTCACCACTACACCTCCCCAACATTTTTAAGTGCAAACACAACGGCTGCTCTTCTAATTAACTACTGTTATCCTTTCAGAGACATGAATGTCTCAGTGGATTTTATGTTAATATCTGCTGGGTTTTTGCCTCAAAAAAAGTGAACACAATGAAGCATCTCTGTGAGTTTAGTGTTTCTTACTCANAGATGAGGCACTCACCACTACACCTCCCCAACATTTTTAAGTGCAAACACAACGGCTGCTCTTCTAATTAACTACTGTTATCCTTTCAGAGACATGAATGTCTCAGTGGATTTTATATTAATATCTGCTGGGTTTTTGCCTCAAAAAAAGTGAACACAATGAAGCATCTCTGTGAGTTTAGTGTTTCTTACTCAAAAAACTGACAGTTCTGTTCTTTAGTATCCTTCTTTTCATTCAATATGGTAGCCCCAAACTGTACTGAAAAACCAGTGCCTTTAGGATGAAAGAATATGAACATCACTCAGCTGTTTGCTGGACTCAGTGTACAAGAAGGTAGAGCAAGAAGGACAAAGGAAGAAAAGACTATCTGGCTTGGTGTGGGGGCGGGAACAAAGTTGATCTGGCTACCTTCAGTATACCCACTCTAAATCTCCTTTGAAAGGAGAATAAACTGGCAAACAGGAAAAGAATAAAATCCTTATAAATTAATATATGGGGATATTATGTCTCAAAAGAGAGAGATTCCACTGATGAGTGACTAATGGGGAAGGATCTTGAGACAGGTGCTAACAACAAAAGAGAAAATTACAGAGACAAGCTTTTTTAAGAGAGACAACAAAACAACAAAACTGCTATGACAACCTTTTTTTAAAATCCAAGAGAACACTCCAGAGCACTGTAAAGCTTTACTGAGAAAAGTCTCTAGTCAGCCTTTAAAGTCTGGTTTAAGAAAAAGCAAACCACCACCACCCAATTCTGTGCACACTTTAGGAGGGCAAGCTCAGCCAGGCCTGTCTTTCCTCGAGGCTCCAGCACCAGCTGAGAAAACCTTCCCACTATCTTACCACTGCTGGACCATTACAGACACTTTTTCAACTGGGTTCCTGAGGCACTTGGTCTACTATTTCCCCTCTTTCACTTTGCCTTTGATGTCAGTGAATACATAAAAACCCAGCCCAGAAAAGTCTCTGAAGGACAAAAATGGTCCAACTTCCTGGCACCCATCACTGGACGGTGAATTGTGTGTGTGTGTGTGTGTGTGTGTGCTTAGTCGCTCAGTCGTGTCTGACTCTTTGTGACCACACGGACTGTAGCCTGCAAGGCTCCTCTGTCCATGGGGATTCTCCAGGCAAGAATATTTTAGTGGGTTGCCTTGCCCTTCTCCAGAGGATCTTCCCAATCCAGGGATCGAACCCAGGTCTCCCGCATTGCAGGCAGATTCTTTACAGTCTGAGCCAGCAGGAAAGCCCAAGAATACTGGAGTGGGTAGCCTATCCCTTCTCCAGGGAAACTTCCCAATCGAAAAATCAAACTAGGGTCTCCTGCATTGCAGGCAAATTCTTTACCACCTGAGCTATCAGGGAAGCCCCAAGTCTCTCTGAGATGTTTATTAATCCACCTGCCAGAAGACAAAGTCACAGTGTGTTGCATTTATCTGCATACGGCGCTAGGAAGATGCCCACCAATGTAAGCATGAGGCAACGCAGGAGTAGCTGTTGAGGCAGAGGCCACTCAGGGGCTGTCCCTGTGCTATGGAGTAAGGGGTGAGGGGCAAGAGAGAAGATCAGCACGCTCAAAAGTGACATTCCCCCTTCAGAACGGAGGGAGAATCATGATGCTGGCCCTTTGGAGATAACAAAATGGAGCTGCCCACGTTGTGCAGAGAATGACATTTTGGAAAACAAACTAAACATGTCGTTCCTACTAGAAATCTACCGTAATAACTGAGCCATGAAATTCTGGGTGTCTCCGGATTCACAAGCAGGCACATGGAGGAAGTGGTAAGCCCTGAGCAGAGACACACTGGGAAGTGTGTCCCATCCGCACAGACCCCTGCACTGCCAGCCTCTCTTTAGGTGCCGGAGATGAGCCAGGCAGAAGGAGGGGCCTGAAACAGAGGGCACAGCAGAAGGGACCAGATGCCTTAGCCTTGCGCCTCCGTCAGACAGCCCCTCACCTCCAGAGGGTCCAGTGAGGCTCAGGAACAGCTGCTTCATCAAAACCCTCTGGCAAGGTACCTGAGACTGCCAATGAGAGCACAGCAAAAAATACCTGGCCACCTGCCTTTGGAGACTAGAAAACCTAACTTCTAGTCATGGTTTTCAGTGTGAGTCTAGGAAGCAGTGACATACTCTTTTCCAAGCGCAGAATATTCTCCATAGTTGAGGTAGGGCTTCCCCATGTCTTGATCCCCAACAGCAGGTGATTGGAGCATCATGGAATCCCTTTACAAGGAAGCAGATTATCTTTTTCCAGGCAAACATCATTTGTATGAAAATAACTGCTGCCACCATAAGGACAGATGACACTAAATACCATCTCCAGTGAAGACAGTGTTTACTTTCTCCATGGTCCTCCACCTTCAACAAAACCAGTCAGCCACATCCACAACACGCTGAAAGGACTAACAGCTGGAAGGCCATCATCAGTGAACACACAGTGAACATCCTTCCATTGAACAGATGTGTGCCTGGAAAGCACTTTAGATAAGTCGCTTTTGTAAATCAAGTTCTTTTGTTCTTTTAATTCCTAAGAAATCAACACACTCATCGCACTACGTTCAAACTGAACAGAAGGGTAGAAAGTGGAAGGCAGGCACTTCAATTTCCTGTATATCGCTCTAGAAGTGATCGGTATATTCAACCATTTATGTGTAGCCTTCAAACACACACACACTCGTGCAGTCACCATGCATTTTCTTTTTCATCCTGACCTTTTCCTCTGTCACGTACTGGTGTATCTTGGAGCCCTATCACCTGAACACGTGGAACTACGGTTCTGAGTTTTTGGGTCCCAGAAACAACAGCGCCTTCTGAAATGTTAGTGGCTCTTCTAAGATAAAAGGACACCCTAATCAAATAGGTTTGGGGAAAGCTGTCTCGTACTATTAAACAGCTTTCTCTCTGATAGAAACTCCAGTTTCTTGAGTATCTCATGGACACCACGGGCTGTCAAGAGTGACAGAGTTTACACAGCACCTCTTTCCTTTATTTCATCCTAAAGCATTTTTTCAAGAACTGCTTACCTACATCCTGTGCAATGTGATCTTTTTGTGTGATATTCCCAGCCTTGCCCCAGCTTTAGGCTAGATTATTTCCTACCCTTCCTCAGGCATCAGACAAGCTCATCTTCCTCAGGAAAACATCCTCTGAACATGGCCGTCCCTCACGCCTGGTTCACCCCTGGCCCAGGCTGAGATACTCTGGAATATACTCGCACTGGACCACAGCCCCCTCCACTTTGTTCCTTCTGGTTGCATTAAGTGCTCAGTGGTGTGATTGGTCCCCATCGGTCTTCCTGCTGGTCTAGAAGCATCACGTGAGCATGGGCAGTGTCTGAACATTCGTCACCACCCATAAAGCCTAATACCTGCAACAGCAGAGGTGCTCTATGGACATCTGTCAAGTAAATACGTGATAGCAGTGTCACCTAGAATCCAACTCTGCGAATGCCAGTCCAGTGCCTACAGGGGAAGAATTCACTTCTCCTAAACCTACTGCAGTGACCATCCTGCTGAGGCAAAGAGCCTTTTTTCATGTTGAACCGCTATCTCCTTACTCACTGCTCTCTTATGTATTTTGGTACTGCAGGTTTGCAGGATTAAATGTGGAACTGCCTCATATCTGACAGAAATATCCTCAACACATGAGCCACTGGGATGCACTGATATTCTGATGCAGAATTTGCTTTATATTTTAAAAAAGACTTCCCGCTGCAACATTGATTCTGATCATGGGAAGAGACTGAGAATTTATGCAAAATAAGATGAGTTTTCATTTATGATAGATTTTCACGCAGTGGGAAGAAAATAGCACCGTTTGGTGAAAACAGGGCTTTCCATCTGTCTCACAAAAGAAGTGTGCGTGTAAGCAGGTCTGACACAGCTATCCGCACATTTAGGTACAGCCACAGGGCAGTGGATAAGGCAGTGGCACGAAGGACAGTCTAAACAAGCAAGGTATCAGCCTGGGCTAAAGTCAGTGTTGGGGATGCAGTGCTGACTCTCCTGTTTTATGGGAGGAGTCACGATAAGTAAGTCTCTAAGCCTCGGTTTTCTCATCTGTAAAACTGGAATAATAATTGTTTCTACTTCACTGAGTTGTAGGTAGAATTGTATTATATTAGATCATGCTGTGCTTACAAGTCATAAACACCACATAAGTGCTACCTAGAGAAAGGAAACTGAGAGAAAGGGATATAGGTGGACTAATACACAAGTGAGTGTCTCCAAGGACAATGTCTGGTATGTTCTGGATAGAAGAGTCCATAAGCTTGGAGCTAGGAAGAGGTGACAGAAAATGAGAAGTGCAAAGGAAGATTTCCTTTACTCCCCCTCTCCCCTACAAGAGGGGGCTCACCAAACAGCTGAGGCCCTCAGACACTTCTGAGAGCCCTGGGTCCCGTACAGAAGGAAAGCGAAGAGGGCTACTTTAAACACTAAGGCATTTAACTGACAGCACCACCAAGGATCTCAGCAGCCGAGCAGCAGGGCATGAACACAAAGAGCTGGCCCCATCTCAATCCAATCATGACAAACACGGTGAAGGTGCTGCCTGCAGAGGACATTCATGGGCTCCCATGCCCAAGCAACTCTGGCTTCACACAACTTTCTGTTCATGGAGTTTCTTGGTGTACAACTCCAGTGATAAAAGGGTTTCCAACGTGCAAGAGCTAAAAGAACGTTAACTCTATTCATTATCATAGATACTCCCAGGCATAGTCTATGCCACCGCAGGCTTTTCACTTATAACAGGACTAACAAAGGTAGCTCTTAGTAAGCTCTTACCACACATTACCCACAGGGCTAAAGATTTAATACATATCATTTCATTTCATTCTCATAAGCCCTATAGATAGTTGCTACCATAATAACACTGTAAATGGCTTCTTAACAGATGAGCAACAGCAAAGCCTAAGCCCTTGTGGCTAAAGGGTCAGGATCAAGGCAACAAGCACATACCACACTCACACTCAGACTCCAGGCCCTTGAACAAGCACACCCAGCAAAGAGCTGCTGAGGAGGCCTGGGGTCAAAGCAGGACTGTCTGCAAGTCTCCCCTGTTTGCCCAAAATGGTGAAGCCCTACCTGCTTTCCCTCAGCAAAGCAATCCCTTTCTTATTTTGAGGGACCTATGGTATAACAGTTCTTAACTATTTTCCCCACTGGAACACATCTGATTGTCAGCCCAGGCAGCAACATTCACAGCTGTCATTTCCAGAGTGCTGAAGATGGTCCCTCCTTTCCAATCAAAATACAGATCAGAAAGGAAGTGCCTACGTGTGATGCTAGCATGGGAATGACCTTCAATTTCCTCTAAGTTATCAAACAGGAAAAGAATAATGAATCGCCTACAAACTCTGACTCCCTGCTATTTACTGTGACATTTCACAGATGTCGACAAGACACCAGGTTGGAAAACAAAACAAAACACTGTTACTCATCATTTCTACTTCTACGTTATCTTTTATTGCTCTCGTCCCTCATTTCATAATTCTTCTAGCCTAGACTCAGCACGGAGATCAAACCAGTGAATCCTAAAGTAAATCAACCCTGAATACTCATTAGGATGGATGCAGAAGCTGAAGCTCCAGTACTTTGGGCCATCTGATGCAAAGAGCCGACATATTGGAAAAGACCTTAATGTTCAGAAAGATTAAGGCAGGAGGAGAAGGGGGCAATAGAGGATGAGATGATTGGATGGCGTCACCAACTCAACGGACATGAGTTTGAGCAAACTCCAGGAGAGAGTGAAAGACAGGGAAGCCTGGCTTGCTGCCGTTCATGGGGTTACAAAGTGTGGACACAACTTGAGAGATCAAACAACAACAAAGGCTAGAATCAGCTTCTACCAATTGCGAGCCTTCAGCCTGATTTACGGCCTTCCCTGGTAGCTCAGCTGGTAAAGAATCTGCCTGCAATGCAGGAGACTCTGGTTCCATTCCTGGGTTGGGAAGATCCCCACGAGAAGGGATAGGCAACCCACTACAGTATTCTTACGCTTCCTTGGTGGCTCAGCTGGTAAAGAATTTACCTGCAATGCGGGAAACCTGGGTTTGATCCCTGGCTTGGGAAGATCCCATGGAGAAGGGAACGACTACCCACTCCGGTATTCTGACCTGGAGAATTTAATGGACTGTGTAGTCCATGAGGTCACAAAGAGTTGGACACAAGTGAGTGACTTCACTTTATCCTGATTTCTATTATTCTGAAAGAAAAGACACTAAAAAATAAAAACATACTAAAAGATCCTTAGAGTAATATTATATTAGACATACATGTAAGACTATTATCTTTGAAAGGAACCCCATCCCCCAAAATAAAATTCAAATAGAAATAGAATTGAGAAACCAAAACCAGAAAAAAGTCAGCAATCTGCTCATGATAACCTGCAGCAGAGCAGGACTCAAGTTCTCATGGAGTAAAGCGGGACTCAGCTCATGAAACATCTATGGAAATTTGTTTCTATTTCACTCCTTTTAAGTTCCAAAGGAGATAAAGAAAGCACAGCCTCTACCTCCAAGTCCCCTCTCTCCAAGGGAAAGGAAACCACTACACCAGGGGACAGAGAAGGACAGGTGACTCTTCTGGAGAAAAAGGCTGAGGCCAGAGGGCAAGACCAGGCTCCAAGAAGCTAAGATGTCAGGAAAGGGTAAGCCTCCCTCTGTGTGAGGAGAGCAGGTGTGGGAGAGGGAAGGGTCCAGTTCAGTTCAACTCAGTCACTCTGTTGTGTCCCACTCTTTGTGACTCCATGGACTGCAGCACGCCAGGTTTTGTGGTCCATCACCAACTCCCACAGCTTGCTCAAACTCATGTCCATTGAGTCTGTGATGACATCTAACCATCTCATCCTATGTCGTCCCCTTCTCCTGCCTTCAATCTTTCCCAACATCAGGAAAAGACTTCCAACGAGTCAGTTATTTGCATCAGGTAGTCAAAGTATTGGAGCTTCAGCTTCAGCATCAGTCCTTCCAATGAATATTCAGGACTGATTTCCTTTGGGATGGACTGGCTTGATCTCCTTGCAGTCCAAGGGACTCTCAAGAATCTTCTCCAACACCACAATTCAAAAGCATCAATTCTTCAGCACTCAGCTTTTTATTGGTCCAACTCTCACATCCATACATGACTACTGGAGAAACCATAGCTTTGACTAGACAGACCTTTACCAGCAAAGTAATGTCTCTGCTTTATAATATGTTGTCTAGGTTGGTCATAGCTTTTCTTTCAAAGAGGAAGAGTCTTTTAACTTCATGGCTGCAGTCACAATCTGCAGTGATTTTGGAGCCCAAGAAAATAAAGTCTCTCACTCTTTCCATTGATTCCCCATCTATTTGCCAGGAAGTGATGGGACCAGATGCCATGACCTTCGGTTTTTGAATGCTGAGTCTTAAACCAGTTTTTTCACTCTCTTCAAGAGGTTCTTTAGTTCTTTGTTGCTTTCTACCATAAGGGTGGTATCATCTGCATATTTGAGGTTAATGATATTTCTGCTGGCAATCTCGATTCCAGCTTGTGCTTCATTCAGCCTGGCATTTCACATGATGTAATCTATATGTATGCTAAATAAGTAGGATAACAATATACAATCTTGACATACTCCTTTCCCAATTTGGAACCAGTCTGTTGTTCCATGCTTGGTTCTGTTGCTTCTTGACTTTCGTACAGATTTCTCAGGAAGCAGGTAAGATGGTCTTGTATACCCATCTCTTGAAGCATCTGCCACAGTTTCTTGTGATCCACATAGTCAAAGGCTTTGGCATAGTTAATAAATCAGAAGTAGATATTCTCCTGGAGTTCTCTTGTTTTTTCTATGACCCAGAGCATGTTGGCAATTTGCTTTCTGGTTCCTCTGCCTTTTCTAAATCCAGCTTAAGCGTCTGGAAGTTATTGGTTCACATACTGCTGAATCCTCGCTTGGAGAATTTTCAGCATTACTTTGCTAGCATGAGAGATGAGTGCAATTGTGCACTAGTTTGAACAAGCTTTGGCATTGTTTTTCTTTGGGATTGGAATGAAAACTGACCTTTTCCAGTCCTGTGGCCACTGCTGAGTTTTCCAAATTTGCTGGCATATTGAGTGCAGCACTTTCACAGCATCAACTTATAGCATTAGAAGTAGCTTAGCTGGAATTCCATCACCTCCACTAGCTTTGTTTATAGTGATGCTTCCTAATGCCCACTTGACTTCACACTCCAGGATGTCTGGTTCTAGGTAAGTGATCACACCATCGTGATGGCAGGGCCCAGAGGTAGGCATTCAAGAAGTCAAGTCCTGGTCTCATGAACCAGAGGAGGAAGAAAAGGGAGGCCAGTGAAAGACGGCAAGAACCAGCATCTGTTTGTGAATGTCTGCATTTCTTCCTACAAACACTGCTGAAGGGAAGGGCATGTGTGTGCCTGGCTTGGGCAGAGCCACATGGAAATTTCACCCCTCTCCCTCTGGGAGAAGGGAGCTGGAGATAGTTTGGAGTAAGAAGTCAGTGTGTATCTCAAGTGTCCCAAGGTCCGGGCGCTGTGCTGTGCCTATACCGTTACCTCCTCTAATGCCCAAGAAGACTGTTCACACCTTACACATGGGGGGACAGGCTCAGAGCATGAAATGCTTTTCCCCGGTCCACTGAACAGGCACTCACAGAAGTTCTAAGCAAGTCCAAGCCTGCCACACTCCAGTGCCTCCTTGATGGTTCTGGAAAGAGCCTGGAGACAAACCAGGACAGGGATGATGGGGACTATACAGGTCAGTACCAGGGTGAACGGGAACCCAAGTCACGGGAAGTGTTTCAGAGAGTCTTAGGTGGGAGGTATAAACTCCTTCCCATTGGCTTTTCATCAGGAAACCATCCACCAGCACCAAAAGTCATACATTTGAGTTTCACCCCATTTAACCTGCTAGACCTGACTCTAGAATGGAGTGTGGGAGGGTGGTTTTGGAATTCTCTCACAGGAGGTTCTGGAGGATGGCAGTCCTTACTTGCTGACTGCAACCCACTGAGCAGTAGCGAGATCCTACAGCTGAAACGCTCAGTGCAGACATGCCTCTCAGTAAGTAATCAGCTCCTTCACTCCGTTCGCTCATTCATTCATTCAACAAGTGCAACATCTGTGTTGAACATAAGCCTAAAGAGGGGGCACAGTGAGATAAAGGACATCCTTCTTTCACTAACACCACCTCTAAGATACTAGGGATTAGAGAGACTCCACCTACGTGTACACATGTACACATCTTCGCAGACCTGTTTGTGCTATGCACACGCATAGTCAGAACTTTGAAGAAACTGCCAGAAGAACTTGAACCCAGCCACCACCCAAATGGTAGATTTTAAGACAGAGATAGTTATTCTGTGACATAAAAATATAATTTCCAAACCAGAAGAGAAAAACAATGAATACTTTCGAATGATAACTGTAGGGTTACTTCAGTAGCATTATCTTCTGTTTATCTGGCCTAACACTCTTGTCATGCTTGCGCTGACGACACAGGGTTGGGGACGTTCATTTGGCCTGCAAGGGTCTGCAGATACCAAAAGGCCACGTGATGGTGAAGGATCTAAATGTCCTTTCCTCGAATGAAGCAGTGTGTGTGGTGTATGTCTGATCCTCTCATCATGACTCTTACGGCCACAGGACCATCGCATACAGTGAGTGCTGGAAACAGATGTAAAAGCAGGCGTCTAGCCTACTCCAAATGTTCAGCTCTGAATTCCAAGGAGAAAACAAACAATTTAGGAGTCCATATTTGTTTCTGACAGCCTGGAGTCACTTTCTCTCTCCCTCCCTCTCCCTCTCTCTCTATCTCTCTCTCCCTCTCTCTCTCTCACACACACACAAGCAAAGGGAAAAGAAACAAAAAAGAAAGAAATTTTAAACATAGGTTTTAAAAATGTTNTTAGGAGTCCATATTTGTTTCTGACAGCCTGGAGTCACTTTCTCTCTCCCTCCCTCTCCCTCTCTCTCTCTCTCTCTCTCTCCCCCTCTCTCTCTCACACACACACACAAGCAAAGGGAAAAGAAACAAAAAAGAAAGAAATTTTAAACATAGGTTTTCAAAATGTTCATAGGCCTTCTTGCACATCAAATTTCTCCTAGGAAACATCTTAATGATTTCTGTGTAAATGAATCAGAAACATATGGATTAAATTTCACTTAANCACACAAGCAAAGGGAAAAGAAACAAAAAAGAAAGAAATTTTAAACATAGGTTTTAAAAATGTTCATAGGCCTTCTTGCACATCAAATTTCTCCTAGGAAACATCTTAATGATTTCTGTGTAAATGAATCAGAAACATATGGATTAAATTTCCCTTAAAATATACACATGTAATTAAGGGGGAAAGTGCTTGGCAAAATGCATTTTGCATTTTATCAAACCCAACATCTGAAAAATAGGTTGAGACATCTGACAAATGCAAGCCCAGCAATCCTGCTCATCCCTACGGCAGCCCTGGACTCATGTCTACTGGGCGAGACCTTCCCCTTCCCTGGGCTTTTCAGAAGAACCTGCTGGATTGTAACAGACTAGCTGGTTTTTCAGGCTCTGCAGTGACAGTTATGGGTCTCCCTTTTCCTGGACCTGTGTTCATTTTCAGGGGCCAGGCCCCCCATACAGGAGAGCTTACAGTCCACGATGACCTCACTGGGGAATCGCTTGGGATGTCTAGACAAGAAGAGCCCTGTCCTGCCATTCACACCTCACCCCACCTCTACCAGCCGACTCTCTCCCAGGCTCTCCAACACCAGTGGAGGAAAGGGAATCGAGATTGAGAGCGATTTCCAGCATCTTTTCTTCATCTGTGCAAGAACCACATGGAAGTTTTCCTAAACTGCTCCCTTCATTCATTTGCTCATCTGGAAATAAGTATTTATTGAGAACCTACTAGGTGCAAGGTACCATGCTGGGGCTGGAAAGTCACCAGAGAAGAATACAGAGAAGGTCCCTGCCCTGGTGGAGCTGATGCTCTTGCTGGAGGCTCCTTCTCTGGGGCCTCAGACCCGAGGGACTGCTTCGTCACCATCCAGCCTGGGCTGCACACCATTCCTCTCCCTTAGGCCTTCTCCGAACCAGGCCCTGAACTCCTCCTCCTCTCCTTTAGTCCCTCTCCCTCGTTGTCTGAGCCTAGTATTCTTCCGCAGACCTCTTCCCAGAAAAGTTCTCAACCATAGTTTACCTGTCCCACAGTTTCCACGAGCTTCTGATGACTTTCACAGCCTCTCACCACCTGGCCAGCCCTTTCAGACCCCATAGCCTAATGCTTCTGACTATTCCCTACCACAAACCCAAAGGACACCACACTTTCTCACTATTAGTGTTCCAGTCCCTCCACTCGCTGCCCCCCTCGCCCCCGCCTACACTTGCTCACTTCTTATGCTGGACACACTTCCCTCCCAACCACGCCCTGCCTGCCTAACTCCTTCCTCTCTACCTCTTCTCAGGGAGGCCCTTCTTGAAGCTGCAGGCCCAGGCCCAGCCCCTGCTACAAGTCACTGAGTATCATACCCTGCCTTGCATTTACCTGATTATGACTTGTTCAGCATCCACTTCTCCCCTTTGCTCAAGGAGCAGGGCCCACGTCGGTCTTAGTTGTGGACATATATCTAGAGCTCAGCACAGTCAACATTTGATGAATGAATGAAATAAGAAAAGAATGAATGAGTAGCTGAGCAAATACTTACAGGCAATATTCTGCCTGTCCTCCCTGCTATGTCCCACTTTCTGACCCAAGAAGATGGCCAGAACCTTTGCATTTCTTGCATCAAGGATATGCAGGGCTGATATGCAAGTACTAGGTGAGTCAGCACCTCTGCCCAGCTCACGTGGGGACCTTAGCTCACTGGAGCATGATACTCACTGGAGCATGATACTGGGTATCATGGAGAGAAGAGGAGGCCTGGCCAGGGAAGGGTCTGGGTTCTCATTATAGGGAGCACGGCCCAGGAAGAATCCAAGCTTCAGAAGGAAGGCTGGTGATGGGTCCAGGATTGGAGTTTCTCAGCCTGGGCAAAAGTTCCCAGATCCCAAAGTGACTCACAAGCAACTGAGTCCCAAAAACCTGTGAGAATAAGTTCCCATCCTCTTAGAGCTCATGCTCAGAGAGGAAGCCAAGTAAGGTGAACTCCTCATCAGAAAATCCAGGTCCACCTTGGCATGGATCTTCCTAACTATGGGACTTGGCCTCCCCGACCTTTAGTTTCTTCATCTGAAAGAGGGAGATGAGAAAATCATCTAGCCTCCCTCATTGGGCTGCAGAGGGAAGAAAATGAGGCCAAGGTGGTAAAATGATACCNCAAAAGGAAGAAAGAATTCAACCTTGAAGCCTGGGAAAAGGAGACCTCAAACACAATAAGCTAAAAAAAATAATAATGAAAAGGAAGATAAATATTACACAAATAAAGGAAATAACTAAAAAACACAGAAGTCCAAATAAGTGAAGAGGAAATAGGAAAACGGCCTGAAAAAAAATTCAAAATAATGATACTAAAGATGATCAAAAACCTTGAAAAAAAAAAAGGAGAAAATGCAAGAATCAATTNGATAAATATTACACAAATAAAGGAAATAACTAAAAAACACAGAAGTCCAAATAAGTGAAGAGGAAATAGGAAAACGGCCTGAAAAAAAATTCAAAATAATGATACTAAAGATGATCAAAAACCTTGAAAAAAAAAAAGGAGAAAATGCAAGAATCAATTAACAAAGACCTAGAAGAATTAAAGAATAAACATGCAGAGACAACACAATTACTGAAATTAAAAATACTCTAGAAGGAATCAGTAATAGAATATCTAAAGCAGAAGAATGAATCAGTGAGCTTGAAGATAAAATGGTGCAAATAACTTCTGAAGAGCAGAATAAAGTAAAAAGAATGAAAGGAACTGAGGATAGTCTCAGAGAGCTTTGGGACAATATCAAACACACCAACATTTGAATTATAGGGGTCCCAGAAGTAAAACAGAAAAAGAAAGGGTATGAGAAAAATTTTGAAGAGATTATAGTTGAAAATAATCAGTCAAGTCCAAGAGGCACAAAGAGTCTCATACAGGATAGGATAAACCCAAGGAGAAACACACCACAGCACATACTAATCAAACTAACCAAGACTAAACACAAATAAAGAATATTAAAAGCAGCAAGAGAGAAGCAACAAGTAACATACAAGGGAAACCCCACATGCTTAACAGCTGATCTTTCAGGAGAAACTGCAGGCCAGCAGGATATATTTAATCTACTGAAAGGGAAAAATCTAAAACCAAGATTATTCTACCTGGCAAGGATCTCATTCAGAATTGATGGAGAAACACAAAGCTTTTCAGACAAGTAAAAGTTAAGAGAATTTAGTACCACCAAACCATCTTTACAACAAATGTTAAAAGGGCTTATAGAGTCAAGAAATAGAGAAGAAAAAGATCTACAAAATCAACTGCAAACAATTGAGAAAATGGCAATGGGAACATATATATCAATAATTCCTTCAAATGTAAATGGATTAAATGCTGGAACCAAAACACACAGACGGGCTGAATGGATAGAAAAACAAGACCCATATATATGCTATCTACAAGAAACAGACTTCAGACCTACAGACACATTAGATGGAAAGTAAGCGGATGGAAAAATATATTTCATGAAAATGGAAAGCAAAAGAAAGCTGGAGTAGCAATACTCACATCAGACAAAATAGACCTTAAAATAAAGAAGATTAAAAGCGATAAGGAAGTATACTACATAATGATCAAGGGATCAACCCAAGAGGAAGACATAACAGTTGTAACTATCTAAGCATCCAACACAGGAGCACATCAGTACATGAGACAAATACTAACAGACATAAAAGGAGAAATTGACAGTAACACAATAATAGTAGGAGACTTTAACACCCTATTCACACCAATGGACAGATCATCAAAACAGAAAACTAATAAGGAAAGACAAATCTTAAATGAAACTTTAGATGAGATGGATCTCATTGATATCTTCAGGACATTCCATCCAAATGCAGAAGAATACACCTTCTTCTGAATTGCACACGGAATATTCTCCAGAATAGACCACAAATCTCTTGGGTCACAAATCAAACCTCAGTAAATTTAAGAAAACTGAAATCTTATCAAGCATCTTCTCCAACCACAACACTATGAGACTAGTTATCAATTACAAGAAAAAAAACTGTAAGAAACACAGACACATGGAGATTAAACAATATGTTTCTAAATAACCAATGGGTTACTAAAGAAATCAAAAGAGAAATCAAAAAATTTCTAGAAACAAATGACAATGAAAACAGGACTACTCAAAACCTATGGGATGCAGCAAAGGCAGTCCTAAGAGGGAAATTTACAGCCATACAATCCTACCTCAAGAAACAAGAAAAACACTGAATAGACAACTTAATTCTACACCTAAAACAACTTGGAAAAGAAGAACAAAAAAAAAATTAGTAGAAGGAAAGACATATAAAGATCCAAGTAGAAATAAATGAAAAAGAAATGAAAGAAACAATAGTAAGGATTAATAAAACTAAAAGCTGGTTCTTTAAGAAGATAAACAAAATTGACAACCTTAAGCCAGACACATCAAAAAAAAAAGGGAGACTAATCAAATCAATAAAATCAGAAAAAGAAGAGATTACAACAGACAATGCAGAAATGCAAAGGATTTTAAGAGACTATTATGAACAACTATATGGCAATAAAATGGATAACCTGGAAGAAATGGACAGATTCTTAGAAAAGTACAATCTTTCAAGGTTGAACCAGGAAGAAATATAAGTTATAAACAACCCAATTACCAGCACTGAAATTGATGCTGTGATCAAAAATCTCCCAAAAAACTAAAGCCCAGGACCAGATGGCTTCAAAGGAGAATTCTATTAAACATTTAGAGAAGAGCTGATGCCTATCTTTCTAAACTCTTTCAAAAAATCACAGAGGAAGGAACACTTCCAAACTCATTCTATGAGGCCACCATCACCCTGATACCAAAACCAGACAAAGACAACAAAAAAAGAGAAAACTACAGACCAATTTCACTGATCAATATAGATGCAAAAAAATCCTTAACAAAATTTTAGCAAACAGAATTTGGCAACAAATCATAAAGCTCATACACCATGATCAAGTTGAGTTTATTCCAAGAATAATATACACAAATCAATCAATGTGATACACCATATTAACACACTAAAAGAGAAAAACCATATGATAATCTCAATAGATGCAGAAAAAGCTTTTGACAAAATTCAGCACCCACTTATGATTAAAACTCTTCAAAAAATGGGCATAGAAGGAATTTACCCCAACATAGTAAAGGCCATATATAATAAGCCTACATCAAACATTATTCTCAATGGTGAAAAACTGAAAGCATTCCCTGTAAGGTAAGGAACAAGACAAGAATGTCCATTTTCACCACTATTATTCAACATAATTCTGGAAGTCCTAGCTACAGCAATCATAGAAGAAAAAGGAAAAAAAGAAACCCAGATCAGAAAAGAAGTAAAGCTCTCACTGTTTGCAGATGACATGAAACTCTACATAGAAAAGCCTAAAGATACTATCAGAAAATAACTAAAGCTAATCAGTTAATTTAGCAAAGTTGCAGGATACAAAGTAAATACACAGAAATCACTTGGATTTCTATATACTAACAATGAAAAATAAGAAAGAGAAATTAAGGAATCAATCCAATTCACCATTGCAACAAAAAGAATAAAATATTTAGGAATAAACTTACCTAAGGAGACAAAGCCAATGGCACCCAACTCCAGTACTCTTGCCTGGAAAATCCCATGGACAGAGGAGCCTGGTAGGCTGCAGTCCATGGGGTCGCTAAGAGTCGGACATGACTGAGCAACTTCACTTTCACTTTTCACTTTCATGCACTGGAGAAGGAAATGGCAACCCACTCCAGTGTTCTTGCCTAGAGAATCCCAGGGATGGTGGAGCCTGGTGGGCTGCCATCTATGGGGTCACACAGAGTTGGATATGACTGAACTGACTTAGCAGCAAGGAGACAAAATAAGTGTACACAGAAAATTACAAGACATCAATGAAAGAAATCAAAGATGACATAAACAGATGGAAAGATATTCCATATTCCTGAGTAGAAAGAATCAATACTGTGAAAATGACTATACTACCAAATGCAATCTATGGGTTAAATGTGATCCTTATCAAATTACCAATGGCATTTTTCACAGAACTAGAGCAAAAAATTTCAAAATTCATGTGGAAACACAAAAGACCCCAAATAGTCAAACCAGTCTTGAGAAAGAAGAATGGAGCTGGAGGAATCAGCCTTCCTGACTTCAAATTATACTACAAAGCTACAGTCATCAAGACAGTATGATACTGGCACAAAAACAGACCAATGGAACAAGATAGAAAGCCAAGAAATAAACCCATGCACCTATAGGTAAATTATTTTTTTAAAAGGAGGCAAGCATATACAATGGGGCAAAGACAGCCTCTTCAATAAATGGTGCTGGGAAAACGGGACAGCCACATGTAAAAGAATGAAATTAGAACACTTCCTAATACCATATGCAAAGATAAACTCAAAACAGATTGAAGACCTCAATGTAAGACCAGAAACTATAAAACTCCTAGAGAAAAACATGCAGAAAACTCAAAGACATAAATCAAAGTAAGATCCTCTATGATCCACCTCCTAAAGTAATGGAAATAAAAACAAAAGTAAATAAGTGGGACCTGATTAAACTTAAATGCTTTTGAACAGCAAAGGAAGTATAAGCAAGGTGAAAAGACAACCCTCAGAATGGGAGAAAACAATAGCAAATGAAACAACTGACAAAGGATTAATTTCCAAAATATACAAGCAGCTCATACAACTGAATATCAGAAAAACAAACAAACCAATCAAAAAGTGGGGGAAAGACCTAAACAGACATTTCTCCAAAGAAGATATAAAAATGGTTAACAAACACATGAAAAGATGCTCAATATCGCTCATTATTAGAGAAACGCAAATCAAAACCACAATGAGATATTACCTCACACCAGTCAGAATGGCCATCATCAAAAAGTCTACAAACAATAAATGCTGGAAAGGGTGTGGAGAAAAAGAAATGCTCTTGCACTGTTGGTGGAAATGTAAATTGATACAGCCTCTATGGAACACAGTAGGGAGATACCTTAAAAAACTAGGAATAAAACCAACTTGTGACTGAGCAATCCCACTCCTAGGCATATACCCTGAGGAAATCAAAATTGAAAAAGCCACATGTATCCCCTTGTTCACTGCAGAACTATTTACAATAGCTAGAACATGGAAGCAGCCTAGATGTGTATCGACAGATGAATGGATAAAGAAGTTGCGGTACATACACACAATTGAATATTACTCAGCCATAATGTGTTCCCAAAAGGAACATATTTGAGTCAGTTCCGATGAGGTACATGAATCTAGAACCTATTATACAGAGTGAAGTGAGCCAGAAAGAGAAAGTAAATATTGTATTATAATGCACATATATAGAATCTAGAAATATGGTACTGAAGAACTTATTTACATGGCAGCAAAGGAGAAACGAACATAGAGAATAGATTTAAGTGAGGTGGTCCTAAGATGTGGAGGAATAGGATGGGGGGACCACCTTCTCCCCTACAAATTCATCGGAAGATCATTTGAATTCTGAGCATATACCACAAAACAACTTCTGAACACTGGCAGAGGACACCAGACACGCAGAAGGGTCTTCGATCGGAGGTTCAGGACAAAAGATAAAAGATTAAAACAGAGACAAAAGAGTTAGGCATGGAGACCTGTCTCGGGGAAGGAGTTGTAAAAGAGGAGAAGTTTCCAAACACCAGGAAACCCTCTCACCAGTGGGTCTGTGGGAAGTTTTGGAATCTCAGAGGGCAACATAACCAGGAGGGAAAAATAAATAAATAAATCACAGATTATGCACCTAACTGCAACTTACAGCAGAGAAGTAGCCCAGATGCTCACGTTCGTCACCAGCAAGCGGGGGCTGTTGCTTAGGGTAAGGACGGGGCCTGAATGCCCTGAAGACAATCTGAGGGAGCTAACGGGAGATAGTAACCCAAACAGTGGGATAGCCAAAGAGAGAGAGAGAGAGAACTTTCCCGAGAAAAGCTCTCACCTGAGGCACTGCTGGGCCACTCACAGAACAAAGGACTGAGTGAATACAAGAGGAGAGCCATCCCCTGCAGGAGGCGGGCAACAGCCAGGTCCAGAAGGTGAGGGGCAAACTTGGCCCAAGAGACAGCATCCTCTACCAAACTGTGAGGAGGCTTCCAGTTTGGTCTTCCTGGGATCCTGGATGGTTGACATTCACCAGGAGGGTCGCAGCAAGAGATCAGCTCCCCAGAGGAGACACATGGCACACTTGAGATGGTGCTCCCACTGTGCACGCAGGAAACCGAGTGGCTGGGAAGGGGGAGGTGATAAGATGCACTGTCCACCTGGGGAGTGTGGACTTGTCAAGCACCGGGTCACCTGAGATGCTCAGACCTGGGAAGTGCATGCAACCCAGGGCCCACTTTAGATAGTTCCCCTGCAGAGCAACCTGGAGCCTGAGCAGTGTAGACCAGGAAAGCACACACACAATGAGCAGGGGCAAGCCCAGCGTGGCCCAGATACTGTGAGCACTCGTCACACACGCCAGCTATATTTGTTGCAGTGTTCCTCCCTCCCTGCAGCACAATTGAACAAGTGAGCCTAAATAAATGACCACCTTTGCCCCCTTGTGTCAGGGTGGAAATTAGACACTGAAGAGACTTGCAAACCAAAGAAATCAAAATAAAGAAGAGGGAATTCCTTTGGAAGTGACAGGTGCAACAGCTTAAAACCCTGTACACAGCATTGACTACATTGGAAGGGGCCTATGGACCTTGAGAAGAAGTATAAGCTGGAACAAGGAGCTATCTGAAACTGAACTGATGCAACACTGCCCTCAACAGCTCCAGAGATATTCCTAGATATATTTTACTACTATCATTTTTAAATTTTTCTATTTTTAAGTTCTTTATTACTCCTTTAATTTTCATTTTTAAAACCTAATATTACCTTGCAAAAAAAACCCTATTTTTAAAGCAAATTTCATATATTTTTTATAATTTTGTGATTTTTTTTAAATATTGTATTTTTGAGAGTTTAACCTCTACTCTAGATTTTTAATCTTTGCTTTTTGGTATTCGTTATCAATTTTTCACCTTTAAGAATCCAATCTTCAGTACCCATTTTTACTTAGGAGTGTGATTACTGGCTTGATTGCTCTCACTCCTTTTGACTCTCCTTTTTCTGCCCCAGGTCACCTCTATCTCCTCCCTCCCCCTTCTCTTCTCTACTTAACTTTGTGAATCTCTTTGGTGTTCCAGGCTGTGGAGAACACTTAGGGAACTGACTACTGGCTAGATTGGTCTCTCTCCTTTTGACTCCCTCTCCTCTCCTCCTGGTCACCTCTACCTCCTTCCTCCCTCTTCTTTTATCTATGTAACTCTGTGAACCTCTCTGAGTGTTCCAGACTGTGGAAAGCAAACAGAGAATTGATTACTGGCTAGATTGCACTCTCCCCTTCTGATTCCCCCTCTTCTCCCCCCGGTTACGTCTATCTCCCTCCCCCTCTTCTCTTCGCCATGTAACTCTAAGAACCTCTCTGGGTGTCCCTCACTTTGGAGAATCTTTTTACCATTAACCTAGATGTTTTATCATCGGTGCTGTATGGATAGAGAAAACTGCTGTAAGAATAAGACTGAAAGCCAGAGGCAGGAGGCTTAAATCCAAAACTTGATAACACCAGAAAACTCCTGTCTCCAGGAAACATTAATTGACAAGAGCTCATCCAGAAGCCTCCATACCTACACTGAAACCAAGCTCCACCCAAGAGCCAGCAAGTTTCACAGAAAGACATACCAAGCTAATTATCCAACAATGCAGGAACATAACCCTGAGCATTAAAATACAGGTGGCCAAAAGTCACACCAAACCCACAGACACCTTAAAACTTACTACTAGACATTTCACTGCACTCCAGAGAGAAGAGATCCAGCTCCACCCACAAGAACACAGACACAAGCTTCCCTAACCAGGATACCGTGACAAGCTACTCGTCCAACCCCACCCACGGGGAAGAAACGCCACAATAAAGAGAAAGCACAAACTTCCAGCATACAAAAAGGCCACCCCAAACACAGCAATCTAAACAAGATGAAAAGGCAAAGAAATATTCAGCAGGTAATGGAAAATGATAAAAGCCCACGAAATCAAACAAAAGAGGAGGTGATAGGGAATCTATGTGGAAAAGAATTCAGAATAATGATAGTAAAAATGATCCAAAATCTTGAAAACAAAATGGAGTTACAGATAAACAGTTTGGAGACAAGGATTGAGAAGATGCAAGAAAAGTTTAACGAAGACCTAGAAGAAATAAAAAAGAGTAGAATAACTGAGGCAGAAGTAAGGTGGAAGATAGAATGGTGGGAATAAATGAAGCAGAGAGGAAAAAAGAGAAAAGAATGGAAAGAAATGAGGACAATCTTAGAGACCTCTGGGATAATGTTAACTGCCCCAAAATTCAAATCATATGAGTCCCAGAAGAAGAAGACAAAAAGAAAGACCATGAGAAAATATGTAAGGAGATAATTGTTGAAAACTTCCTTAAAATGGGGAAGGAAATAGCCACCCAGACAGAAGGGAATGGCAGGACATACTTAAAGTGATGAAAAAGAAAAACCTACAACCCAGATTACTACACTCAGCAAGGATCTCATTCAAATATGAAGGAGAAATCAAAAGCTTTACAGACAAGCAAAAGCTGAGAGAATTCAGCACTACCAAACCAGGTCTTCAACAAATACTAAAAGATCTTCTCTAGACAGGAAACACAGACAAGGTTTATAAACTTGAACCCAAAACAATAAAGTAAATGGTAACGGGATCATCCTTATCAATAATTACCTTAAATATAAATGGGCTGAATGTCCCAACCAAAAGACAAAGACTGGCTGAATGGATACAAAAACAAGACCCCTATATATGCTGTCTACAAGAGATCCACCTCAAAACAAGGGACACATACAGAGTAGAAGTGAAGGGCTGGAAAAAGATATTTCACACAAATGGAGACCAAAAGAAAGCAGGGGTAGCAATACTTGTATCAGATAAAATAGACTTTGAAATAAAGGCTGCGAAAAGAGACAAAGAAGGATACTATATAATGATCAAAGGATCAATCCAAGAAGATATAACAACTATAAATATATATGCACTCAATATAGGAGGCCACAATATGTAAGGCAAATGCTAACAAGTATGAAAGAAGAAATCAACGGTAGCACAATGATAGTGGGAGACTTTAATACCCAACTCCCACCTATGGATAGATCAACTAAACAGAAAATTAGCAAGGAAACACAAACTTTAAATGATACAATGGACCAGTTAGACCTAGTTGATATCTATAGGACTTTTCACTCCAAAACAACAAATTTCACCTTTTTCTCAAGTGCACATGGAATCTTCTCCAGGATAAATCACATCCTAGGCCATAAATCTAGCCTTGGTAAATTCAGAAAAACTGGAATCATCTCAAGCATCTTTTCTGATCACAATGTCACAGATTAGATGTCAACTACAGGAAAAAAACCTATTAAAAATACAAATATATGGAGGCTAAACAACATACTTCTGAATAACCAACAAAACACAGAAGAAATAAAAAAAAAAGAAAAAGAAAATATACATCAGTTCAGTTCAGTTCAGTCACTCAGTCGTGTCCGACTCTTTGCAACCCCAGGAATCGCAGCATGCCAGGCCTCCCTGTCCATCACCAACTCCCGGAGTTCACTCAGACTCACATTCATTGAGTCGGTGATGCCATCCAGCCATCTCATCCTCTGTCGTCCCCTTCTTCTCCTGTCCCCAATCCTTCCCAGCATCAGAGCCTTTTCCAATGAGTTAACTCTTCGCATGAGGTGGCCAAAGTACTGGAGCTTCAGCTTTAGCATCATTCCTTCCAAAGAAATCCCAGGACTGATCTCCTTCAGAATGGACTGGTTGGATCTCCTTCCAGTCCAAGGGACTCTC